>JAJTUV010000621.1:325000-560000 GCA_021653895.1 Mastomys natalensis | reverse complement strand
TATATACTATATATCTCATATAGTCAGTCATGCAATTTAATAGTCTTTGGTAATTTTTTTTTGCAATCATTGTAAGTTAGTTTATAAACACTTACCCTTCTAAAATATTTGGTAAGTAAATCTTAGAACATCCACCACAATAAGATCCTTGAACAAAGTGTTCTAACTAAATAACTCTTGGGCCATAGCTGTCTTGTGAGGGGTTAACTCATGAGGATCAGTTTGACACTCCTTTCCATTGCAGACTGTACCTGGCTTTGAATGTGATTAGGTCTTACACCCATGAACTACATTCAGCGTGTTTGCTGAGACAGAGAAGGGGACCATAGGGGTAGATACAGAGAGCAAGAAAGTGGTAACAAGCTGGTTGATGCCAAAGGCTGGTCAAAGGGGAGGTTCTCCTAGTGACAAAGAGAGTAGGTTTCTCTCTCCTTGACTCCCTCCAATCCCACAAAGATTCTTCTAGTCACAACAAATGGATGTAAGGTGGTAGACATATTTTATTCCCTATGGTTATCACAACAAACTCTAGGTTATCTTAAAACAAACAAACAACAGAAAATTTGCAAAAAACCTTTAGCTTCTAGCAAAAGATCATAGCAATTGTTATATAACCTGCATTTTCATTAAAAAAATATAACACACATTTGAAACCAGCTTTTTTTCCTAACAAGTTGCCATGCTGCCCAGAAAAGGAGGTCTTTAAACTGGGTGCTCTGTGGTATTCTATGAGAGCAAGTCTGTTGGGCTTGAGCCAACATGGAATGAATTAGCTTAGTTGCAAGCTCTGTATGTGCATCAGTTTCTCTCCATCTCAAAGGACTTGCCATGCTCAAAGCAAGTATCAAGGCAACTTAAAGAAAATGATGTGTCTGACCTGATTGTTTCATGCACATATCCATTGCTGGAGAGTGCTGGGAAAACAAGTCTCTGCCAATCACTTCTGGATGAGAACCATGGGACAGGCCTCCACCAGCCACCCAAGCATGTGCTGATTACATCCCAAAAGGTCCTAATGGGACTAGAAAAGCCTTTTAAGGTAAAACTACGACTGGAGCAGTGGCTACAGGAGTCTATTTTAGGACTAAAGTTTTTCATTTTTATTATTTATTTCAAAATCATGTGTGTGTTTGTGTGTGTGCACGTGTAGGCCAGAGGACAACTTTATGAAGTTGGTTGCCTTTTTCTGGGTTCTGAGAAAAGAAACTTTGCTCACTGAACCATCCTGTAGGCCCCACTAATAAGATAAATCTTGGTACAATATCTTTGAGAATAGGGTTCATAACATCATT
This sequence comes from Mastomys natalensis, assembly GCA_021653895.1. Classification (NCBI taxonomy): domain Eukaryota; kingdom Metazoa; phylum Chordata; class Mammalia; order Rodentia; family Muridae; genus Mastomys; species Mastomys natalensis. Next base: position 558,708 of record JAJTUV010000621.1, on the reverse strand, counting down.
AGGTTTAAAACATCAAATATCCAAAAGTTACTAAAGTATCAAGAAGTGGAGAAGCCATTTAGCTTTATGAAACTGGAAAACATTGTCAATACACATTTCTCCAGTGAGGCAAGAGGAGAAGAAAGAAGGGGATCTCCTCCAGTAAGTAAATACTTAAACTGAGGTGGCTCTACATCTCTAAAGCCCTTTACAAACATTAACTAATATACACAACGCCCATAGTCCTGCAGAATAGAAATGAAAACTTTGCCACTGAGAGGAATGTCTGAGGACCGTGCCTTTGACTAGGTTCATAAGACAAAGTGTGATTAAATGTGCCACTTCAGGGAGGCTTTTGGTTTTGATCCCTTTCTAGACCACATGAGCAATATCCCAAACTCTAAAAACATTTGGGAATGGATACTTTTTATTCTAGTCGTTAGCTAGTACCTGAATCCAAACCATTTATTTGCTTTGTGAAATATGGCAGTATGACATTATAGAGGATGTTGCTGTACATCTAAAATCCAAACCAAACGCTGCTCTGAAGGTTTTTGAAGACAGATGTGGCCACACAGGAGGAGTGGTCAAGAATATTCACACTCAGCACCTGGAATCTTTCAGAGAGCTGCCTAGAAGACAGGCACATTAAGGACTTTCATTCTTTCTAGCAGATTTCATGTATTTGTATATAAATCAGTGCTGGTCACACCATATGGCCTCCATTTTCCTCCACTGTGACCTTGAGATATGGCCTGAGGAGACCACAAGTCCCAGCAAGCAGTTTTCAATCTTTATCTGAGTAGCACCACATAAAAGATGAAAGCAATTACAGCGAGCACCATTTACAGCCAATGCTTCTATGCAGTCCTCCTGGCTTCTGGAAAATTGCTAGCAAGCCCCATAACTGGCTCAGAGTTCGGGCACAGGCTGAACAACATCTTTTTCAAATTATAAATCCATTTAGGTTCAATTCTCAGGGGTAATGCTGTAGAGCCCTGCGTGGATTGCACAGCAGGTGCTATTAGATCCTGGTTGTAATCAGTGAGTGATGGTCCAGGAACCTGGGAAGGCTCTAATCATATAAGCAAGGACTATCATCAGAATACTTAAACACTTAGGCAGCTCCGCGTCTTCAAAGCCCTTTACAAACATTAATTAATTAATATACACTACACCCCTGTGATGTCGTTAAGTATTATTATCTCTATTTGACATATAAGGAAGCAGACAGGTTAAGTGGCTTGCTTGAGGCCACACAACAAACCCAGAGTGGGTCTGGGAATGTAAATTAGAAGCACCTGATACACTCCATACAGGGTTGTGTGATGCTCGGGTCAGTAGGCTCACTTGCTCAGCTGCCTAGAACAGGTGAGCCTGTGGCCACAGTCAGGATACTCACTGCCGTGCTGTGGGAGGGGTAAGTCCTCCGGTGCTGGTAGGCCTTGTCCCAATAGGCAGGCCTTGTCCTGCCTTAGTCTTATTTCAACCTGGAAGAACTGGCATGAGGATCATGAGAGACAGCACCTGTATCACCAAAGTACCTCTACATCCAAGCTATGAAGTGAGTGTTTGTATTCCAGCATTCCTTCTGGAAACCCAAAGTCACATATTAATGCTATTTGGAGGGAGGACCTTTGGGAGGTGACTGAGTAATGCAGAATACTTATAAGAAGATCGACCCAGTCATAGATTAACGTACTGATCAGCAGTCCAGGGAGTGGCTGTTACAGCATGAGCTTGCTAAGGACACTTGCTATCTTCAGACTGTGCAGAGCTTCCCCACAAGAAGACACTCATAAGGGGCCTGCCCAAGAACCTGGACTTCCCGCCTCCAGTCATGTAAGGAGTAAAACTCTATTCTTTCTATGAGGACAAGGCTCAGACAGTCTGTTACTGAGGTGAAAGCACACTAAGATGACTTGCCTGCTATGGCAGAGAGGCTCGGACTGATTGTCAGCATTGCTTGAGCCTGAAGTCCTTATGCCTGGCTAGAAGAAAAGACCCAAACAGGTCCAGCAGCTGGATTACCAGATATTAGGGCTAAAGTGTGTGAGTGAGTAAAGAGAAAATGTAGGAACGGAGGAAGCATGGGCCAAAGAAATTCACTATCTGAGAGTCATCAAAGCCAAAGCAAACCACAACAAGCCCACCAGAGACCCACACTGAGGAACTGAAGATAATGCTGAGAGGGGACCTCAGCGGGAGTGTGAGCTACGCTCAAAGATTTTCCCTGGAAACTTGGGTACTGGGAGTGGAGAGGGTGAACTGGGTCGCTGGAAGGGACCTCGGAGAGCAGGAGAGGGAAAGAAGTAGCACCTTGGGGGCTTTCTATGTAGCAGGCTCCACTGGAGAATGTCATCATTGTCTTAGACTTGAGAAACAACAGTGGCCAATGCTCACATAGCATTAGAATCAAGTCTAGGTGTCATGGCTCATTCCCTTGCAGACAGGTTGGGGAGAGTTGGGTGGTGTGGACTTAGGAGCAGCTGAAAGAATGGTGGCAACTGTGGCTTTGGGTGACTGGAAATCTGGCATTCAGGGGTTAAAACTCCCTTTAAAATCACCACTGTTGGTCTGAGAACAGAGTTGGGATGGGGCAGGGCTGTGGGAGGGATAAGGGTATCTGTATCTGGTGTGTTTATTCTTAGGATTAGTCAAATGCTCTCAGTATAACTCAATGAAATATTCAAGGGGTAGTGATGTGGATGGTGACATCACAACTAGTTTACATTAATATATTCAGACTGTCCCAATCAGGGAAAATGTCTATACTTTTGATCCCACTGTTCCACCACTGGCTACACTGGGGCTTGTTCATATCAACACATACTCTGACCAGGCTTGAGGGCCACATGAGAGGGAGTTTTTTGTGGAATTAATTCAGGTGTGAACCTTGTATAAATCCTTCTGAAGAAACTGTCAGAAAATACTGGTTTCCATTTCTTTTACTAAAATCTTCCTATTGCCCCCTTTTCTTGAAAAGTGTAAGAAAACTTTAATGTCTTCTTTTAAAAAACTGGCCTTTCTCTGATGTCATTTAGGAAGATGTCAAACTAAAGAATTTGTATTCATAGAGTTTACTGCTCAGAGTTGGGCATGGTGGCATAAGCCTTTGATCCCAGCACAGGCAGGTGGATTTCTGAATTTAAGGCCAGCCTGGTCTACAGAGTTATAGCTATGAAGAAACTTTGTCTTGACAAACAACAACAACAACAACAACAACTACTACTACTACAACAACAACAACAACAAAGAAATTATTGCTTATATAGGGAATCTGAGATCAGAGTGCAGCTTGACTTAACATCTCACAGAAAGGAAGGGAGAGAATTTCAACTTCAACAACTTTGAAATATTTTCTGGGGTTTCTGGAAGCCCTGGCCAAGGAGGAGGTTATGAGAATTCTACAACTGGAGCACTAGGAAGCGGGCTGAGGGTGCTGGTTCCAGAGGCTGTTGCTGCTTCCCTTGATGGGTCTGCTTCAACTAAAGTATGGGGCCTCTACAGGTTAACATCCCCCCTGCTGCCTTCTGTTCTGATTGACTCAAAGTTTCCCAAAGTACCCTCAAAAGAAGCTGAACTATCATCTCTTCACGGCAAAGCAAGCTACTCTTATTCCTGAAGCTTCCTAAGGTGGCACTCACATGATAGCAACATTACCAGAATCTACACACATTGTGGAGTTTAGAGCAATAGCCACTATATAGACAAGGCAAACATGTATCTTTCTCAATCACATTGCCTGTCAAATCAACAATATGTGACTACCACTGAGAGGAAAGGAAGTCCCACATACTGGCAAAGTTTCTTTAAACACCCTGTCTTATACTCATTATAACCAATAAGGAATCTTGGCAAATACTTAATAATGTCACTCAAGCCTTTGTTGGCTGGTATACTAACAAAGAAGGACTGTTTCTACTCTTAAATGAATATTTTACTCTTTTTTTCAGTGTTATTCAGTCATAGTGGTTATTCATTTTGTTGCACTTAAACACATGCAGAACCTTATACATCAGTCAAAGATAAACTGCCAGCTGCCTGTTTCATGAATCAAGCCTGTCCAAGGGTGTTAGAAACGTGCAAAGTCAACTGTGTGTACAGAGGGATTATATATATATATATTTACATAGCACATGGGTCATGGGTACAGGATTGTGATGCATACTGCTGAAGTAAAATGTGCTAATTCCATATTTAAGACATTTTTAACCAGTTTAATAATGTTTTTACTGTCTTATACCTTGCTATCAATGAGATCATGAAAATCTCTTCCTGTCTGTGAAGTCTTTATTGCTATAAAATAACTAGCATCTTCCAAATTAAATATTATGTTTAAACATTAGACATTAGCATCCTCCAACTCAATTTTTAAGCCTGAAACCACAGTAGCAAAGGGAATAATTTACACAAGGCTCAACTGCTCCAATATGGCAAAGTCTGAAAGGCGATCACTGTTTTTATTATTTATTATTTTTTATGTGTGTGTGGGGAAGGTGGGGTTGGGCACGGATATGTAAGTCAGAAGACAACTTGCAGGAGTCTGTTCTCTCATTTTCCCATGTGAGTCCTAGAGATCATCAGGCTTGGCAGCAAGCACCTTAGCCTACTGGGCCATCTCACCTGCCTGCAGATTCCTTCTTATCAAGCAGGCTAAAGCTGTAGTGGGTGTTTCACTTACAGACATAGTCACTCCTCTCATTCATCTCAGTTCTCATGGAAGTGAACGTCATGTAAGATCCCCATCCCCATGCTTGGTCACAAAGGACAGTAAGATCAAAGGGGAGCAAGCAGTTGAAACAGGAACCCTGAGGTCAAGAAAACCCATGATGATCAAAAATCTCATGGCCAAGCCAATGCAGACTTTATTGGTTTTCCCTGAGTAGATTCTTATCCTGTAAAAATTTCTGAAGATCCTTTAAGCTGTTTGGGGGAAAAAGAATAAATAACATTTCATAATTAATTTGATAAATCACCTATGTAAAATTAACTGAGTCACTTTCTTTTCTTTTTTGGTATTTTTTAAAGCTGGTATACGAAACAATGGGTTCCATTATGATGCTTTCATACATGTAATTGTCCTTTGTTCGTGCTTGCCCCCCACTAGTTTCCCCTTTCCTTTCTCATCCCTCTTATTCATCCCTTTCCACAAAACCCTCTGTTTTTATGATAGATAGATAGATAGATAGACAGACAGATAGATAAATGGTGATATTTTATCATTCTTGATTCTGTGAAAAAGTTCCTACTTTCTAAATAGCATCTTAGACTATGGCTATACATCCCTAAATATGCCTCATCTAAATAGTGTGGTATGCTTGGATTTAGTCCAGTTAGTTTTTGGTCCACAATAGGGAGAGTGTTTCTGTATGGAGACATTTACAATTCTTCTTGTTTGGAGGCGTTAATGTTCTATGATGTGATAACAATCACATGGACTATCAATGGGGCAGCTGTACTGACACCATGTAGGCAGGGCATCAAACTTATGGAAGGCTTTCACATATATCATTACTGTTGTCTATCCTACCCACAGGGACAAGTATAAAGTTGGCATATAGACTGAGCACCTGCCTGTTGTATTAGGTATAAGAACAAATGCCTGTGATTCCTCCAAGTTAGAAAGTAGTTAGGTACCACAGAGGACATCCAATGTTTATCTCAAGGTCCCCACAACCTCAGTACAATACCTGTCCCTCTTTCCTCTGCATCATTTCTATTTCACATGAAGTTCAGGCAGGTTGGGCTCCTCTCCTGTCTGGAGAAGATATGGTACATGCTCAGAATTAGTGACTGGGTTCATCTTTGCATACTGTTATGGTTTAAATCTGAAGTCCCTCACAGGTTCATGTTTTGAATGCGTGCTCTATAGTTGGTGGTGCTTTTCTGGGATGCCATGGAGCCTTTAGGAGGAGATGACTAACTGGCAGTGATGAATCATTAGAAGCAGAGCTTTGACATGAACAATCTCCACCACATGTCTGACTCCATGAACTGACCTGCTCTGTTCTGTTTTTCCATCCTTGGACTGAAACTGGCTGAAACTGTGAACCCAAAGAAATCTTTCCTCCCTCAAGTTGCTTCTGTTGGGTATTGTCATGGTGACAAAACCAGTAACTAATATACTTGTCTATTTCCTTATTTTACAAAAGTGTTCTTACAGACTTCAAAAGTTACACAGACACTCAATGACTCAAAGGTAAAGAATTCTTTAAATATCTAGAGAAGATATATGGCATATTTATTCATGTTTTTAGTTCTTGAGACCACAGTGTCCTTGTATTCCTGGCCATAAGTAAGCTAATGAGAAAGGTGGTTGAGATTGGGAGCTAACTTCTAAGCTTCTTTTCTTTGACAACATGAACACACAGCAACTACCTATTCATCTTCTGTCCAGCATTCTATGTAATCAACTCTCCCTGCTGGTCAATAGTATTTACAGAGCATCCTAAGGAGCAGGGCTGTAACTTCTACTGAGCAAACATAACCTTAGAGTCCCTAAAGAGCCATGAGACAAAGCTTTGCAGCACAACTGGCATGAAGGGAGAGTTTGAGTAGGGTATTAAGAGTGGGGTGGCAGTTATACCCACACCAACCCTGCCCCTGTCCTAGCAGGGATGCTGGCTGTCTTCAAGGAGGAGGTGGAGTTGGAAGAAACAAATCTCATCAACAAACTGCTCAATGGCCAGACCTGGGTGGATTAAAGTCTTCTGTTTTGCCTTTTCTATCTGGAACCATAACTCAAGAATAAAATTGCCTTAGGTTCCCCCTCCTGACCATTAAATTCCCTTCAATCATGGCAGGCAAAACACAGTCCAACTCGTGCAGCCAGATGTTATCATTACAGACCTCTCCTTATAAACCCATGCCGAAACCTGAGTGGTTGATGAGACCAGCTAAGCAGTTGTACCTTTGACCCAATTGCATTAAACTTGCCCTATCAATTTGAGCTTAGTATAAACACCATTTCCCAGAGCCCCTCATGTAGTCAGCAGCAAGAAGAAGCTGACTAAGCCTAAACATTTTTTAACAGCAATCTTGTCTTACAACACCAAGGGGATTTGCTGGGCATCTGGGGCTTTATAAAACCATATGAACATGCTGAAAGAATTAGAATCCTTTAAAAATGAAAAATTGATGGTGACAGTTTTTTCTTGGGACTAGTTGGTGTAATGGCAACCTACAAGTGGGTAGAAGGTGGTCTGAAACCCTTTTTCATTTTTAAAAATACATTTTCAATTATTTTCTTCTTTCTCTAATGTGTACTCTAAGGTTAAAAATTAACATTAAAATTACATTAAAAATGTAATTGGGACACGTTGAGGAATGAAAAATATTCAGTCCTTGTTAAGCTTCTTTGTAATGAAGACTGGAACTCTTCTCTATTTATGAATTTTAGATAAAGCCACCACATTTTTTCCCACAGTCCATGGGACTGACTATAGTGTCTGGTCTGGAACATACTCTGGGATAGATGAAGGCAGTGATATTTGTTAATATTTATCTTTTTTTTTCCTCTTTGGTAATGGGCAATAAATCCAGGTCCTGATGCATGCTAGGTTAGCATTTTACCACCGAGCTGTATTCCTAGCCCACAGAACTGTTTAAGTAAAACAAACAAACAAAAACAAAACTTAGATGTTCTACCAGATTTTAGAATATATTAATGATGTATAAATTAATATACTTCAGTGGGGAGCTGGGGAGATGGGTCAGTACTTCATCAAGTACTTGATGCAAAAGCACTAGGACCTGAATTTCAAGCACCCATAAAAAGTGGGCAAGGCCTTGAAGGCTTATAACTCCAGAATTGGGGCAAAGACAGGATCCTAGGGGCTCACAGCCCAGACAGTCAAGCAAACTGGTGAACTCAAGGTTCAGTAAGAGATCCCATCTCATATAACAAGGTAGAAACAACTATTCATAATGCAGAGAACAAGTAATTGTGGGGTGCCCAGCCCCAAAAGGGACATCTATAACACAATCCCTATACCTAAGTTTTAGGGAATACTAGAAGAATGGGCTCTCACAGGTATGGCTGCCAGTGTAAGATCTGCAAAGACCACAAGGCTCCATCTTTAGATGGAGAGCTACAGACAATCAGTGGTGGCGGAAGGAGGAGAACCAGTTTTCTTTCCTTCCTTCCTTCCTTCCTTCCTTCCTTCCTTCCTTCCTTCCTTCCTTCCTTCCTTTTTTTTCTTCCCCTTCAGGTATGAAACCCCAATTTTAAGAGGTCAGTTCTAAATTCATTTAAATAAAAACAATACACTTTGTACATTTCGTATGTTTGTTTATAACAGAAATAAATATAGGTGGTGACACATGTCTTTAATCCCGGCACTCAGGAGGCAGAGCCAGGGGGATCTCTTTGAGTTCAAGGCCATCCTGATCTACAAAGTAAGTTTCAGGACTCTACTGTGAGATCCTGTCTCAAAATCTCCTAGGCAGCGGGTAGGGGGAAGGAATTCAGAAAAACAAAGCCAGTGGGTTGCCGAGAGGGATACTGTCAAACTTGAGACACACTGGAATCAGTAAGAATCACAGACTTGAGAGAAAGATAATTTTAATTCAAGACCATATTGTTCTAATTTGTGAATAACTTTCTACACCTTAACATGGTATACTGATGTCTAAGAAACTGTCAGTGTCTTGCTGCTCTGCTAGAAATATTGTAAATTAGGTATCGTTGCACATACTTATACCAGCAACACTTGTGGGGCTGAGGTAGGTTCAAGGACAACCGGGGCTACCTAAGTGATATCTTGTTTCAAAAAACAAAAGAGTTATTCTAATCTCTGAGAAGGGAGAAGATATCTATTTCAGTCTAATCAATGGAAAGGCGGACTCTAGGCATAGATATCAGGGTTGATGGAGATTCTGGCACCTCTCTGTGGTGCTCCTTACCTCTGTGAATTTAGAGGAGAAAATATCCTAGGTTCTTTCAGGCTTGCAGTTCTGATTCCATGACACCATTACACAAATTGTCTCTTGATAGACTTTACAACTGATCATTTTTATGGCTCTTTCTGACTCTGATAGACTCTAATTTAATAAGCATCTGAATCATTTGTTTAGAGGAAATTGCATTTTGTGAACAATACACAGACACACAGACACATACACACACATACACACACACACACACACACACACACACACACACACACACACACACTCTCATGTTATGAGTACTGAGAATGAGTCCTGGCATTCTACAGAACTTTCTAGGCACTCTAAAGCCTTCATGTGGAATTGAAGGTATGCCCTCAAGAACTGCCAACCACTCCACAGTGGCTATGTGATGTAAAAGCACATGGAGGCCTCCCAGGGATTGAAGATGGTGGGCTGGGAGCTGGTGGGCTTCAAAAATACGGCTTTGGTGTCAAAACGGAGGTGATCTTGAGTAATATCTCTGTCTCCTGGAAGAATCAAGCAAGAGCTGTGCTATGTTTTATCTCAGGATCAAACTGAGCAGTCTAATGTGGCCCAGGAAGTATGGGGGCTTCTGTCCACTGGCACAATTGGGTGATGTTGAGATGAGGAAAGAAAGGATTCCTGACCATAGGCAATTCACACACCTTTCAGGAATAATAATGAACAGTATTTTTCCTGTCTTGATTTGAAAAAGCTATTTCAAAATTAAGTGTTTTTATTTGACACATGATCTTGCTGTGTAGTCTAGGCTGGCCTGGTACCTGAGATCGCTCTGAATGTTTATATTACAGGCATATATAGTGCCTATCTGAAAAATACTGTCTCAATTTGTTTATGTAGTCTAACATTGAGCAGACTGAACATACAGACTTCTGGTAAGAAGATAAAGCTTTTCTACTGAAGAGTAATTTAAGCTGGAATATGGCACTTATATTTTTAAGGCATAGCAATAAAGGCCTTTTTGGGGTGGGTAGTGTTGGGAATGGAACCCAGGGCTTTGCATATGATAGGCAAACGATCTACCCTAAACAATACCCTCAGGTTAGGTCTCCTTTTCCTTTTCCTTTCCCTTTCCTTTCCTTTCTTTTTCTTTCCTTTCTCCTCTCTTCCTCCCTCTCTCTCTCTCTCTCTCTCTCTCTCTCTCTCTCTCTCTCTTCTTTCTCTCTCTCTTTCTCTCTCCCTCCCTCCCTCTCCCCCTTTCTCTTTTTTGTGTACTTGTTTGTGCATATGTATGTGTGAGCACACATAAGCATAACAAGTTTGCACTCATATATATGTACATTTGTGAAATGTAGAGGTCAGATGTCGTCATTCCTCAGATGCCTTCCTCTTTGTTTTTTGAAACAAGGTCTTTCACTTGGGACTTTATCCATCAGACTAGGCTACTTGGACAGTGAACCTCAGGGACCTGCCTGTTTCTTGCCTCACCAGTGCTGTGCCTACAAAGGTGTCCCACCATGCCTGTACTTTTTTTATGGGTTCTGAGGATGGAATCCAGGTCCTCATCATCCCAGCCCAAAGATGTTTTCAATGATGACTTTTAAATGAAGTCAGTTTCTTTACACTGGAATAAGGGAGAAATTTATATTAACATACAAATTTAGGATACCTTCTACGTGGTATGATAAGGAAGACACTTACACTAAGGAAGAGCTAATAAAGCTATCCTACAAGCATAGTTTTCTCTGGGGAAGAACAGTTCACTAGTTCTGGAGATAACCATCTCTTGTGTCTTTTGTCTACAGCTATATTTTTAGTTTTCATTCTACATTCCACAATTCCAAAAGCTGAAGTCATCTGCAGGTCACGCCAATGCCTGGGGTAAGTACCTAGTACATCTTAAAACAATGCATCTTCACTCTGAAAACATGAAGACTCTTGCTCTGAGGCAGGATACAATGAGCCACGCCTCTTACAAGTTGTTCATCTTTCCCTTGTGCTGCCTGCTGGGGCGGGCTCTTGCTCAGAGCTCTGCTGTCACCACATAGCTCCAGGGCTTTTTGAAATTCTAGTCGATGCAGCTCATTTCCAAGTTGCTCACCTCTCAGCAGTGATGGAGCATGAGTGGGGGAAGAGAAGGGTTTCATAAGGCAAAGATCTGCTCTCCTACAAACCAGAGGAACCCATGAAGACACCCCAAGCATCACAACTGCTCCAAGGTGTCAATCAGCCATCCTGAGCTTGTCTTTCTTAGCAACTTGTGACCAACAGACCTGCCAGCCTGCCTGAGCCTGATGGCAGGTAGGCTTGTCACTCTATATGGAGGTTACAGATATATGCATGTTGGCACATGTGTTTAAAGGGCTGATTTTACTCATGCACTGTTTGGAGTAAGCAAGCAAGTGCAGGCAGCTTTCCTGTGGGGACATTCATCTATTTGAAGTACCACAGTGACCAGAAAGTGAATGCCTTTCCTGTGGAATCAGGCCTGGAACAGTAGCATCACCTATCAACTGACTACTAGAGGGTACTGATGAAGGAAACATCATCACAAATATATGTAAGTGTAATCCACAAGAAAATACATGAAAGCCCTGATTTACTGCTGTCAAGCATTATGGCAATTCCTAAATGTGTATATGATAAATGAACACATTTGATAAGGTCACAGTTCTAACATCATATACTCTTCTTTGTTTTTCTACAGAAACAAAGTTTCTTCTTACACTAGAGCCCTCAATATAACTACGCTGTTGTTGGGAGCCGACTCCTAGCAGAAAGCGGCTATCATCTTTGCAGCCATCTCAGGCCATATACCCTGACAAGAGACTTGTTTTCAACAGCCTTCAACAGCTGAGCACACTCTGATAAACATCTTGTTTTGCTCCCATATCTTGTTTTGTTTAATGCCCCCCCCCCCAGCTGCAAGGTGCACGTGGTAAAGTGTCTTCAGCTGCATTCGCCTGCTTATGCTTATATATACCCATGATTTCCTTTCAATAAAGGGGGACTTGAACAGACTCTGTCTTGTTTCCATTCTTGGAGTCTCTTGTCCTTCCATCCCCACTCTCTCTCTTGCTAGACCCTGACCCGCAGACTGGAGCAGCAGCTCAGCTGTTACAAAGTGGCACCCAAACGTGGGGCAAAATGGGCAGTTATACATTGTGGCTTGACATTGATGTGTGTGGGCTAATTTGCATAGTATTAGCTAACTCTAAGTTACTGTTGCACTAGGTTTTCCTAGGTAATAAATAAATAATGGAACCAGTGGCCAAATTGTGATGTATGAATGACAAGGTAGGTAGGACAACAAAAGATAGGGAGGAACTGGGAGGCAAAAGAGGGGGAACAAAGGGAAGGTGGCAAAGGGGAGAAAGCTGCGTGGCTGTGATGGATGGCAGCTTATAAAGGTGTGGGTAGCCGGGCAGTGGTGGCACACGCCTTTAATCCCAGCACTTGGGAGGCAGAGGCAGGTGGATTTCTGAGTTCGAGGCCAGCCTGGTCTACCGAGCGAGTTCCAGGAAAGCCAGGGCTACACAGAGAAACCCTGTTTTGAAAAACCAAAAAAAAAAAAAAAGGTGTGGGTAGGCATGTGGAAACATACGCAGTATTCTGAGTAGTTTCTGCAGCAGTGGTAATTCTAATTCCATACCAGACATTCTCTGCCACAATATCCATCCTACAGGTAAGGTGTAAATGGAGTCATTTCATAATGGCTGGAGAAGAGAGAATACATTGACCCTGCTTTGGATTACTGGAGATATATATATATAATAGCTTTGACCCATTTTAAGAGTAAGTGCCAAGAAAGAATGCTGCATCTGGTTTACCCAAGTAAACAACCACCATCTGTCAGCACAACAGGAGGCACATACCAATAATTTCTTGTGCCAACAATGATACCTATGACTATATCAAGTAGTATTAAAAGCACGAGTGTATCGATTACACCAGCTGTAACACTCTCACCTGGGATTATAAACAAACATCAAGACAGATGTGGCAAGCAAGCACTTTGACCTGCCACATGGTCACTTATCATGAGCCTTCATCAGCAAAATTGCCACAGTGAAGAACCTGTGCCTTTGTCTTTAGGCTCTAGCTTGTGAACAGTTTCTCACACCTATGATACTCAGCTTATTTCAGACTGACACGTAAAACTGCTGGCCATACAGACAACTGTATATGACAACACTGACTTGAATAGCTTTGTAAAGCTAAAGTAAGTTTGTAAAACTTACTTTCTGGTCCTCTACAACCATAGGGAGTATACTTCTGACTTCAAGACATCCCAACTAAAAATTTAAGCCTCTTTAATCCTTCCTTAGCCATTCTGTACACACACACACATACACTGTGTGAATGTAATGTATGACCTGAGAATATTAGTAATTAAGACTGAAATGAAAAAAAGGACTATTGATTGCCAATGGCCATGTCTATCAAGCAAAATCAGCAGTACTTGGTGATTTAGAGCCAATGAATTTGATTAAGTTTGTATGTTTACTGTTACTGTTAGAAAGTCTGACATTTTATCAAATTGTCTGCCTACCATTTCTGACACAGTACATTCATGTTCTCCTTAGTAAATGAAATCTGATGCTGTGAGATAAGGAGTCCTAAAATGAGATCAGTGAGGGCACTTGGAATTAGAGAGGAATGAATTCACTGACAGCCGGTGAGGCAGCATATTCTTAGAAGGCAGGGTCCCTTCCACTAAAATGGCACTTCTAGAGCACCTAAATACTGGACCTGCATTTTTAGTTACATGGCCTGCTTCATGCTGCCCTCTTATTGATCCTTTTTAAAGGAAACTGTCCCGTGATGCTTTCTGTGCCACGTTGGATAGAAGGTGGAGTTGGCACTAGGCTGCAGAGGATTCCTTCTATCCATTCTGTATGCATAAGGAAAGACAACACTGCCTGCTCTGCTTACCTAGTAACCCCATTTCAGCAGGGATTTTTAAGTACCACCCAATTCCTCAGTCCCTGTTTTTACATGCAGCACAGAATAAGCCATTCATCAGCCAACTGCAGCTGGCAGAAGATCAAGCAGACCTACCACTGGCTTGAACTTTGGTGAAAACAAATGAAATTGAGGATTCTGCAAGGAGAGAACTCTCCTGTTTCACTAACACTGACTCCAGTTTTCTTCTCAGGCTAACCAGTTTACTAATCCTTGGCATAATGAGGCCTCTACAGACTCACACCCACTGAATCCCCAGAAATGATGATACCAGGTGGTCTCATAAGACCTATTTTCCCCTTTCCACTACTTCACTGTCAGGACGATTCTTTCTCTTGGTAATCTCTCTTTATTTATCTTATCACAGTGATTCATCATTTAAAAAAGCATACCTAAATCTTGAGCTTTATAAAAGAATTGCAAGCCGGGCAGTGGTGGCGCACGCCTTTAATCCCAGCACTTGGGAGGCAGAGACAGGCGGATTTCTGAGTTCGAGGCCAGCCTGGTCTACAGAGTGAGTTCCAGGACAGCCAGAGCTATACAGAGAAACCCTGTCTCGAAAAACAAAACAAAAAAACAAAACAAACAAACAAACAAAAAAAAAGAATTGCACACAGAGGGCAAGATGATTCAGTGAAGGTGCTTGCCATGTAAGCCTGTCAACCTGAGTTTGATACCCAGAATTCTCTTAAAGGTGGTGGAAGAGGACTGACTCTCCAAAGCTGTCCGTCGTCTCTACAGAGGTGCTGTGATACCTGTCCCCACAAAGACAGAGGCACACCTCCACACAATATAAATGCAATTTAAAACAACTACACTGAAAGCACATTTCTTGCACATGCCTTCCCCCTTGTCCCGGCACAATTCCTAGTATAATCAACATCTTAAATTGTAGCATGTTTGTTACAATTGCTGAGCCAAAGTCAATGCATTCTTTTAACTACATTCACGGCTTATATGGGTTCACTCTTTGTTGCACAATTCTGAGAGTTTTGATATAAGATGTTATATCTCACACAGAAAAATGCCACTGCCTCAAACAGTCCTGTGCTGCTTGTTCATCTTGTCCTCTCCTCCCCTGGATCTGGGTAACCATTAGTTTTAATTTTCTCCTGTTTTGCCTTGTCATACAGTTGGCATCATACAGTATATAGCCTTCTTAGATCAGTTTCTCTTGGTAATATAAATTTAATGTTCTCCCATGGTTGTTTGTTTCTTCTCCTCCTCTTCTTCTTCTTCTCCTTCTTCTCTTCAACAAAACAGTTTCAGCTAATATTATACTTAATAGTACTAGGAAACTAGATTTTGTTTGTTTGTTTGAGACAGGGTATTACCATGTAAATAAAATATCCAATAAAAAAAAGAGTTGATAACTCAATTAATGCAATACAGCATATTACTAGTAAAAAGAATTAATGTGAATAATTTACATTTGACAAAAACTCACTTCTAATCTTTAAAATATTCTCAGAAAATTTGAGAACCATCAAAAAAAAAAAAAACAGTTTCAGCTAATATTATACTTAATAATACTAAGAAACTAAATTTTGTTTATTTAAGACAGGGTATTACCATGTAGCCCAAGTTGGCTTCAAACTTGTGATCCTTGTGTCTCTGCCTCCAATGTGCTGGGATTACATGCTGGGTTGTGTTGCCATGCCTTGACTTGATTTTATTTGCTTATCAGTGAATTGCATTCCCTTTTAGGAACATAGTTTATCCACTCAATCATAGAAGTTGACCTGCAAGTGAATTTACCAGTACTTGTTACTTTAAAATAAAGTTGGCTATAAAGGTTGTGTATAGGTTTTTACATGAAGATTAGTTTTAATATAATTGGGGATCTATCTACCTATCAGCACAATTGTGTTTTAGAAGATAAGCATTTAGCTTTTCAACAAAGTGGTTGCATCAGTTTACATCTGTCAACAGCAGTGGATAAGAGTTCTTATTGTCCTACATCTCACCCCAAATTTGGTGATATTAAATATTTAGGATTTTTAAATTCACTGACTTCCCATTTTCTCTCTCTCTCTCTCTCTCTCTCTCTCTCTCTCTCTCTCTCTCTCTCTCTTCCCTCCCTCCTCCCTCCCCTCCCCTCCCCTCCCCTCCCCTCCCCTCCCCCCTCCCCCCTCCCCTCCTCCCTTCCCTCCCCTCCCTTTCAGTGTAAATTTCACCACCAAAACCTCAGGCCCAAGATTTTGCTCCTGTATTACCTCCTAGAAGCTTCTTAATTGCTGTATTTAGACCTATGATGCATTTTCAGTTTGCTTCATAAACAACATAAGGACGGTGTATTCATCATTTGCATGTGAATGTCCAACTGGTCCAGTACAGTTCATTCAAATGCTTGCCCACTCTTTTCCTATTCGGTGACCTTTCTTCCTATGTCAAAGTTCAGCTGAGTGGATGTGTATGAATGTAAGTTTCTATTTATTCTTTATCTGTGCTTTTACCAGTACCAACCTATTGTGATCATCTTTGTTTTATGATAAGTCTTAAAGTCAGGTAGTCCTAGTTTCTCATTTTGATATTTAGTATTGTGTTAATTATTTTGGGACTTATGCTTTTCTATTTAAACTGTTATCAGTTATTAAAATCCATAAGGTATTCTTATGATTTTGACTAGTATTTAATTAAATCTATGGCTCAAGTTTGGAAAAGTCTCAAGAATATGTTATTAATATTGAGTATTTCTATCATTATTATGGACTGTCCCTCCTTGTATTTAGGCCATCTTTAACTCTATTAAAGCACTGTCTATTTCCTTATATACACCTTATACACATGTTAACCTAGATCTAAGTATTTCTCCACTTATAGTGTTAATATAAATTATGCTTTAAATTTCAATTTGCACTTGTTTGTTACTGGAATACAGGAAAATAAATGATGTTTATATATTAACCCTGTATCCTGAAATCTTGTTAAAATTCCCTATGAATTCTAAGAATTCTTTAAGATTTTCTATAGAGACCATTGTGCCATCTGTGAACAAAGACTATTATTTCTTCCACCCAGTATGAGGTTCATTCCTTTTTCTTGTGCTACTGTATTGCCAATGATGTCAGCTACAATATTGAATACTAGTGAAAAAGGATACCCTTGCCTCTTCTTCATCTTTTTACATTTATGTTTAATTTTTCTATATTACTGTGTATGCACATGTGCATGCAAGGGGAGGTCAGAAGACAACTTGTGGGAGTCTGTTCTCTCCTTCCACCAAATGCATTCTAGGAATTGAACTCAGGCTGTCAGGCTTGGCTGCAAGTATTAGCTGTATTTTCATAGATACATCTATAGAATGTTAAGGGAAGTATCCTATATTCCTAACTCATTGAGAATTAAAAAAAATATCATTAGATATTTGACTTAGTCAAGTGCTTTGCATATTCTCTTTGCATTTGATTTTTCTTCTTTAACCTACTGACCTATTTTCCAATGAGGGCCCATGTAACTAGAAACCCTGCTATGTTATAGTATGTAATATTTTTCTTATATATAGTTGATTTGTTAAATTCAACTTGAAAATTTTACACCTATGTTTTTGATAGATATTGCTAAAAAATTCCTTTCTTCCTTTGGTTTAATACTAGATTACAATGATTTAAAAAGTTTCCAATCATTTCTATTTTCTGACAGAGATGGTAGAAAATGTGTACAACTTCCTCAAAGACCTTGTAGAATTCAGCAGTGAAGTCATTCAGCTTCTTGTTTTCTGAGTTGGAAGGTTATTCATTCTCAATTTAATGTCTTTTGTAATACAGGCTCATTCAAATGATCTATTTCATATGTGACTTTTGACAGAGCATGGTCTGTTGCTTTTGCAGTATCCCTTACATTTATGTTTATTAAATATTGTAGAAACTGATCTTTCTTGATACTCCTCTGATCATGCTATTTAATTGATAATCTTTTTAAAGTGTCCAGCTATATTTCATTTATTGATTTGAAGTTTTATTCCATGGTTGTCTGATAGCGTAGATCAGCTGATTTCTAGTCTTTTAAATTTCTTAGGGTTCATTTTATGACCCAGAATGTCATCTGTCCTGGAGAAAATTTCATGTGAGCTTGAAGAGAATGTATTTTTTGCTTTGTTGATGGAACTATTCTACAAATGTCAAATACAGTCCGCTTGAATGATTGTTGATATTCTCCATCCTTACTCATTTTACACATGATAGATGAATTTGTTCATTTCTGGTATAAGGGTATTGATGTATAATTGTAATAGAGGATTTATGCACTTCTCTGGTGATTCTATGCATTTTTCTCTTGTGTACTTTATAGAATAACTGTTATGTTCACCATGTAATTTCCCTCTTTTCATTTAATATATATTTTTTTGCTTTTAAGTCTGCCCTGTCTAAAATGAACTACTTCAGTTTTCTTTTGATGAGTGTTGGTATCTGTAACCTCCGGTTCTGCCCCATGTTGGGCTCCACTTTGTCCCGGCCTGAGCTGCTGCTCTGGTCTTTGGGTCAGGGTCTAGCAAGAGAGAGAGTGGGGATGGAAGGGCAAGAGATGCGAAGAATGGAGACAAGACAAGGTATGATCAAGTCTCTCTCTATTGAAAGGAAATCCTGGGTATTTATACCCTTTACCAAGTGACTTGCCCTCATGGACAAGCAGGGGAACACAGCTGAAGGCACTTTGCTACGTGCCTTGTAGCCATGGATACCAATGTGCACCTTGCAGCTGGGGGCACTAAACAGCAAAACAAGTATGGGAGAAATTCAAGATGTTTATCAGAGTGTGCTCAGTTGTTGTAGGCTGTTGAAAACAAGTCTCTTGTCAGGGTATATGGCCTGAGATGGCTGCAAAGATGATAGCCGCTTTCTGCTAGGAGTCGGCTCCCAACAATGTATACAATGTAACAATGCTCTTTACCCCTTTACTATTCATTTTGTATGAATTTAAAGTGGGTTTCTTCAGACAAGCCTAAGAAGGAAAAGTAGATACAAAGTTCCACTCCTAACTAAGATGGTATTTGCAGCTGATACTTGCTAGGAGAGGAAAGTCTATTTTCACTAGTGCAGTGCCACTGGGTATACCAACCACACTCCAGGAGAGGCCCTATGCCCAGGAACAGCTGACCAAACAAAATGAACTGTGTCACTTTTTGTATGCCTTTTGTTTTGTTCTTTGTCTTATTGATTTTTTTCTTTTTTAGTTAGCCTATTTTGATTTTTGTTGTTTTCTTATATTTTCTTATATTTATAATTGGGAATGTAGGTCATGAAGTTGGGTAGGGAGGAGCTGGGGGACCTGGGGAAAAGGAAAAAAATATAATCAAATATATTCATTGTATGAAAAAAGACCAGCTGGGCATAGTGGCACATGCCTTTAATCCATCCACTTGGGAATCAGAGGTATTCGGATCTGAGTTTGACAGGCCTGCCTCGTCTACACAGAGAAACCTTATTTCAGAAAACCAAAAGAAAAAGAAAATGTTTTAAAAACAAAAATAAAGTGAATTTCTTATAGACAACACATGGTTGAAAATGTCTCCAATACTTTCTCCTTTATTATTTTTCCTATTTCCTTCTCTGTTCAGTCTGGTATTTTTACCATGCATGTGTTACACCTCCTGTAAGTCCTCTACTCTCTTAGATTTTTGTTGTTGCTGTTCTCTCCCTTCTTCTGTTTGCTTTGAAATATGAGAAGTTTCTACTCACAATCTTTCAGTTTCCGAATGTTTGGCAGTGTGTGGTGTCCTCATGAGCGCTAGGGCATGTTTCACTTTTTTTTTCAATGTTCGTTATTTGTGATTTCAGCTTTTGAGTTTCCACTTTTCTGCCTACTTACCCACCTGTTCTTACACAGTTCCCACCTCCTTCTTCACAGAGCTTAGTATAGAATCATAGTAACAATTTTAAAGCCTAGATGTGATGATTCTTTTATAGTTGAATCTGTTTCTGATGTTTGCTTTGCCTTATCACATTGTGTTTACCACCTTTTAGCATGCCCCATAGTCGGAAGCTGCGTGATGTATTTGGATTAAGACACTGAGGCAAACAGGTCAGCTCCTGTAAGGACCAGGAGTTAGGCTGGGTTTACTGCTGGATGCAGCCCTAACAGAGGTTACACTTTCCTACAGTGGGTTTTTTTTTTTTTTTTTTGTTTCCCCTCGTTTATTAGATTTCCCATTTTTCAACAGAGTCAGGAATAAGGCTGAAGCTGATGTTTGCCTTCCTTCAGGTCAGTTAGGCTGTGGTAGATCTCTCCTTTAGGAAAGCTGTTGCTAAGGAGGAATTCTGGCTGTATATATAAAAATAATCACTTCCCTTCTCTTCCTCCCATAAGCAGGAGAAGGTTTTTTTTCCCACTGATCTTTACCTTGTGAAAATGGTAAGAAGTAAAGCAGGTGCAAGTGAAGGCCAACCTGGGAGAGCTTGACCTGGTTAGTCCACAGCCACTGGCTTTCCAGGGCCCCTGCAGGCTTCAGGAGCAGCTTCTGCCTTGGGTAAGATCTAACTCTCTGGACCATACAGTTTTCCAGCTGGGGTGGTGGTTTGCTGTGCAACTGTGATTTTCTAGTGTTTGCTGGAAGGGTTGTGACCTTTGGTTGTTTCCCTTTCTTCTTTTGCTGAGGGGAAAGTGATGCTTGCACGTATGTTGGACTGAAGCCTGAAGCATACTGAGAACTTTTGGTATCATTTTGTCCTCAACTTAATGCAACTTGGACAAGTACATGTACATGCATAGTATTCTCTAACACACTGTGCTGATAAAGGAAGGTACAGTTTTGCAGTTAATCCACAGTAACACACAAGACAGGGATGGAACAGAAAACAGACAGGTTTTATACATTTTAACTTCAGTTTCAGTTAATGAT
Source organism: Mastomys natalensis (assembly GCA_021653895.1). Classification (NCBI taxonomy): domain Eukaryota; kingdom Metazoa; phylum Chordata; class Mammalia; order Rodentia; family Muridae; genus Mastomys; species Mastomys natalensis. Next base: position 538,049 of record JAJTUV010000621.1, on the reverse strand, counting down.
GAAGAACTAAAGTAAGTTTTCTAGTTATTTTTCCATATGATTCTTTTATAATTTCTATAAGGAGGAATTTTCCTGTGTTAAAATATTTTCTCAGGTATTTCTTCTGATCCTGTAGAACCTATCATTAACAATCCTAGACATGGGCTAGCTAGATGGCTGAGCAGGTAAAGGGCTGTGCTGCTAACACTGACGACTTGAGTTCTATCATTAGACCCCACGCAGTGGAAGGATAGAACTGACACCCAACCCACAAGTTGTCCTCCATCCGAGAGATACACACCACAAATAAGCCCCTAAGTCTTTTTATTTGTACACACAATGGAACATAGCACAGCTGTGCAGCAAACACTATGAAGTCAGGCATTATTTTTTAAGGGAAGTATGCACCCTGACACATTCAGATACCCGAATATGTTCAATGAAAAGCCACCGATTAGATGAGTGCCATTTGCTAAAATGACTCTCACTAAAAAGTGCTTCTCAGAAGATTTGTGTGACATAACGCACACGTCCACATGCACATATACATACAAATTATTCTCTCTCTAACACACTTTGCCTTTAAAGGAAGGCACCATTTTGCTGAGACTCTTATGTGGAAAGCTTAAGATGGTGGTTCCCAAATACTTCCGCCCTGAGAGCACTATACCTTAGAGAAGTCTCAGCTTGTGTGAAGCCCCTCTTTAGCTCTGGCTCTAAACTGGTGAACACAGGCTTCTGACACCTGTTCTACTGTGGTACCTGAATTGTTCCAGGCTGTGGGGGTGGATGGGAGAGTTTTAAAATATAAATAGAGAGAAGGACAATGACTATATTTATTTAGAGGTGACAACATCATTAAATAATTTAGGTCAGCTGATGCAAGAGAAGCCAAACCTTTAGAACAACTGGCATGGAACTCTCTCATAATTATCAGGCTAGGTGAGTGTGCCCTGGGTAATGCCACTTTTCAGATTTGTTCTCTGCTCTCATACTGGCTGGTACTGACCTTGGGGAGGCTTAGATTCATGAAAGGATTATACTCTAAATGGATAGAGAGAAATGCCTATCTTTCCGTGCTGCAGGCTCCACTCATGGTAGATACCTCCAAAGAAAATTCAGTCACTGTGAGTTGCTACAGTTCAATGTGCACCATATTTTGATAACACAGAGAGTGTTTTATTGCAGTCAAATAATATTTTGAGCTCTCACAACAGCAAACTGCATGGACTTCAAAGGGATTCCAGTCCAACTGGAACCGTCATTACAAAACAAATTTTAGCTTTATTGTCAGCCAGACCACAAAGGGGCACAGACTGTGCCAAAGTAAATGCTCTTGAAATCTCTGTATATTACCTTTGAACAATTAATTGGTCTTCTGGAGACAAGAGAGGAAAAAAAAGAAAGAAAACAAAATAAAAGATTGACAATAGAATATATTGTTCTTAGATGATATAGCATGGACAACCCAAAGCCATATTGCACAAAATCCTGCTAAACTGATCACTCATTGTAGCTAGTCTATAATTTCACACATTAGTCTCAGTATGCTGAAATTATGCCTACCCTTGTAGATTATGTTTTTAGTTAGTCACAAAGAGAAGATTCTGCTGCCTTGGACAATATGCCATATTTAATATCAGGGGTCCACCATCACCAGGCCCCAGAGGCAACTTCCACTGATTCTTGGAAGCTATCAGTCATCTTTGCATCCTTTATCAATCTGCCCCTTTTTGGTATCTTCCAAAAAAATGTTAACACATGGTTCTGATAGTACAGTTAGTGGGCAGAATAGGTGGGCAGGTTTCAGTGAATACAGTCTGAAGTGTATCACGAGTTAAATGTCCTAAAGTCCCAACCACAACTACCAGTACCTCTGTGCCTGGATTGCTATGCTCCCTCTCAGACCTTTTACTTTTTCAGTACTATAGGACTCAAGCTGTGGGTTCGAGATCATTTCTGACCCTGTCTTATGCCAGATGCTTACCTTCTGCTCTACCTTTCTCAGGAAAGGAAGGTGGCTCAGCTGAAGCAATGTCGTACTGATGGAATGACCCCCTGGACAGGATCATGCTATGACCAATTACCCTGAATAATGTTTCCTAAAGAAAAGTCACATGTAGAGTTCACAGATAATCTAATTCTTGGTCTGATCTGGCATTCAATACATCCTCATGTGTCCTTAGAATGAGAATGTGAGAAGAAACACATATTCTCATATATAGATAAAGACTTACACACATGTATACAGTTTTCACACATATGTATACAATGGGTATGAGTATGTATGTGCAGGAGGGAATGTGTCTGAGCATCTGCCTCTTGGCAGTTTCTTGCCACCCAGACATGCTGGTACCTGTTAGACTGGCAAAAGCTTCTGCCTGACTGGATTGTGTGACATCACACTGTAAATCCTGTCACATGGCTGGGTAACTTTTCAATCTGCTATTTTTTGCACACATAGATCCAAAAGTGCCACAGGAATAAAGCAGCCTTCAGGGTTTAGAACTGAAGTTGTTATAAATGATGGAAGATCTGTTCAGGACAAAGTGGGAAAACACTGTGAGGTGAGAGACCCAGGTGGCAGCAGGGGCACACACAGGAGGGGTCTGTCATTACCAGAGAGGCAGTGAGCAGACACAATGAGTGGTACCAAATCCTCTAGCAAATCAGACTGTAGAAAGAACATCAAATTCTACCAAGCTTTCTGATCTGAACTATCACAATAAAGCCCTTAAAGGTAAATAGAGAAGGTGAATTTCTAAAAACAAAATACTAACCAACAACCAATTACTCAACCAACTGGTCATCCAGTTAGCATGTCTGTGTGGAAACATTATGGGACTGTTTGTCACCAAGCCATGGCTCTTTCACCTACATGTTTCTCAGCTTTTGAATTTTGTTCATTCATGTTTAATATTCTTTCTTACAAATCTTTTATGCTTGCTAAAAACATATGTTTTAACTTCCCAGATGCAACTATAATTTGATGATGAGATTCTTTAATTTTAGTTTATAATTTATTCCTTTTCTTAATGGCACTTTATATGGGTTTTAAAAACTTGTATTTATTTCTGTGTGTGTATGCATGTGTGTGAGCATACAGGTAGATAATGACCTGCTGGTATCAGTTTTTTCCTTCCACTGTGTACTATGTGAGTCCCAGGGATTGAACTCAGTTCATCAAGCCAAGTGCCTTTACTGGCTAAGTCGTCTCCCTGGCCCAAGTCTACAATTTTATTCTAAAACATGAAGCAAAAAGGACAAGGAGCTTGTCCCAAAAGACCGTCTTGAACTCTGCACCAAGCCACACCTTTAGCAGAATGATGGCAGTACTTAGAGCCAAGCAATTTCCACTTTCCCCCTGCCCCATCCTCCACCCCACTTAGCTTCGGCTCACTGCTGGCACTGCTGGTCAAGCATACAAACACTGATGAGATTCTGCTGGGTGCCCTTTAGCTGCTCTAGTCACTTTGCCAGCTGTCAATCTACTCTGACCCAGGCCAGTCAGCAGACAACTCAATCAGGAAATGTGGGCCCAGTGTGGAAAGGCTTGTTTCACAGAAACAAAATCTGAATAATGGACTGTGTGTCAAGTTTGTAGGCACTTAAATATAATTAAAGGAAGTTCTTCTATTGTCCAAGTTGGTCCTGGAACTCCCCAAGATGGGGCTCTGCATGGACCTCAAAAAGGAAAAAACACTCACATACATGTGTGGCCCTGTTGGAGTGATCATGCCTGGAGCTGCCTGTGTCAGTTTCCTGTGGCTTCTGAACTGGCTCCCATAGCACACATCTGTCATACTGGGGTCAAGGCTTAAGGATCTGGGCCTAGTTTCTTCATACTAGAACTCAATTCAGTAATTCTGTTGATGTCAGAAGCCCAGGTCAGGTATCCTGGCTCTGGTGCTGAATTTTCTCCTAAATTCAGCAATTAGAATGCCGTTGTTTGCTTTAATTGCTTTTAAGGAGGAGGGCTTTGATCATTTAGAAATGACATGATGCACTGATTCACGGCCTAAAACCTGAAGACAGGAGAGGTTATTTTGTCTCCCTTGTCTTATCGTTAGACTTACTTTTTGGTTCCTTTGTGTATGTTCAGATTGGAACCTACACTTCATGAAATGAGGTTAGTAGTTTTTTACATGTAACCAATCAAGTCATATCTAAAATGTTCAATATTATCAATAAATGTGTTCTATACTGAAGTGTAGTAATTTTGGTCCTTAAAATAGTGAGTTTTGGCCATTAGTAAAACTGACTTACCATCTCTTAGGTCTATATTTCACACTACTCATCGATTCTTTAATATTCTCTTCTGCAAAAATGGGAACACTAACAACACTCCTGAATTTAGTGCTGTTATAAAGACTCCTGATGACTAGGATATGGGCAGCTGAAAATCCCATGTTGCTGGTGGCAGTGGGAAAGGGCAGAGCCAATTTGGGAAATGTCTTGGCAGACTCTTCCTACTAAGTTACAAATACCCATCCCCAGTGAGCAATCCCATCCCCAAGTATCCACACCAGAGGAATGAAAACACATGAAGCATAGGCCTTGCATGTAAATATTCACAGTACCAATGCTCAGATCCCAAAAGGAAACAGCCTCCCCTCAAACCTTCAGGTTGTAATTACGAAAACAGCATTTAACTACATCATGAAATTGCAAGGTGACTCTCAAAGAAACGGTGCTGCATGGAAGACAGAAGACACAGACCAAATGATACTTTCAGATGGTTGAGCTGGGGAGACACTTCTGCAGGGGGAAGAAGGACTTTCTGTTAGAAATGCTCTGCTTCATAGCGGTGAGGACAGAAAGCAGTGTGCAATGAGGTTAGGCAAATATAACATTGCTAAACTCCAAAAATATGCATGGAAAGTGGGTAATCTTAAGTTAGTTACATTGAAAAAGCTGGAGATTAAATCAACTACTATACCTGATACCAAGTGAATATACTTTGTTAACCTGCCAATCATCTTCTAACTGATGGTCACTGAGATCACAGGCCTGATACTGAAGACACACTGTTCTTAGGTCTGTATGTTGCTTATGTTCTATAAGCACTTGACACAAAACTGCCCTAAAAGTTATTTACCTTAAAACAAAAATAACCTCCACCCAAGTCAGGGTCATGAGGCCCTGTAAGCTCCACCCCCAGACACTTAGATAAAGGGAGATATAGGAATGCCAAGTTTTGCTATTACCCTGTGGTTTCAGTTATATAACAATGTGGTTCTTGGTTTGTTAAGTGATTTGAATAAAGCAAAACAATGTTCTTCTTATTAAAATTTATTAAAATATTATTTGACTGGGAGCACATAGGGAGGGGCCCATGGCTCCAGCTGTGTATGTAGGGGAGGATGGCCCTGTCGGGCATAGGTGGGAGAGGAAGTCCTTGGTCCCTTGAAGGCTGGATGCCCCAGTGTGGGGGAATTTGAGGGTGGGGAGGTGGGAGTGGGTGGGGGGCACATCCTCATAGAAGCAGAAGGATGGGGGATGAGATAGGGGGGTTCTGGGTGGGAGGAAATGGAGAAAGGGGATAACATCTGAAATGTAAATAAAATATCCAATTATATAAAATATATATATATATATATATATATCAATAAAAAACAAAAACATATTATTTGATAATATATTCTTTATCTCCTTTATGTTGACATTACAAAGCTGTTGACATTTCCAGACTTAAATGGAGTCTATAGACTGAGATATTATCCATTCATATTTGTGTATGTGTTTGCATGTTCATGCCATGGTGCACAGATATCTACAATTTGACCTGCAGAAGCAGTGACATTTACCTGAGAGAACTGTATAAAGTATATAGAAAGCAACTGGAAAGGCCAGGTGGCAATTTCAGACACTAAATCTCAAGAGCCATTCCACTCAACACTTCTCTTGCCTTTGGTAATTTCTTCAGTGCTAAGAAGCAATGATAGTCTTCTTAAGTCTTTGGCACATTGCTAAATACCACATACTGAAGTCATTTTTTGGTAGAGAGATAGAAATGAACCTAGATTTCTCTCTCATGCCTAGTGACAATGCCATAAGGCAGAGGACATAGTCATTTTTAATCCACAAAGACAATCTGTACTGGAAACTCTCCGGAGGGCTCTGGCCTGCCTTGGTATTGTGTGGAGGTGGTGCGGGAAGAGGCGTCAGTTACTCTTATTACCAAGCCTTTTCTGGCTGCAGCTAGGAGCTGCAAGCTGAGGGCTGAGTTGAGTTTCTCAAGCTCTGTACTCTGAAACCCGAGATGATGCAGCCTCCTTCCTGCACAACAGTGTAGAGTGCTCATGGCGTTATGACTTGTCTGGTTCCCACAGAGGGAGGAATCCTGCCAAATATTTGTAATCTGCGCTTAAGTATGCAATCAGGGAAGCCACACCCAGAAGCAAGTGTGTGGCTGCATAATTACAATGCTCTTGCTGGAAGGTCAGCTGGGAAGGCTTCTAGAGTAGAGGCTGATGAATGAGTGTCAACAGGCTCTGTGACACTCTGCCTCTTTTTCTCTGCAAAATGTTTTTCCTTGGACTCTGGTAGACAAAAGCTTCCTCCTGCCTCACTGATGAGACACTACCTCTATGTGTACATGCAGCTATTTTATAAGGTATTTGTACATAAGGGTTGTAGATAAACAGACCCTCCACTGTGCTTTGTATTTGTGTTATAAAACTAATGTATGGAATAGTGCCAATGACCCCGATCTGCCTGTAAGAAAAGCACTTGGGCATGTTTGCTATGGCAGTTCCAGGTAAGACCACACAACATGCTGACAAAGGTTGCTCTAATGTCAATTTGACCAGTGTTTCCAGGCTGGCACTGCTAGGGTCATCCTGAGGTACTGGAAAAGTAAAGGAATGAAAAAAGGAGTATTATCATCCCAGGATGCATTAAATACTTAAAAAAAAATGAGATTACAGGCTGAGCATGGTGGCTCATACCTTTAATCTTAGTACCTGGGAGGCAGAAGTAGGCGAGTCTCTGAGTTCAAGGCCAGCCTGGTCTATGTAGTGAGTTCCAGAACTGCCAGGGCTATGTAGAGAGACAAACAAGATTTTTATCTTAAAACGAACCAAAAAATTGACATTACTATGTTGCATGCATAAGTGAATTACTAAAATTACATTTTATACAATATTGTATTTTCAGATTACTGAAATTGGCAGAATTTAAATTTGGTTTTAGAGCTATGGGCAGTGCCACCTGTTGGATATTAAGACATTTCATTTTCCCAAATATTTAAGTAAAGAAAGATTAAAAGTTTGGAATCTCAGGCAGGATAGGAACTATGTCCCCAGTTTTAGCAGCATAGCTACAGCCTTCTGTATAAAGGAGGCTGCCTTACTTGTTGGGTCCAGAGGCACCTGTGTGCCCCTAACTTTATCACAGGCAGGAAATTCCTCCATAACAGAAAACTAAATAGTTCATGCTATCAAGTCCTACCTCATCCCCAAGTGGTGAACAGCTAGTTAGCATATGCCACAGACTCTCCTGTCTTTTATAGCTCAATGCATTTCTGTGCCAGAATTTGCCCAAGCTCCATCTTCAGGTAAGGAGAACAAGTCTACTTACTAGGTCTTGGTAGTGTCTAAGGTCAGACAGGTGCTAAGTATCAAGGTCAGGGCTTGAATTCAACCACAGGTGTTATGAATTTCAGCCCTGAACTCTTCCCACTGAATTCCAGGCCTCTTTCCCAGTAGTGTGTAGGGTCAATGTTACAGGGTGAAGTTCCACTGTATCCCAGGAACCAACCCAGCCCTTAGGAATACAGTAGGCAGGATGCTGACGTAGCAGACACCCTCCTAGAAAGGAGATGTCCGTGGTGGATGCAGGTGTGACACAGGGAGACTGTCCTACTGAGGCTCTGACAGACTGAGGTGTGAGAGCAGCAGCTTGTTTTCTGGAGAAAAACCATGTCAGCACCCTGAGGCAAGTGGAGAGGTCAGAGTAAGTGGAGAGAGGCCAGCTGTGTGAGAGAGCAGGCGTTAGGCTCAGTCTTGGGGGCTAGGTAGCTTTAGCAACACTGACCTCTATGGGATTCCTTTCTGAGAGACAGGAAGCCACAAGAAGGTGTGCAGCAAAAGGTTCTAAGGCCGTTGCCTTAAGAGTGAGCTGTTACAAGGCAGGATGGAAGTGAGGATGCTCCAAGGGAAGTTCAGGTAGATGGGACGGCTGCTCCATGTGGCAAGACTGGAGGAGGAATGAAAAGCCTGGGTTCTGGATTTGTTTCTACAAAAGAGATAGGAGAGTTTGCTGATGGATAACTTAAGAGTATTAAAGAGAGAGAGAGGACCTAAATGAACTCTGGTTCAATAGAAGACAGTCACATGTTCTAGGAACTTGCTACCACTCAGCTCTATCACCTCTAATAGTCTCAGATACTCCGCAAGGTTTGTCTTACCCCATAGCACAGATATCATCTGACAGAGGCCTGTTTACAAAGCTCTTGAACTCTGTCATACTTGGACATATCTGTAGCAATTGAGTACATCAGTTTCCTGTACCATCTAGGTTTATGTTTCTCATGGCACCTATGCGAATCTGAAAACTACTTTATTCAAAGCACACATGGGGCTGATGAGCTACAAGTTCATAGAGCCTGTTGACCATCTCCTCCTAAACACAGGCTGCCAGGGGCTTTACACTTCATTTACAGCTTAGTGATCTTACTGGCACAGTCTTATTAGGGATAAAGATATGAAAAAGTGAAAATTATATAAACACATGCACTATTACTTTTAGGATATGTGTAGATTTCTGTAGTGGCACCTTTGGCAGCATATGGCTTTTTTTTTTTCTTCAAGAAATAGTTTTTCAGGAAAACAAGTCACCTTTCCTCATATTCAGACATGTTTCAGAGGGAAGGAAATAAATGACAAGAAGTTAAAATTTACCTGAGAGATAGCATGAATCACATTAGAGAATGTGCATTCCTGTGTATATGGACTGTATCTTGACTATGGTCTTGCTAGAAGGGTTGCACTTATAACTTTGATGTCCATTGGCTCCAATAGCTTACTATGTAGACAGGAAAGTTTTTTGATCTTTCTGTCAGCACTCATCATATGAACTGCAATAAGGACTCTTTAAAATAGTGGTTCTCAATCTTCCTAATGCCTTGACCCTTTAATACAGTTCCTCATGTTGTCAGGATTCTCAACCATAAAATTATTTTCATTGTTAATTCATAATTTTAATTTTGTTACTATTATGAATCATAATGTAAATATCTGTGTTTTCTGATGTTCTTAGGTGATTCCCAAAGGGGTTGTAACCCAGAGACTGAGAACACTGCTTTAAAGCATGTAACAGTATCCCCTCATACTGCTGATGAGCAGAACAAATGTAAAAGTACTGTGACTATGCCATCTAAACTGGATGTGTGTGTGTGTGTGTGTGTGTGTGTGTATGTGTTGTGGGATGCATCCAGGGCCTTATGTGAACCAAGCAAGTGTTACTGAGCTATTGTTGTGGCAGACACATTTTTAGCCTGTGGAGAGAGGAGGCGTGGCTGGTGAAGCAGCCTGTATTTCATTCCTGATTGGACATGATCAAGGAAGGACTCATGACCGCTTGATCTCCTTCATCAGCTCACTTGTCCACACCCAATACTACAAACTGAGCCAAGATTGCTCATAAAATTACTTAAGTGAAGGCTTTTGAAAGTACCTCTCAAAGAACACCTGAAAGCTTTCACTAGCTATTATAAAGTAACTTTATTTTCTGAACGATGTACCTTATAACTAGTATCATCTAGTATTGGAACAATTGAGGGACACTTCCCCTGAATTACAACCCAGGCAGAATTGAAATGCAGAGCTATATATAAGCAACTGGGTATTCAGGGTGGATATGTTCTGGGCATCTCTGAACAGTGAACCCAAAGCTCCCTGGGTGTAGTCATCACATAACACAAGCCTTTTCTTACTTTTGCTTCCTCTATGGTTTCCCTTCTCAGGGTTTTTGCCCAAGTTGCCATTCTGTTATTCATAAATCTGACCTGATTATCTAATAGCTGGACCTCCCAGAGAACAGTTCATCTGTATAGTAAAATCAAAGAAGTAGGCTCTTCATAAATGTTAGCTAACAAAGTCTAATAAGGAAGAACCATGATTTTCTTGAGTCAAATGGACTTCATACTTGGTTTAATCTTAAATGAATATTTAAATGAGCTTTCATCAGAATAGACACCAAGTTGAAATTCAAAGTCTGACCACAAATAATAAGACTGTTCTTGTTACAGAAAATAAAACTGGGCACATATTTACACATACAAATGAACTGTGAAATCATCTTGGAAGTCTAAGATTATACCAGTCTTGGTTCCAGATATTTCTGGACTGTCTCCGTGGCAATTGCTTTAATAGTAAGTCTATAAGTCACACTGAAAATTAGTTTTAGAAGCTGGGGTGTATCTTAGTGTAGCTTATTTGGCTCATGCAAGGCCCTGGGTTTATCCTAGTACCCCTAAACACAAAAACAGTTTACACAGTTACATAGTTAGAGAGTGATTTTAAGTTTGTTCTGCTTATCATCTTTACTCTGGTGTATTGTTACATGCATTAAGGAGTCCTCTTTCTTACTGCAGTTTGAATGTTGAATACTAGATCTTCTCAATCTGGCTGCCTTTAGCATTTCTCTCTTTATTTTTGTTTAATCATGACACAGTTTTCCTCATGTTTCTTGGGCTTAAGTTTGTTTGATTTTCCCTCCTTTTTCTTCTTGGATCATTGTGTTTATACTTTCCATAATATCTGAAAAATCTTAGTATATTATTTTTTAAAACATCTTACATTGTCTCCCATCTTTTTAAGGTACTGTAACTATGTGTGCATTAAAGGCACTAGGAGCTATCCCCAGTACTCATTCTGTCACTAATTCATTAGTGTTTTCTTTGTACTATTTAATATGCCCTGACTACCACCTCACAGAGTATTTTGCCAGTTGTATGTTCATTCTCCCTTGTATTGACTTTAATATATACACTAGGCTCCAGAAAACTGGTTTAAAACCGCTGCAGGTCATTCTAACATCTGTGTCAGTTCTAGGTTAATTTTGATTGGTCCCCTTCCCACTTATTAAATAATATATTTCCTACATTTTTGGAAGTATAGCTTTCTTTCTTTCTTTCTTTCTTTCTTTCTTTCTTTCTTTCTTTCTTTCTTTCTTTCTTTCTTTCTTTCTTTCTTTCTTCCTTTCTTTCTTTCTTTCTTTTAAAAGACAGGGTCTTGCTGTATAGCTCTGGCTATCCTGGAACTCACTCTGTATATCAGGCTGACCTTGAACATATAGTAATTCTTTGTCTCTGCACCCAACGTGCTGGCACTATAAGCATGTGCCACCATATCTGACTAAGCATAGTGTTTTTGGTTAGATATTATAAAGTATAAACTTTGTCATAGGGTGCTATACATTTTTGTATTCCTGTATTCTTGAACTTTGTTTTGGGAAACAGTGACATTATTTGAAAGGTAGGTCCTTTTAATGCTTTTTTATTTTTTGTGATATGTTGAGAAAGTAAAGAGCTATGCCCAGCCTTGGTTATAAATTCTCACTGTGGAGCAGAGACCCTATCCTTCTTTCTTTCTATCTTTCTTTTCCTTTGTGTAAGACCCTAGCTTTTCGAGTCTGGTTGGTAGGATCAGATAGCATTTCTAGCCCCATGTGAACACTCAGTGCCCTTCTTGGTAATCCCTTTGGGAGTTTCTCTTCAGCCTCAGGTTGGTCTTTATATTCCCATGCTGATCAGCAGACTCTGTAGAAGTGAGAGGATCTGCAGAGTTTAGCAGTTGTTCAGCGAAGTCCTTTTATTCCTATTGTCCTGTATCTCTCCTCCTCGTTCTCCTCCCTGAACTTTTCCTCTGCCCTTTCAATTTAGGAGACCTGCTGACACTGTCCCACTCTTACCCTAAGATGACACATCTTAGAACTCTCCCTCAGTGGGGCTGGGGCAAGTGAAGCACTCACCTAATTTGTTCCACATTTAAGAGAACCTATGCTCTAAAGTGTAATATATAATATAATGAAGCCAATTTTCTCATATATTTTGTATGCTTTGCTCTGTTTTTCTTCAAGCAGTAGATAAACCCAGTCTCTATTATCCATCTTAGCTTAAACCATGGCTAACACTCAATAGGATCATCAATTTGGCAAGTGTTGACTTTGGATTGTGTCTGTTTCTTTCAAGAAAATTAAATTAAAATAAATGACAAAGGATGCTTCTCTGTTACTAGCAAGCATGTTTACTAGATGTGTCCATATGACTTACTGAGCATGTGCACCTACCACCTCTCAATGGTGCTGTTTTACATATGCTACAGCAATTTGTTAGAACAACTTATAAAGCAAATACTTATAAGGACATATAACTCAATCAAAATCATAAAACTAGTATCAAGATTGAGAGAAGAAACCTGGTTTGTCAGATTCCAAAGCCTGTGTTTGTATTTCCTGTACCTCTTAATGCAGGTAAGAAATTATCTTGGGTGCACCTGTACACACGTGTACACACATACACGCAGGTATTAGAAAAACAGCATATCATCATTATCACTTAATTGTATGGTACCTTCTTAAATGACAAGACAGAATATCAATCTCTATTTTTTCAACTCTTAGCTGCCACAGACTATCAGAGGAAATATTATTTTATTATTTCCCCTGAAGGTGGGAGAAACCTGTCCATTAAACTATGGTATAGCATTGTTAATATTTATAAGAATCTCAATTTTAGAGTTGTTAAAGAAAAGATTTGCACTTTAATAAACATTTGTGCCAAGCATTTGATGTAGCATATTAACCTCTGTGTGGACATATGTAGGTATGAGTGCACATATGTGCTTCTGAGAGTGTCCCAGGAGTTAGGAACTCTTGATATTGCTGAACATAATTTCTCTTTTGCTTCTGATCTAGTGAATGAACATCATGCCATGAATATTATCTGAACTTACACAAATGTTGTAAGAGCTTTTAAGAACTGGTCCTATTTTCTTTTAAAAAGATTTATTTAGTTTTATGTATATGAATGTTTTGTCTACATGTATGTATGTATATCACGTGCATGCTGGAACTATCAGAGGGCAGAAGAGAGCATCAGATTCTCTGGAACTGGTGTTAAGAGTGGTTGTGAGCTTCTAGGTGGGTGCTGGGACCAAATCTGGATCTTCTTCAAGACTTGTATATGCTTTTAAGTTTTTAATTCTTAACCACTGCTTTTCTAGATTCCTGCTTAGGTTAAGTATTCAGGGCAGGTCTGCTTCACAGGTATAATTAATGCTTCTGCAATATAGAATAGCACTATGGAAGAAGATGCTGCTTCAAGTAGAATTTCTTGTTTTGTTGTTCGCAAATATTCTGTCCCTTACATATAAAGTATGAATGGATTCATATTTTTTCAACGAACTGATTTTTAAAAATCAAACTTTCCTTGGGGGATCATTCACTGGGATTAAAGACAATGAAGCTTCTAGATTAGATCATCATCCAGTGTCTTAAGAGAGGTGATGTAGAAGACTGACTACTATTTGTGGCCTTGACTTCTGAGAAAGATTGTAAATTTCCAAGAGTTCATGCGAATTTCTGACCCTTCTGTAAAATTTCTGAACAAACAAATAGTTTTGAAATAGTAGATGAAATGTTAGTCTGTTGGAATTTTGCTCTGTAGAGTGACAGATGTCTTAATGATAGTGTGCTTTGACTTGTTCTAGCAAGGCACTGTAATGAACATGAATGCTTTGCTCATGTAGTTTATTTCAGAAGAGGAAGTGGTGACAGGGATGACCGTGACATACAGAGAACATGTTCAGAAGGCTAGATGTTGGTGATTTATAGAAGGCCCTCTTACACATTGGTAGATGATGCCCAACAGACCTTTCTTGACATGAGCACCCATATATGTGCCCATGACAAATGGAGGGGAGTAGCTCTTAGGGAACACTCTGAGGACTTTTTCTGTTGCTTGGAGACTCTTGTACCTCATGTCCTGGGACCCACATTTGCTGTGGTTCATATTTAGAGCCTTATTGTGGAGACACAAAGTGCTGAGGCAGCCTATGGCCTGGAGGCAGGCAGAGTGTGACTGTTAGATAAAACATACTTTCCAAGCTGAAGCCTTTTTGAGCAAACCAGTGCTAAGTGGGTGACAGAGGTGTGTTTGTATGGGTACAGTCTGCTAAGACAATATATGCAGAGAAAATAGAAGACAGAAAAGCTGGAGAGGGAGAAAGAAAATAAATCATACAGGAAGGTGGCTTTGTCCTGTAATCTTAATCTGGTGTTCTAGGGTTCCCGATGTTTTTATCATAAAAGAAAATGAGTGTTAACAAATGTGTTAAGACTTTTGTTTCCAAGGAAGCATATGCCTCACTTTTACTACTTACCTCCAACCTGTGTGCTATAAGAGAACACTGCAAAGCTAGCCACTCTCACGGCAAAGCTGAGCCTGACCTAATGAGCTATTTGAGAATATGTAAAGTAACTTTGATGTAATTGTCTCTGAAGTTTACTGCCTCAGTCTGCTAACCTAGGCCCAGTCTTGGAAGCTTTTAGCCCTTGTATAATCTTATCTAGGTCTAGAATGTTTTCAGCCTCTGAGACTTACTGCTGAATAAGCTTACCTTTTCTTGTTCTTTCTGAACTCAGGAGGGCTGGTTCAACTCAACTATTCTGGCTCAAAACTATCCAAGCTGATTGATTGAATCTTGCTTCCCTCTCTCAGCTTCTGACTAAATTACTCTGCTTGTCTTCAAGCTAATCTTGACAATCTGTTCTAATCATCTGGCTCCTTCTCATTCTCTGACTTGTTCTGTCTTCATCTGTCTTTAGCTTGTTCTCTCTTCCACCTGTCATTGTAAAACTCTCCCAGTAAACCTGCCTCTGTCTTCCCTCCCTTGCTATGCTCCCTCTTATGGTGCCTCTCATTCTTCTCCTAGTGAGAGTTGGGCATATCCTATTCTGTCAAATCTTTCTCTGATTTGTAACTTTGCCACTCAATTAGAAATCACTTTCAAACATGGGTGCTTCTTTCTACAAACTAACTTTACCTTCATTGTTTGGGATTAAAGGTGTGTGCTAAGGGTGTATCTGTAGTCCTTATAGAGGATTAAAAGTATGTGCTAAGGGCTGAACCACACCACAACTAGAAACATGTTTTTCCACACAATCTCAGGATTCATGTGTGGTCAAATATCCTGCAACAGGGATGGGCCACACAAGTGCTGGATTCTTAAGAATAGTTCAAGAGCCATCTCTCTCCTTGAGAAGTTTCTTCTGTTCTTTGATAATTTTGGCTACTTTAGCTATGTTTTTTTTTTTTTTTTTCTCTTCCACTTAAGCCTTGGGGAGAGCAGAAGGTTTAATAACAGCAACTGGTATAGTGCTTTGACAGGTTACTGAGAACTCCAACATACCTCACTTCCATTCTCCCATGAGATAAGCAAAGGCATAAGGTGTTTCTGTGCTCATTCCCAGATAAGGAGAGTTAGCACTGAGGTAAAAGGTGACTCAAGTATAGCTCGGTGGCAGAATACACAGTTAGCATATCCAAGCTGTTGTTCAAATCCAGCTCTTATAGAAAGGTGGCTGGATGTACATTATACAATAAGCAGCAGGGAAGCAGCAGGACCAAAGCCCAGGCATGCTGATGCTAAGTCAGCTACATTCTGCCCAGAATGCCTTTCTGTCCATTAAAGAATGGGAGTGATTTGAATAACAAGCATTTAAAAATATAAATATAAAAAGATTTAGATTAGGACCAGGATATTCTTTAATATAGAAAAATGTAAAACCCTTGTATTGCTGTACCCCACGTTTTTAAACTTGTGGTTTTCAATGTGGTCACCAGCCCAGTCAACTGCAGAAGCATCACCTAAATCATTAGGAAAATGAGAGCTGGGGAACTTTGTGAACCAAAGGCTGTGGGCATATGGGTTGTTCAAGTTGAGAAGTGCTGATGTGGAATAGAAACAGCCACCAAGTAGAATGGAATCCACAGCCACTGATAAGGCAATTTCTTTCTTTACCCACACTAACTACTCAGACCCATTTGTAGGAAATGACCATCATATTCTAGCCCCCTTCTTCCCTAGAAATCCAGTATGACTTAGGAAGTATCAAATGAAAAATATCTACAGGAAGTAACATACCAACAATAAAGACAATAAAGGCATTTTAAGGGGGGGGCAAGTCATGAATGTTACATTGTCTGTGGCCACATGTGAACATTATTTATGTATGTGATCTAAGAGGGGAGAGAAAAGGAAGAGAGGCTTCTCTTAGCCTGACACAGAATGGAGGTTCCTTTCTTCAGCTGGTGCTTGGCTTGCTCCCTGCTGGGAGATTAAAGCTTTGGCAAGTGGTTTATCTTGGCTAATGTATACTTTAGTTCTGTGTATACAGAGACACATATATACACACTGCAGTGTTTATATAGGCTATGCATGTGAAATATTCCTGAAGATGAGGCCTGGAATGGTTAGTGACACTAGGAAGTTAGAACCCAAATCTTTTAATTGCAAGCTGGTTTCTCTGAAGTGCCCTGCCCCTATGCACTAAAAACACATAGGCAGGGATATGAGGAATGGCCTCTCCTTCATTGCATGTAAGTTTAGCAGCGTCTGTCTTCTGTTTCCAGGAGGAATGGAACATTTTGTGGTGGCATCCTTTCATCTCTAGGACTTTAATAACATGAATATAGATATGAGAAATTCTGGGCATAGCTTACTCAGGCTTCTGCTCTAAATCAAGTCCAGAGAGTTGAGAGAAAAAGCACTTGGTGCCAGGAGTCTTTGACCAAGACAGGTGGTAGTGGAGCCATGGCTTTGTGTATGCATGACCCCATACACTCAGACATAGGTCAACAGTGGCTAGTCATGCCTGTTAGGACACCCTGGGTCTGGTTTCTTCCTCTCCCCTTCCATTCTTTTTCTTTCTTTGTTGGTAGAGACAAGTATTTCCTTGGGAAGGAACAGATAATTTATTTATTTATTTAATTTTAGGATTATAAATGCCAAAGGAGATTCCAAAAGTATTCTGGACATGTAGCCATGAAGGTTCTAGGTATATGTTCATAACAACACATAATGACAGTATCCTGAAGATAACTTACATGGAAATAGAAAAAGTGACTCAACTACTAGAAATGTTACAAAATTAGAGGAAGACAGCTCAGTTAGTGAAGTGCTTGGCACACCAACACGGAGACCTGAGTGTAGATCCCCAGCACTATGTTGAAAAAATCCAAAATGTTGCATAGTGGCACATCCTTGGAATCCCAGCACTAGAGAGTCAGGGAAGGATGGCTCTCTGGAGCTTACGAGCTGGTGAGTCCAGTCTAAGCAGCAAGATGCAGGTCTCAGTGAGAGACCTTATCTCTGTCTCTGTGTATCTATCTGTCTTTCTGTCTGTCTGTTTGTCTCTCTCAAGAAATGTTACAAAGGTAGAAATATGTGATAGGTTTGGTTGTATGTTTGACATGACCTACTAGTCTGTGTGCAGATTAAACAGTATGTATGTGCTTAAATAGTTAAATGGTTGAGTGAGGTATTCTGAACAGCTCTTATACCTAGTAATTGGTCAGAGAAGAAAGAAGGTAAAGAGGAAGAAGACAGTGTCTTAGGCTGTAAAGGATCCAAGAGAAGATAAGAACATCAAAGAGGAGCTGCAGAGATGGCTCAGTGGTTACTAACACTTGATGCTTGTGTAGAGGATGTGAGCTTGGTTCTTAGCACCCACATCAGGTGGTTGTAGGCTTATAATTTTTAATACTTACTTTTGATAAGGGTTTTAAATTTTCTTTTAGCTCACCACATACCAGGGGTAGTGGAAAGGAAAGTTAATAGGGCAAAGGAGGATGTTGACCTGTTTATAGGAATAGTTTTCTTGGAGCAAATCCAATCTGCATTGTTGGGCTATCAGCAGTTCAGTGTATACAAATCATCAGCAGCAGCTCAACACAAACCCAGTCACTAATCAGCAATGACAGTTTGGTCCAGAAGCAACCACAAATCGACCTGAGTTTGCTGAAATGGCAAGAAGATTCAGGAACACCACCAGAAGTTCTTTGGTGGAGTTTCTCTCTAGGAAGACCTGACCAATGATGATCAGTATCAGTAAAGCCCTACAATGACCAGCAAAGAGTGGCAAAGTGAACCAATATCATACATCTTCATCCACCATCTGTTGGGTCATATTTATACCCTTTCCAAACATCACATGTTCTCTTAAGCATGCACTCTAGTCAAATATTACATGTCCCTTTTCTAGCCTGCTTCCAAAAAACATCATATGCCTATTTCAGCAAAACATCCTCCTATTCGTCTGCTTCAGCAAAAACATCTGCTCCTTAGACAGTTTCCAGAAAAATGTCACATGACACACTGAGTCTCCAAGAAACCAGAAATTTTCCCTTCAGGTGATGTGGTGCCTGCAACTCTTGTTCCAAGGTAACCTTCCTTTGCCCTCTGTGCATGTATGCAGTGCACATACACACATTCAGACACACACATACTCTAATAAATATTTATAAGATAAAAAGGAAGAATAGAAAAAATGAGGGTAGAGAAAGAAAAAAGCATCTAGAGGCCTAGCAGAAGCTAGGCTGGGGCAGCCAGAGGCATGTGCTGGACTGAGCTAGCAGTAATGCTGGCAGGTTACAGGGACCCCTGCTTCTGACCTTCTGCCTTCTCTGACTTGACTCTCTTGGCTGTTTCATAAAAGGTTCCTGTGGTTACTGATGTTCCCTTCTCCACAAGTTCAAAGGCCTCCTGGATGGTAGAAATGGTAGATGGAATTGAGCCCTATACTTTCTAAGCTTTTCCTACTCATATGTATCTGTGATAAAGCTTGTTTTCATTTCTATTTCATTTCTTGAGGCATGGTCTCAGCTTATGCTGTCCTTAAGCTTGTCATCTTCCTGCCTCTAACTCTTGAATGCTGGAATTACACCTGTGAAGGAGAACAACAACCTAATAATGCAGCAGAACAGTGCTAACAACCTACTATACATTATACGTAGTCTATTTCTCTAATTTTCCATTTAATAATTTTGGATTATAGATAACCAAAAGCAGGGGAAGTGAAATTAGACAAAAGGTTGGGGCAGAATTATAACTAGGGCTTCCTGAATATCCAGAACTAATTCCTGGCTTGAGATTCTTCATAAGATCCCACGAACAAGCTGTCTACTGTCTGTCATGCAAGACAACATCACAGCTCTCAGATTAGGGTGGAGACGACTGTAGAGTGGGGATACTGGTCTGTTCCCCACAGAGAGCTGGTATAGCATCTAATAGGTACAGTTTCCTCTCTGGTGTGGCTCTGGAGCATATCCATGTCCTCATGCACAGAGGTAGCAGGCCTGAGGCCAAGTACATAAGCTTTCGTAAGAAATTTATAAAAGTCAGGAAATTTCTCTTCCTATGGGGACCCTAACACATGAGCTCCCAGAAACCCAAAGCAGCCCCAACTTGCTCATTTTTTTCCTCTATAAGACTCTCAGAAAGAAGCTGTTGTTTCTTTGAAACACTAAATAATTATTTATGACAGAACCACCAAGAAAAGAAGCAGTTTTAAAATGAGAAATCTGAAAACTCTAACTTATTTGTATGAGAAATATTTTAAAATTACCATTTTAAAAATTTCTCATATGTGTATTCAACTACTTTATGGGTGTTTTTATTTTTGTTCTGAATTACATTATTCTCCTTGCTGGAAAACAATCCTGCAGTCCCTTAATTCCATTTTTATAGTCACAAACGGCATCACAAGAAACTGATTTTAGGCTTAACTCAAATGACCTCCTTATACCCTTTTAAGGAAGAGGGAAAGAGAGTCTGTAGCAAGCTTCATGGAATCCAAATCATGAGTTTACCCTTGGTGGGCAGCAAAGCTACAATTTCTGAATCCTGGTGTGACTCTGAGCAGAGTCAGAAGTCACTCAAGGAGGAGTCCATTCTGCACTTTAAATACTTGTGGCTGGCTAAAAGAGGATGGGATTAGAGATGACCTATGTAGGTATGGGGGATTATATTGAGGGGAAGATGGGTGCCAAGGACAAGGGTGCATGTTTCTGATTTACTGTGGATTTGAGATGTGTTGTGTGATATAGGCACCATACACAGGATGGACAGATATGGCTGGGAGTGCGAGGCAAAGGAGCCACACATTGTGAGGTTCCTCATCTTTCATTTTTTTATAATGCCAACCTGAGTAACACTTTATCAGGCACACAAATGTAAGATTCAAAGATCCATCTCAGATTACTTTCTGGAAACCTGAGACCCTGACGGTACTTTGAACTATAATTGATGTTAGGTAGAAGGAGTCAAGAGGGGTCAGTGGTAATTTACCCCATTCATAAATCAGAATAGCAAAGTGTACAAAACCTCAGTTCAGGCTGGGGCCAGTGCTATAGCAGAGACCTAGTACTCCTCAGATGTCTGCTGAGGAAGCATCAGTAACACCATGCCAATGGCTGGAGGTCTGTACCACGAATGCCATCCTATCCCTGCTAGATTTTCTTCCTATTCTTCCCTGTTTCTGCCATCCCTTCTCTCCACAGGAAGACACCCTATTCTCAAAGGTGCAAACTGGACTTGTGGTGGGCTTGATTTATAATTAACCAATTGGCTCTTATCTGTCACATAATGTATATTTATAATTAAAACTACAGCTGCATTTCTTGACTGTTTTACTCTATATATACAATGTTCTCTTCTCAAAGTAAATGAAATAGAAACCACAGAGTTCCTGTCCTTCCCTGGTATTTCTCTGTCTCACCTTCCTTTATGGCCTAGTTACACACTTATAGGATAGAAGGCCCACCTGTCTCAACAGTCTCTCTCATCTATCCAAAGAGTTAAATGCAAATTTAAATACAAGTTTGCACAATTTTAAAGGAGACATTCCCCTATTGTTGATAAATAACTATTTTTGTTGAACACAGAATTAAAAATGAACTAATTAATTGCATTTTATTTTGTCATATTATGACATCAAATCTAAGGTACCTAGAGTTCTTATTTTCATATCATATATAAACAAAGAGGAACAGATTTTCCAATGTGGCTACAAGCTGATTCATGACAGGCAGACTGAATTTAGATATATTCCACATTCAAGTTCTCTGAGCAGAGTTGTGGGAAGACCTGAATCTGCAATGACACTTCCAGAGCAGACACTGGCACACAAGTGGCCACAGCAGCACATGGTCAAACTGGCCTATGTCTAAGTACATACAATCTGATTTTGATAACAGTAGCACAAGACTGACTTTCTATAAATTAGGTGCTGCTCACCTCCTACTCATTGGAGAATAAAAAGAAGTCTTGTGATCAACAGGGACCTTCTTCAGCATGGCTTAGTTTTAGAGTCAGAGTAAGGCTTAAAGAAATACAGCAGCATTGGCAGAGCCAAGACTGATTTACTAAAGAGTATCTGCTCTTCTATATCATATTTGATTAAAAACTCTCTGCCTACTCAAGAGCCCAATACATTACACCTGTACCTGGGTATGTTGGTGAATACTGAGGAGTCTTAGAATTTTCTGGAGTAAAGTTTTATAGTCATTTAAGTGCTTAAGGGGCTTTGGGCATCAACACTGAGGTCCAGAAAACTAGTTTCCCTCCTGCCTGGGGAACTGGATTGATCTCAAGGACAACTCTGCCCTAGTCCACACTAAGAAGAGAGACAATCCATTGTATTGATTTATGACTGCAGGTTTTGTGCTCCAGATTACTATCCAAGGGAGATTTCATAATGCAGTTGGATCTAAGCCCATACATGCAAGGAGGAACTCAAGGGCCAATTGATGCCCTCATGGAGATATAGATACAGCCACACACCTTGGGTGAGGATGCTGAACTCTCTTTTAAGCTCAAGGTGACTGGTGTAGTGCAGTGGGTTCCCTAGTTGGGCAATGCCCTGTGAAATGACAGAGCTGGGGTGGAGAGCACACAAGCAGAGAAGGTTCACTTTATACCCTTTCTCTACTTCCCTGCTTCTGTCTCACTCGCTTCTCCTGGGAAAGAGAATAATTTAGTTGTTACTTTGTAAATACTCTTACTGAGTTCATCTTTTTAATCTTTACCAGCTCCTTTCCTGAATACGATAACACAGTATATCCAGACATGCCCCATCACTCCATAGGAGCTGGCAGCTAATACACAGATTTTCACTGCAGAAAAGAAAGGAAGGAAAGAAGGAAGGAAGAAGGAAAGAAGGAAAGAAAAAAGGAAAGAAGAAATGAACGAAGGAAGGAAGAGTGATTAAAAATTGCTTTGGGAACTGTCTTCTCTGTTCTGAGTGGAATTTGATTAAAAACTATTTTGTGAGCTAGGAGTATAGGTCTATGAGAGTGTATGCTTAATATTCACAAGATCTTGAGTTCAATTCACAGCTCACGTGTGTTTTTTTGAATAGATTAACCTTCCCCCAGTATTTTATATGAACACACAAATACTCTTCCCTACTCTATAGTGAAGTTGTGGGGTACCACACTGGCACTGTTCTCAACATCTCTGCCAGCCTACAATACCAGAGTCATGGGCTGCCCCTATGTATCACAATGCTATGGAAATAGCCGAAGGTTTATTTTTACTCTGGGGAACTTCAGTAAGCACTTAAGTCACAGTGAGCATACAGACCATTGGGATTTTCCCAATACTCCTTAGCACAACTGTTCTCCTCTTTTCTCCCACCTTTGATATGGGGTTTTAGAAAAATGAATTCAAAGATACCGTCCTGATAAACATGTTTCTGAAAGTCTGTGCAGTCTGGCTTTCGTAGGGTTATCACTCACAGACTTTATCAGATGTCAGCTGTCTGCTGTATTGCCAGGTACTGTGGAAATATAAAACCAAAACATGATCCAGTTTTTTTTTTTTATTTATTTAAATCAAATCGTAATTTTTACTTATTTGCACAGAGGTTATAAACACAAAAAGGCAGGAGATGGAGAAGGGGATGACACTGGAGCCTAGGTGTTCAGGGGGAGTACAGATACATGATACAGTTCTTGATGATAACAAGTTATTATTTTTTTCCAAAGGAACACGATTAATATTGATGATAGCACTCATCAACACCACAGAGCTGTCTTCAAGGACTGAATTGGGTGATGCTGGCTATAAACACAACAGCATGATCCAAAAGAGAATGAAGGTTACAGGAGGTTGGATCCAGTGTAAGAACAGAGAATCACAGGCTAAAAGGAAAGCCTGCCTGGTACAGAGGAAGTATAGTACTTGGAAAAATTATGGAGGGCTCTGAAGGCTGGCAAACAGCGCAGACTCCATATGTATGTCAGAAGAGAATACTTCAAGGAGTGGAGAGGCTAGGAGAGAAGGAGCATGTGCAGAAGGAAGGTCAGTATAGTCTGAGTAGAGATTGCCTTTTGGAGAAAGAAAACAAAAGGTGCATGACTAAATAAGAAAACGCTTCAGAAAATTAGAGGCACACCACAGAAGAGGAGGTAAGACAGGTGAATGAGGCTTACAATGAAAGGTGTAAGACCAGTGGGCTAGAGAAATGGCCCAGCAGGTAAATACTGTAACGACAACGGCCTGAGCTCAGACCCTCAGGACTCATGAAAATGCTGACCCTCATGGCACATGTCTATAACTCCAGTGCCAGGAGGTGGAGATAAGCAGATCCTAGGAGCATACTAACAGCTAGTCTACCTGAAATGGTGAACTCCACCTTCTTGAGTCAAACATAATATGGAAAGCAACAGAAAACCCAAAGTTGACCTCTATACACAGGTGAGTGCATCTACACACACATACACACAAACACACGCATGCATGCACGTGCATGGGGGAGGAGAGAGGGAAAGAAGAAGAGAGAGGGAGATAGAGATAGAGATAGATAGATAGATAGAGAGAGAGAGAGAGAGAGAGAGAGAGAGAGACAGATGAAGTGAGCTAATAGTGCCTAGGATGCAATATATGCTCAGTAAAGGCAGCATAAGCATATTGGACTTCCATAGCTATAGTTATTTCCAATGTCTGAAGAGAAAAGTGAACAAGCAGGAAGCAATTAACTTTAGCATAGTCCCTGCCTGTTGGGGCTTGCTTTGGGACTAATATACCTGATTATGACAGTTCTTGTTCTACTGATTTTAGGGGATAGGCAATTGTACCTTTGTTTGACCTAAAGGGTCCTTTTAGAATTAGATCATGAAGTAGCTTTAGGATCTGTAAAAGTTAGGTGGCTCTTCCTCCCAGCTCCATGCTCCCAGAAATAAAAGCCAGACTCAAAATTTATTTACAAATACCGTGGCCATATAGCTAGGCTCTTCTCTGACTAGATCATAACAAAATGATTTCTGGAATATCAGGAACTGTAGTGATGTGACTGCAAAAAGCTCTAATGGTCAGTGAAGCCAGAACAGGAGAATGTGCCCATGTGCACAGACATTCTTGGCCTACACTTGCCTTAGACTATATTTGATTAGGTCTCCCTTCCATTTTCAATATCTAGGTAATCAATTTGTTTTTACCCAAATCCTATCTTAACAAGCCACTAGGTGCCCTGGTGAAACCGAAAACCAAACCTATTATCAGTCTTTCAGCAAGACGTATGAATACTTAAAATGGAATGATTAAGTTATAGCTGCCAAGAGTGTTGGCATACTCCTTTAATCTCAGCACTTGGGGACAGAAGGACAGAGGGGCAGAGGGGCTGAGGGACAGAGGAACAGAGGGACAGAGGGGCAGAGGTGCAGACGGACAGAGGAGCAGAGGTACAGAGGGACAGAGGGGCAGAGGGGCAGAGGGGCAGAGGGGCAGAGGGGCAGAGGGGCAGAGGGGCAGAGGGGCAGAGGGGCAGAGGGGCAGAGGGGCAGAGGGACAGAGGGACAGAGGGACAGAGGGACAGAGGTGCAGAGGCAGAAGCATATCTCTATCTATATCACTATAGTTTGAGTCCAGCCTGGTCTATATATTGAGTTTAAACTACAAAGGGATACTCTGTCTCAAAAATGAAACACAATAATGAAACCGGGCAACAAACAGTCCTTTGTTAGATGTTTTGTAGTCAAATGAGTTATGAGAAAATATTTGTTACTTTTAAGTACCTTGGAATTACAGTCAAGGGCTATAGAAGGCATGAAGCTATATACATAAGTCTCATGATTTATGAAATAAATAGTCTCAAACTATTTATTTCATTCCTAGAAGTTGCAAGGAGGAGGCCAGATATAAGGAAGATAGAAACAATGGTAAAATTGAGGTCCCTGGAAGTAGCATGCACCATCAGATCATCCATGGCTGGATCTGGAATAGTGATAGAAAGCAGAGTACATCTGTGGGTGTTGGGCAATGGAAAATAGGGTTGGATTCAGGGTGATGAGTCTGAGGAGGGTATGAGGCAGAGGCCAAGTCAGAGTTGGAGGCTGGTAGAAAAATGAGAGTCAAGGGCAATGAGTTTGACTGACAAATAGGCAAAAGATCCAGGTTCAGGTTAGAGGGAGGCATGCTGAAGGGAAGGAAAGGCAAGGGATGCATTCAGGATTTCCAGCCTGTTTGTTCTAACCTGGACCTTGTGAAAGGTAGGATAACAAACTGATAAGAACAGCATGAGATCTCACTGTTTTGAAAGTCATTTGCATACATAAAGAGAACACAGAGAGACAGAGAGGCCCCATGGAGGCCTATCTTCTAATCACCACAGACACTTGACAGTTGTGCAGAAGCAGAGCTTCTAAGGGATGTGTATGACCATGATGCCCGACCTGTACACAGACTTTCTCACACAGTTTTGGTGATAGTACTGCATGTCTGCTATCCCTCCTCCTTCACCCAGCACATTAGCACTAAAAGGGAAGCACTATGCTTAATGACCTCTATGGATGGACCTCATATAGTCCAACAGACCTCAAAACTCAAAGGAAATCACTCTAAAGGCAAAACCACATGCCAATACTTTAGGGGAAGGCAAGGAAACATTTGGCATCTCTTACTGGTTCCTAGCTTGTAACTTTCCAAATCTGCTTGTTGTCAACTGAACTGGGCACGGAACCACTTACAAGTGGTGGTTTGTGGATAACAGAGTAGTATTTTAGCATTTAAGTGAAT
Source organism: Mastomys natalensis (assembly GCA_021653895.1). NCBI lineage: Eukaryota > Metazoa > Chordata > Mammalia > Rodentia > Muridae > Mastomys > Mastomys natalensis. The sequence continues at coordinate 511,989 of JAJTUV010000621.1, read as the reverse complement.
ATTAGGTTTCAGTACCTCTCAAATGTTGTTTACTCAAAATTTCAATATTATTATTGGTTTGGAATAGAAGGAATTAAAATTACATCTCACGGTACCCACCAGAACCATGTCTCTGCTAACCATACTTATGTGACTTTAAAGAAACAAAACCAAGTTGTAAGGTTTTAAGGTGAAAAACTGGCTGAAAAGATTCCGATTAAAAAAAAATATATCTGTTTATCCACCTATTTACACATAACATAAACATACTTCTTGGTGGGGAAGACTTAGTGACAGACTGAAGAGATACAAAATGAGAGGAGGACATTTGTGTTGAAGGCCTTGCTCTAGAGCTTTGTCATGTTTTGCTGCGTCTGCAGAAGGCTCTGGAAAGATGTGCCTTTGTCTCCCCAGGACATGTCTTACACACCCTCTTTTGGCTTCCTGTCCTCTATGTCTGTACTCTGCCTGAGAGACACATGCCATCAGTATTCAGATATGGAACTCAGAGCAAATATGGAAAGTAATATCACATACAGTAACTAAATGGAGCTAAAATATCTTTGTTCTTATTTTAGATATGTTATTAGAAAAACAGACTTTCATTGGAAGTGCTGTGGTGCTAATATCATTAAAACAATGTTTTCAAGTTCAGAATTTGTTCTTGTACTAGACATCCCATGCTGGCCACATAGATAATTAAACATTTAAAGATAAACAGTATAAGATATATACAGAATATATAAAAATAGTATAAACAAATGCATGACTTTTTCAACTTTAATGGCATAGAGACAAGACCTCCTGAGGTATCAGAAGGCCATCCATACTCCACTAGCAACAGAAAGATAAGAAAGGAGCCATTTATTCACCATTTTAGAAATGATATGAAACAAAACATGGCATCTTTATATATCTCAAAGCTAGGGAGAGAAACATCAGGAAGTCTTTAACTTTTCTGACACTTAAGGTATCACCCCACTTCAAGGCAGCATTCCCTTCAAGCAGCGAGGCATGCTCAGAGAAACTAAAAGGCAGTTGAGAGTGAAGGGAGGAGTGGTGTGGTGGGCTTGCAGTCAGAACCCTCCCGGGGACAGGTCAATCCTGGAGGCTACTCACAGATGAACATACCATGTGAGTGGGCCTCATTCTCCTCTGCGCACAGATAAGCAAGTCACTGTGCCATGAAAGAGGATACTAACAACAGTTTAGCTGAAGGTGGCACCTGAGAGGAGACCAGAACCTCAGATCACAGTGGAGTAACAATTCAGAATGTGGGAAAGTGTGCTTAGGTTTTCTTCAAACGGTGTCTGCTGTGGCCTCACTAGATGAGTATTTCTTTTATTTCATTTTGGTTTTCGGCACTGGTAGTAATCAGCTCAGAGCTGCAAGAATGCTGGGTAAGTGCTCTTATATTGAACCTTAGACTATCCCCAGCCCTAGAATATTCTTTTAAATTGAAAGCTTAGGATCTATGTTAGAAATCCCAAGGGTACCTTAAAGAAAGATAGTGATAATAGGGGACACACACACACACACACACAGAGCATGGCCCTCATATGGAGGTCAGAAGTTGGCGGATTTGGTGGCAATCACCTTTATCTACTGAGCCATCTCACTGGCCCTGGGCTTTCCTCCCAATGCAACTCAGAAGTAGCTCTGCTCAGTAAGAGAATGTGTCAGTTACACACTGAAAGGACAAAGAGCCATTGTCGGGCTTTGACACTTCCCACTCTCAGAACATTCTTCAGAGGCTCCATTCAGGCTCCGTGCCTGTGCTGCTGGCAGAAAACCCATAGTCAGCTAGGATCTCCAGCTCTACAGGTAGTCATGACACATTAGGTCTGAATATGGTTTGTAGTTATAGCCTACTAAGAAGGTGCCCAGAGACTGAGCAAGACAACACAGTTGTTAGTGAAATGGGAAGGCAGCACCCATCTCCTTAGTGATGTGAGGTCCTAGCCAGAAGAACTGAGAGAGGGGGTGGCGGCAGGGAGAGGGTATCCCTGAAGGTCTAAAGTGAAGAAGAACCCAGATTTTAGGCAGCTCAAATAACATGGTACTGGAATAAGGAAGGGATGGGGAAGGACAGCCTGGCAAATGCCAGTGTCACACAGTGCAACCTTGAGGAAGTCCTTTGGCCCTTTGTTGGGTTAGTTTCATCATCTGAAATGAAGACAGTAAAGACAATCTCCTAGGTCAGAGGTAGAAAATCATTGGGATGCTCCATGCTTCAGAAGGCAGGGAAAAGAAGCCACACCCTCAAACCATGGTAAAAGCCACCAGCTCCACAAGGGTCTTCACTGTCTGTCCTCATGAACCAGGGAGAAGTTTCATTTCACTTATATTTTTAGCTGATCATCATGAAGAGAAATGACAAGTGACATGGCCAAGGTACGTCTCTATTTTCTAAAGCAAGAACTTGATTTGCTGGACATGCTCACACAGTTAGTGAGTCACTGCTTGTTCACATTAGAGAACAAAAGGAAATGACCACGAAAAAAATGCTCTAAATAGGATTTAGAGTTGGAACTGAGAGATAGGTTTCAAAATAGGAGCTTGAGGAGCTGGAGAGATGGCTTAGAGATTAAGAAGATTTTCACAGGACCAAATTCTACTCCCAACACCCACATGGTAGCTCACAACCAATTGCATCCCTAGTTCTAGAGGATCTGACACCCTCTCTGACCTCCATGGGTACCAGGCATACACTCACAAACATACATGCAGGCAAATCTTTAAATAAATCTTTAAAAATACATCAAAATAGGCACTTGAGATCTGGGGAGATAGAAATATGGTCTGCTCTTTCCGGCTGTGACTCTGCCTGGCTCAGCTGAGGTGAAGCCTAAGAATCTAGTCAACATGGCTTGTGCTTGTGCTTGTGAGCAGCTCTGGCTTAACTGCATATTCATTTCTAGAAATGGTTAATAAAAATTATACCTGTATTTAAAAAGATTTCATGAAACCCCAAACCATACAAGTATACTTCATGTAAATTAATTCTGGTCTTAAAAATTACTCTTACTCTGCCTGAGTCTCTGAAGCTAGGGCTCCTGTTAAAGGTAGATGTATCCCAAGAATCACAGTTCATCAGCCCTCTTGCAGGAGGGCTCATCACCTGCATGCTACTTGTCACTCTGCCTTTGTTTCAGAATGCTCATCTTCTATTCTACTATCTACTGGATAGGAGGAGCTTGAGCACATATTCAAGACAATTCATCACAGGCTGGCCAAGGGACCCAGTAGGTCTACTTATTGGCTTGGTAAAGAATCCATCTGCCTCACAGATTAATAGCCAGCTGATTTCTGATTTTCTTTTCTATGCATATCTATGACATTCATTTAGACTTAGTTGCTTAGTAGCCCCACCTGTTCTTCACCTGTTGTGGTATAAATCTAGCCATGGTGTCAGTCTAATAGAGCTGGAGCATATCAGGGGATTATGTAGGGCCACTGCATGTGGCCTCACCATAGACTAGTCTACATACATCTGCAAAACATGCTAGCTCCCTGAGCTCCTCCTTAGCTATGATGCCCTTGAACTCTGAGAGGGGCTGGGCAGGGAGAGCAAAGACTGTCTATGAACTTCTGTGATAAGACCATAAGTTTAATTTAAACTGGAAAGTGATACAGTAACAGGAAATGAGGTCAAACATGTAAACTCTATTGGGCAGGGGCCTTTTGTTTTATTGAGAGGGGACAACACCAGACTTTTCTATAGCAGTCATATGAGTTTGTAGAGTGTTTAACTACACATTTAAGAAGGAAGGGCTGGCCACAGACCAGAAGTGATACAGGCATAAGTTAGATTAGCAAAAATATTTTTACAAAGATGCAAATCTATGGAAGAGTATTCTAAGACAAAGACAAGTAAAACTTTTTGGCCTAGAGAAGAGAGGAGCTCTACGTGGTCCTGCAATCTAATGTTCTAAGCATGGAGGACTGGAAGGAATGAAGCCCCCTACCATTAGACACACAAGACTGAACTGTGAGCATTTTCCCAGACAGAATCAGTTTTCATCACGTTTTAATGAAGTTAATGAAACTGAAAGGTTCAGGAACAACCAAGCCATCTTCATTGCTCAACAGCCAATGCTTGGATAGCCTTGAAGCTGGCTGTTCAGACTCTTGTTATCTTGGGTTGCCAAAGTTACTGCCGAACTGGTGGGAGGGCAAACCCTGGCAAAGTGTGCTTTTAACAGCATTCAGCCTAAGTCTGAAAGACCACCTAAGAACTGTGGACTAAGTTGGTAACCTTTTACAATATATGGCAGTAATTCTACTTAAATTGGTAGTATTGCCCAAGGAGAAAGGGGTTATGGGTAATTTTCTAAAAACTCACGGGAAACACTAGGAATATATTCACAATGGTTCTACGTTTAAGTCACAATGAAATACTCTGGTGGGAAATAAAAGAGAAAACCATCTTGGCCCTGTTTACACTGAACCTGCCATGTATGTGGCCTGTGGTGTTGAGATGTCCCTTTTCATTCTTCACTACATAGTAAGTTTGTTCACTTTGCTTATCTCTACACTATCAGTTTATCTGCCTCTGAGGCACCCAGCTGCTTGTTACTCCCTTTCTTGCAATGGAAGTGACTTGGGAAACTTTGGGAGGGCCATCTTTTCAGCTAGTCTCGGGGAAGTATAGATTGATGACTCTGTTAGCTACATGGGATGAGCTAGGTAAAGGTCAAAATTTTCTGGTATGGAAAATATGACTGTGAGCATTTGGAGCTAACATGACAGGCTGGTTATCTGATACCTGCTTTGTTGTATAGTCAATAAAACACACCCTGTAAACCTTGTCTAAGTCCTAACCTGAGCTTTAACTAATGTCTGACACATCTCTATTTATGATTCCATGACAGTGGCCTCCTCCTTAACCCTCTCCAACACTTGGAAACAGACTCCAGGTTCAAGAGAGAAAAAGAAATTAGAGGTCTGAAGCTTTTTGACAGATAGAGAAGATGATAGATAATTTAGGTAGATTAATTCAGACTCCTTTGAGGAGTTCTTTGATACAATCATATCACTTCTCAATAGTATCTTTGATCATATAATCTCAACACATTTCACAAACACTAGTTTAACCTCCTATGGTTTTTCTGAAGTTTAGACTCATCATTCTTAACTTAGATGCTAGCAAAACTGAGATGATTTTTTTTTCCTACAAAGTTGAGGATACAGATAACCAAACACAGAACTTTGCAATGATGCCTTCCACCTCAACCCTAATTATTTGACCAATATATCATTCATTGTTTCCTTTACATGAATAAACCAATATTTTTGTCAATGGTTCGCATAAATAAATAAATAAATAAATAAATAAATAAAACACAATCAGCATATTTTCCTAGCTGAGTTGGGGTGCAAACTGTTACTCAGACAAATAAAATAGGCAGAATAAATAAATGGTGACTTATCATCAACCTATGGTGGCCCCCAAAGGATCCAAAAGTAAAGTTACATTGGGTGATAAAATACAAAGATTGAAAAAGAAAAAAAATAACAGTTCTTTCAGAAAAATCGTGTTTTTCACACATACATATGTAAGTGCACACATGCACACACACAGAGGCAGTAAAGGAAAGAAAAATATTTCTAGTAAGCAAATGTTTTTGCTGAGTTTAGATTTTGATAGATGTTGGTAGCTGAACAATATAAATATTATTTAGTTGGAGGAGGGGTAAAGGAAGGTAGTATGAAACAGAATGACAAATGTTCAGCAATGAATGGGGACACAGAACAGATATATAAGGCTGTTTGAAAACTATAGCATTGAATTTGTTCTTCTCAAAAACCATAATTCTGTAAAGATATACTACAGAGAACTGTCTATTGACGGAGACTGAGAAGTTGGAAGAACCATGGTAAACTTATTGTGAGTACTCTGAATGGATTAGCAACTAACTCTATATTATGTTTTGCAGATAAACCTGAACAATGGGGTAGGCATTAGTCTTTTCCTAGATGAGTTAGGTGAGACCATGATTAAAAACTTCCTTAGCCACTGGTCTATGCATGGGCTGGAATGCCCTCGTTTTCCAGTGGATTCCTATGTTATCTTTTCACCTTATTTCTGGAATCACTTAGTGGTTGCTCAGCATCACATGTGACAACTGGGCACAAACTCTGGTTGCTCCCAACACCCACCATCCACCCACACTGGGATCTAGGGCTTGGGCTGTTTGTTCAGAGTCTCCTCCCTGTGACTGCCTCCCACTCCCCTCTTCACCAGCTGAATGAGAAGACAATGCATTGGCATAAGCAACCATCCCACCTTTAAGACAAGTGGGAGGTGCTGATTCACCAAGACAGTATTTCATCTCACCAACAGTAAAACAGGATTGGACCAACGGACTTTCCTATGCCCCATACTCACTTCCTAATATGTTATGTAAAACAAATAGACATGACTGGCAGCACGAAGCATAAGAAACCAAAAGAAAATGTAACTGTTTTGACCAATATCCCCTCCATTTATCTGATTCATTAGATCCAGCAGGGTTATTTCTTCAGGCTTTTACTATGAATTAATAACATTTTTAGCAAGAAACTTTCTTTAGATAGAAATGACCTAAGATGCCTTTTATACATATTGGTACAGTGTCCTTAATCTTCAAAGATGTGGTCAGACTGTTCACACAGTGTCTTTACACAGTGGGTGCAGTGGTAACCTGCTTTGATGAAATTATAGGATAGATTTGAAGAATCAAGCATGAGATGATTAGAAATAATCAAAAAGAAAATTGCAAGGCTAGGTGTAGGAAAGCTAATAAAGCCAGAATTTTAGAATATATGAAGAAAAATGAAGGGAACTTCTGTAAAAACGATAAAAGGTGAGGGTCACAAAATAAAAGAAATACCAGAGAAAAATATATAGGGAGAAATAAAGATAGATATAATCAGGATATCTTAAAGGCTGGACACACACACACACACACACACACACGCACATGCACATGCACACTTTATAAAGAAGATCATTTCAGAAACAAGTAACTCTTATTAAGTTGTCTCAGAGAAAACTTACATAGACCCCACATTCTAACAGACAATGATGTTAAGAACACCTTTATCTCACCTATTTTTTAAACATAGTGGAAACAACCTGGATTTAAAATTCAAGAAGCACACTAGAAATCAAATTTAATTTCAACAAAATTCCTGTAAGAAAGGGAAACTTTTTATTATGACACTGAGAAATAAGTAAAAGAGAAAATTTAGAGAATCTTTAGCATGATTTTATCAAAAAGAGTATTAAGGACTCATGCTTAAAAATATAAACAGTTCTTTTCTCATGCAAGGAAGATTTTCTCCTCTCTGTCTTTGAATTTCTAGAACAGCTGGGAACTGTTTAAGAATCTGTCTCAAATACAAAAGTGTTTAACTAACTTAATGGGACAAGTTAGGGGACATTCTCTGGGATTTAAGCACACCAGGGTCAGATGGCAGTTATCAAAAGACAGGCTGCTGGTCTCAGAAGCAGCTCTGCCATGTGCATTACAGGAAACTCAGCATTAACCAAGAAAAGGGAAGAAAAGGAGGTTAAAACAGAAACTATAGGGAGAAAGGAAAGTATGGATCAAAGGGAGGGACATTTAGAAGGACATATGGCCAGAGGTCTAGACAGGAGGACTTGCTTCAGGCCATGTAGGAGGTTAGACAAGGGTGGGTGGAATGACATGGTGACCAGCATCCTTTGTTAGGGTTCCTGGCAGCCTGTGTCTAACTGCTGGTGTACAGTAATGGTACCTCTTATCCAACTTGAAGCAGCCTTTCTTTCCCTTCCTGACTTCCAATTCTCTTTAGATAAAAAATTCACCAAACTTACTTTCAAATTCTCCTTCCTTAGCAAATTAGTCCTGGGGTTTGAAGGAATCTTCCTCTGACTTTCTGAAGGGTTGTTACCATTTGTATGGAAAGTGATACTATGACTCAGTCAATGGCCAATGAGCCAGGGTCAATGTCCCACTTTCCTCCTCAAAGTGATTTCTGCCTGGCTTTCTGAACAACTAATGACCGTCATAGTAATGCACTTGCTCATCTTTGCAACAGAAACATTCCACTGCACTTCCAGAAGGAATGTGACCCTGCTAACAGTTTGATTTTAGCTAAGCTATGGATTTCTGCCCCCACCTCTGTAAAAATTATGATAGGAACTCTTGGTAATTTGAAATAGCAGCAATAGGAAACTAAATGCAGATTTTGTACTATTGAGAGGACATCCTTAAGGCACAAGCAACAAGCACAGGTATGTTTTAGGAACACTGATGAGCGGGAAAAGTGAAAAGTGAAAGGGGTGGTTCTAAGTTAAATGCTGTTAGTGGATGCTGGTTAACTGTCCTGGATGGCTCCTTTCCCTGATGGGATATTAAGAAGAATGTGATCTTATCACTATTCATAGAGTTCAGGAATACACAGCTTAGGTGTAATAAGAGGAGGGTTAACAGCCCAACATGTTCCTACCTTTTACCATGATCTTCTTCTTACCCCAGAATCAAGTCAGTTCTGTGTAGCCATTTTTTTTTTTCTGTATTATGTTGTCTACATACAAAACAAGTACTTAGAGAAAATCTCAGGAGTTGAGGACCAAGTTCTAGAGGGTGTCTTTTTGATAACTATTGACCTCATAAGAGTAAATGCTGATAAGGATGATATTTATTAACAAATATACTAATGAAAAAGTTAACACAGAGCACAAAAAGCTAATATTTATGCAGCCCTTTTATTTTTAGAACTATAAAACATTCTCAACCCAACTTCTAGGCCAGGTATAATAATAGTAGGGTACCTACTTACCTCTGGAAGTTAGTTTGCTTGAGCTGGGTTGTCCTCATCTACCAGCTAATAGAAACCCTTTGCTTTGTCCTTGAGCCATAAGACAGAGGGTGGGAAATAGTTTTGTCTGGGCCTATGGATCTGAGATACAAATGCTTGTGTGTGTGTGTATGTGTGTGTGTGTGTGTGTGTGTGTGGTGTTGTGTGTGTCTGTGTGTACCTGTTGTTTTGTTTCTTTTTGAAACAAGGTCTTTCTACATAGCCCTGGCCATCGGGGAACTCACTAAATAGACCAGGCTGGCCTCAAACTCAAGAGAGATCCACTTTCTTGAGTGCTCTGATTAAAGGTGTGCACCACTAAGCCTGGCCTAATTCTGAGGATTCTTAAACCATTTTTTCAAGACTGGTTTCTCGGACTCACATCCTGGACTTCAGATCTGCCTGGATTTGAGACTAACTCTGTATGTACTCTTCTTTCCCCATCTTCCAGAAATGTTCTTTTGGGGAGTTCATCTCATGGCTTCCACATCTGCCTCTTGCATATCTAGCCCTAGTTTTGACCTCCTTCCTTAACTCTCGGCTTCCAGCCCAGTCTGCCTCCTTGTTCTTGCCACATGGATATCTCAAGGCACCATGAATGTGACAAAGCCACTCCCCCTGTAAGCCAGTCTTCTCTTTGACCTCTTATCTGGGCTGTCCCCCACACCCCCATTCTCTGGTACTGGTGACTCTCTCTGCTCAGGCTGCTTTCCCACATGTTGCTGTTCTGTGTAATCTCTAATCTCATAGCCTTATCTTTGCAATGGCCTGCTTTTCTCACCTCCACTGCTCTATGTTAGTGAGAGCCTGGTTTATCTTCCCTTGCAGCTCTGTAGCCTCTGCTGTTTGGCTTCAGGATGTTACTAATTGGAAATAGTTTCCATGAGAGGTATTCAACAAACACTCTTTCCACTGGATCTCTAACACCTCAGTTATATACAGCATATTGTATTTTTAAATATTGCGAAAGTGAAGACAAATCAGAAGGGGAGATTAGAGAGATTAAGAGTACTGATTATTCTTCTAGTATACCAAGTTTCGATTCCTGGCACCCAAATGGCAGCTCACAGCCACTTATAACTCTAGCCCCATGGGACCCAATGCCCTCTTCTGGCCTCTTGAGGGCATTGAACACACATAGACGCAAACATCCATACACTACAGGATTCCTTCAGTGGCCACTAAAGCCTATGTTTTACCTTGTACTTCAACCATTTTTAGTCTAGGTTAGTCATTTAGTCCAACATTCTCACACCAGTTTTCATGAAACAGGGAACACCTGACTCAGTCAAGAAACCAGCCCTTTACCTCTGTATGACAAGACACACTCAATTTGCTATCGAGGACAATGCTTTTCCCTGAATAAAGGTCAACAGAACCACATATTGAACATTTTTGTCTAGGAGGCAGATCAGAGCTGTATCAAAGAATAATCATTTGTGGATGTTTCATATTGGAGCTTTATGGTAAATTAGCCGGATGGCATCTCAACTTTGCTAGCAGAGGTAACAGCAAAGACAGTGGGCCTGGAGAGACAGCACAGGAGTTAAGAGTACTGGCTGCTTTTCCAGAGGCACTGAGTTCAATTCCCAGCACCCATGTGGCAGCTCACAACCATCTGTAACTGTAGTCCATGGGATCTCATACCTTCTTCTGGTGTGTAGACACACATGCAAATAAAACACCTATGTATATAAACAAATGAATATTAAATAAAGCTGCTTCCAAAGGAATATGCTGTGAAGAAATTAGGTTTGGTAAAGAATAACCTTAGCCAGGGTGGGTTGTGGTGGTGGTGGTAGTGGTGGTTACAGCAGTAGTGTACACCTTTAATCCCAGCACGCTGGAGGCAGAGACAGGTGGTTCTCTGAGTTCAAGGCCAGTCTGGTCTACAGAGTGAGTTCCAGGACAGCCAGGGCTATACGGACACATTCTATTCCACAAAACAATAAACAAACAAAGAAACAAACAAGAAAAAGAAGAAAAGAAAAATTACCTTATTGGAACCATAAGGCAGATAGGATAGGAGAAGGCTATTGCAGTACTTCAGTCAATACTTCTTATAGGCCTGTATGGACAGAGGTTTTTGTTTGTTTTTCTTTTTTTGATTAGTTATTTTAGATGGTATATATAGCTTGGTAGAACAGAAAGAACATATTTGATTTTAAAGACCAGCCAATGGTGTTTGTAAATTTCAGAATAATTGCTGGGATGAGAAAGGTGTTATAATCACCTAGCCACAGATGGATCTCTTATAGGAAACTACAGTGCTTTAGGTGATGCAAATGCTATGGATGGTGTTATGATGTGTCCCTCAAAAGGCTTTTGTTGCAAGGCTTGGTATATCATTGGGAGCTGATTGGATCTGGATGTTTTTCTATCTAATCAACTGATTATTTCATCAATAGATTCATGGCATTATTGGGAGTTAGGGCTGGTTAGGGAAGCCAGTCACTTGTGATATACTTTGTCCCCTGTTCCTGCCCTCTCTTATTCCTTTCCTTCCCTCTCTGCCTGGCTGCTATATAGAGAGCAGCTATACTCTAGCTCACCCTTTGTCATGGTGCTTTGCTTCACCACAAACTCTGAAACAGCAGGGTAGGCCAGCCATGGACTGAAACCATGAGACAGAATAAATTCCTCCTACTTTAAATTGTTTCTCACAGGTATTTGTCCCAGCAATGGAGAGGCTAATAATACATTAGAGCTAGTCGAAGTTTGAGTCAAGCTTAGGGTAACTATTCTCCCTGCAGTTAATAGACACATGCTAAAGCACATTTTAGAAATTATTTTTTTAGGTGTGAAGCAGTTACTATTATGATTATAAATGAAGAGGTTTTTTTGTTTTTATTTTTTTGAAAAAAGGGACAGATTCCAGAGAATTCTCTACTGATGCAAGTCATAAAAGATCTGACAATAAGGATACCAGCTAAGCTTAAGGATAAATCAAAAACAAAAGTTTAGGTAATGGAATGTATATAGCTGTATAGACAGATTTTTTTGAGTCCTTAATGATATTTTAAGAAAAATATACATGAGGCAGGAGAAAAGCTGAGGACACTATACTGTGTATACAATTATAATTGCTATTTCATTAGATATGAATTGCTCTCAAGGGGGCAGCTGCCCGGGAATGATCATAAGCTTCAGCAGGAAAGGTATATGCCCCAAGGGTTTTCAATGAGATTTTATGAAGTATGGAAAACACACAGTGGAATATTTGAGAATCAACTGAAGAGATTGAAATTTAAAGCTCCTTCTAAGTCCAAGGAAGGAAAGGGGCAGGAAAGGGCAATGTGATTAAGGAAGGATATAAAGATTAGGATGAGGAGCCTAAGAGGGAGGCTTAAAAAAAATAAACAGTGATTTAGAGATATAAACTATTTATAAAATCAAGTAGTGAGAAGGCCAGAGAATAATCCAGAAGAGGAAGCATTATGATCGGGCGCTACAGACAGTATTTCAACCACCATGGTCATGGAGTTGTGAAAACAGTATGTGGCAGGATGTTAAAATTGCAAAGGACCCTCCAGAACCAGCAGCGATGCCGGAAGAGATGCGCTAGCCTATAATCAGGTCTCTATGCCTTCCCTGACCCCAGCTCTCACCAGTCAAAGGAAGGAACAAAAGCAAGCAGGAGTGAAGGGGGCATGAGAACTTTAAGGTCACAGGATCAGGACCTGAGCCATGGGCTGACCACCACCAGGGCTGGAGCGAGGCATAGCACAGAGGGATCTCATTTCCTGCCCTAAGAGCCAAGTGTGAGAAGGTGGTGAGAACAGCACTAGAGGGAAGGGAAGTCTCAGGACAAAAGGCCAGCTAGGCGCACAGCACACAAGAGCTTTTACCCAGGTACTTAGAGACAGAGTGGAGGGACGCTCCAACTGCTCCTTACACAAGTCCTCTGATGACAGATCAGATTCCTGAGGTCTGGAAAGTGTTACATACCATTACTCTAAACAATGCTACGAGATAGAGCAAGCAATTATAGGCCATTTAGCTTAACATCATTTACAGAAAAATATTAGGAAAAGTTTATGAGGGGCAGAGGGGACAACTCGACAAGCATATGGTAATTTGATTAGGAACAGGCCACATGCTGTCACTGGAGAAAAGTTTTAGCTGGCTTGCTGGGCTTCTTTGAAGTTATTGCCTTCTCAGTTCTATATATTAATTCATGTTTTTCCCCCCTCTCAATATCTATAGTCATTAGAAATGAATTTAAGATGTCTAAATAAAACAAAACCAATCATACTCAAGGTCATGAAGACACAATGGGAAGAAAAATGAATGTTAAAGACTAAAGATATTGTGAGAGAAAAAATGCTAATAAATAGCAAAGAGCAAAGTTTAACCCAATTTTTTTTTTTTGTTTTTTTTTGTTTTTAAAGAAAAATATTTCAGTTTCGGTCCTTCTCATTTCTCTGAGGGAAAAAAAAAAAAGGAAAAAGCAAAACAGATTTTAGCTTGTGTGAGACTGAAAACAAAGAAAAATACTTTTGTGTGTTTGTGCATGTGTGAGCACTGATACAGTTAAAATGTGGCACAAGAGGAGGGGATGGATACTAGATTAATCGCTCCTTTTGGAATTTTTCAGCTTAAAAGTTTTCAAAGAAAAAGACATCTTTATGGTTCTGTATTAGGTTAATATCATTACTCATATTTCTCTGATATATCTCTACCACAGAACAGATAATGACCATTAAGAAAAAAATGAAGGAATGAAAACCAGAAAAGAACGGAATATATACACTTTCTATAACGTAACAGATGCACATGGACACATGAGTACACACACACAACACACACACACACACACACACACACAAGAGTAAATGAAGCCTCCATGACCCTTGCTATATTCTCAGTATTTTGATTGTGACAGTCTACTTTCCTCAGGTGTAGACTCTAGAGATTGATGGCATCTGTACATCTACTACACTTATTGGAGGCAAGTCAGTCTTGCATTATTGGGGTCTAGAAGTGTGGCATAAATGTAAGGGAATGAATAAATAAGGAATGAATGTAGGCATGGGATTAATATTTACTGTTTGTCAGATTCTATAAATGACTCTTTTCATCCTCAAATAATTCTTTGAAAGAAATTCTCAAATTAATCCTATTTTTAACAGTGAAGAAACAGAAGCATTGAGAAATTAAGTAACTTGCCTAAGGTTATATATACATCTTATAACTGACAGGTACTAAATGGAGACACTCTGGCTTAAAGCCCACATTTAAATATATTATTACTTTTTCCCAGAAATAAACACACTGGGACTGAAGAGATGGTTCTGTGGTTAGGAATGCTTGTTATTCTTCCAAAAGATCTGGGTTTGACTCCTAGCACCCACATGGTAGCTCATAACTGGGTGCAATTCCTGTTCCAAGGGACTTTTCCTTGCCTTCTGACTTTCATGGGCACCTTGTGGTATATGTACATTCAAACAAAACACCCAAATATAAAAAGTAAAATTAATAAACACAGAAATGAGAGTATTGTGTAATAAATCTGTATATTACTAAGCACATGTAAGGAAATTATACATAAGGCAGGAAAGAATGTTTTATTCTATTTTGTTTTACATTTCGAGGGATGGAAAATGGGGTGTTGCACATATAGACAAAGGCCTTACCACTGAGCTATGATCCAGCTTAAGGCAGGAGTCCCAAGTGTCACAGAAGTCAGGCTTCAATATTGCCATCACCCCAATCCTCTGGAACTCAGGGGCAATGGGTAGTGGACAGCTTAATTTCTCAGGTAGCAAAATTCCTCAGCACCCAAAGGGGCCATAAAGACTCATAGGTAGAGTACAAAAACTATGGCTCCATTCAGTTCTAGTCACAAATTGGAGCACTTGATTCAGAAGAAAACTTATACCTTCACGTTAATACAAAAGCAAGGTTTAAGGTAGTTTCATGGTATTGCAATCCGTGAGGAGAATCATTGGCACACGTGAATATATCTGTGTCCTATATGGCTCATCAGAGGCCTCTTAGGTTAGTATCTACCTTTGCTAAGGAAAGGGCCTTCTTAAGATCAGGCCACAGCTAATTTAGAAAAACAACAACATAAAACTCTATTTTCTGTTTGTCTTGCTTCAAGATATCATTGTTCTAATATATGACGTGTAGTATGCTATTACTTTTTGTTTTAAATTTTTCTTTATTTCTTCTTTGATCATTCTGGAACCAAATCCATATAAGAAGGTATAGTTTATGCTTTAAAAAAAATAGAATTCATTCTAGAATGGAATAGAATGCATTAAAACATTAGTTAGTTATTTGGGAGTGTAGTAATTGAACTTCGGGTCTTACGAATGCTAGACAAGAATTTATCACTGCACTACACCCCCAGCCCTAGGTTATGCTTTGGCTTTGAGTACCTGTATATGAAGATCTTGGGGGACAGATGACCAAAGCTCATAGAAACAAATTTTCACAAGTTTGCTAACAAGAAACGTAACAAGAAGCTTCTGGGATATGCAGGATAGATGGAACTCTGAGAAGAAAAGGACTATGTTTGGATAGAAGAAGCAATGTTCTTTCTTTTCTTCTCAGAGTCTGCTCATTTCATATGTCTCTGCTGGGTCAACTGCCAGCCTCGGAAGGACCTAGTGCTTCTCAAGGCTCAAAGGAAATGACTTCTACAGCTGACAGGCCTCCACATTTGGAAAAGACTTGTTTATAATGTAGTCACCTTTCAACTGGAAGAACACTGTCACCCTGGAGGCAACTCCACCGAAAGCCTGTCACTTCAGGTTGATCCAAATTTCAGAAAACTTGCTTTGAGGAATGGGGTTAAAAGTTTAGTTTCACTATGCAAGGAAAGCATGCCCAACTGAATACTAAGGTGAGTGTGGTGAATGAAGCAAACACAGCCTAGAGGCTTAAAAAGACAAAATATAGAGCAAGATCTATAATCTGTTAGTAATGGGAATCTGTGGGGAGAGTCAGCCAAGGGAAAGGGGGCAGCAAGCATGCATATGAAATCAGACACCACTCCATGTTCACACAATGCTGGTGTCAACAGAGTTGCAGAACAGGTATGATGATAGCATTTGAATGAACAAAGGATGAGATGGGAGGGATGCAGTGGGGCACGGAAGGAATTGGTGGGGATTCAAGAACAGTCTTGTTAGTTAGAGGGTCTTCTTCCTGTTCTACACCTTCTTTTGTTCTGGTCTTATCAATGCCGCACCTTGCCTAAATTAGAAAGACAGACAAGCCATTCTTCATGATTTGCTCTTAAAACTATTCTGGTGTCAAGGAAAGAGGCATGCTTAAGCTGGGGTGAGAACACTAGCTTTTGCTGGCATGGTAAAGTTTTTACTCTGAAGTAACCATCTTTATTAGTGAGAAGAGAAATTTGTCCCTATATATGACTTGTGAAGAGTTTCAGAGAATAAGGCCCCTGAAGCCCTTCTTCAGGACGGGGGAATAAGTGCAGAGCACTGGGAGTCTAGAGGAAGTCCTTGCTGTGTCAGCAGCAGCATGGCTAGCATCTCCCTCCCCTGGGACAGGCACATCCTCTCAGGCACACCCACTCACCATTAGCTAAGAACAATCACTCTCTGTGTCAAAGCCTGGCCACGCCCTGGGGGGGGACGACAATGCAGGACTGCACAGCTCTACCTCTCCCAAGCCACTGTTCGCTTCCTTTATGTGGATTCTTCCTCTGTGTAAGAGGCAAACATTGAGTATAGCCTTTTGGGGGAGCACGGGGGCGTAGAACAACACATTTCAAAGGATGGCTAGTGAGCGTACATTTTACTTTCAATCTGTCTTCACTGCCTTTTCCCAGAGAAAACAGGTTCTAAAGGTGCTATTCCTCAACCACTCACTGGACACACCCTGACCTTTTATCTCTGAAAACACTGCTTCCATTACTTTACTACTTACTTTTACACATCTTTAGTTTTGTCATTATGAGTATGGATCATATCAAAGTAGTGATATCAAATTAGAAAAGGAAGATGTTTCATACTAATAGTGTACACTATTGATATTAACAATCTATTTATCTTTTTAAAAATTATTGCATATATGTGTTTGCACATTGTCTGGCACATGCCTGTGGATGGCAGAGGACAACTTTTGGTAGTTGGTTCTCTCATTCCATCCTGTGGATCCTGGGGATGAAATTCAAGTCATTAACGTTGGCAGCAAGCACCTTTACCCACTGGGCCATTTCTCTGGCTCCTAAATTATTTCTTAGTATGGAAACGTATGTATTTAGAAATTTCTCTGTCTACTAACCAGTCAGTCACTATTAAACATCCATCTTGTTCCACTTTTGTCTTTTTTCTCCTTCCCAAAGTCCCTATCCTCAGAGAAGTTAGAGTCTGACAAAGGAAGGAAAACACAAAAACAAGTGATTATAACAGGTCCTATAGCAGTGGTTCTCAAACTGTGGGGTCAAATGACCCTTTCATAGGGGTCACCCAGTACCATTGTCAAACACACATTTTTATATTACAATTCACCACAATAGCAAAATTACAGTTATGAAGTAGCAACAAAAATGATTTTAGGATTGGGGGTTACTATAATGTGAGGAGCTGTACCAAAGAGTCACAGCTTTAAGAAGACTGAGAACCACTGTCCTAGAGTGTGCAAGGTAATTACAGAGACAAGAGAAATGTTAGTGGCAGTAGAATATTGGTTAGAAAAGGATCTGTGAATAGGATGTTATCTGAGCTGAGCCTTACAGGGTAGGGGAGGACTTTTATAAGTGGTGTGCACGTGACTGCACATGAGCATGTTAGTAGGCATATGTGTGAGAGTATGTACACACACAGTGAACAAGAGACAGGTGGCTGGTAAAAAACGGCCTCTGGCCCTAGAAACCCTACAGGTTTAGGGATTGGTAAAGCAGACATGTGGGCATTAGGGATTGTTCTGCAGACCAGACCAATGACATGAGATTTGTCCAAGCTATGCTCTCCATTTCTGGAATCAATAATTTCCTGGGTGTGTTTTTATTCTTGTTTTTCTTTATACAGTAATAGATTTTTGTGGTGAGAATGGTATCTCAAACTTAATTCTCTGTATTCTCGATTGGGAAGTGCCCTGTGGAGTATGCCAGAGAGGCATATTAGAGAGCTTTGAAGGTTGGCAGCAGGCATTCCAGGAGGGAATTTTCCCAGCCAGCTGGCCAAGTGTGGCCACACTTTGGGTGGTGAGGGAGTCCTTACCACTTCAGTCGGTCGGTAGTATTTCAGATCCACAGTCACGTGAACTTTGCCGGTCTCTTTACATCTGCCCACTTCATTTTCATTCTTTCCTTCCCACCTGCAAAGAAGACAAACAATCAATTCTTAATTGCTTAGTAGCATGTGGCCACACAGTGATGCTCAGGATGGCTTGCCTGTCTTCTCCCAGCAGGAGGGCATAAGCACATTAACAGAGGGGCAGGTCCGCCCTCAGCCTTGTTATTAGAGCTATTGTGGCTTTCAAAACTTTCTGTATTTGTTTGAAAGGAAGTTTAACCCCCCACCCAGCTTCCTTTTAAAGAATATCAAGATGAATTAAAACTGAAACTTCAGACATAAATAGATTTGTGGGGGGAACTGAATAACTTTTTGGAATCTCAAAGATTTTTTATACTTTAAAAGATTATTCTTTTCAGACATTATGAATTACTTATTGTCATTTATCCACCCTTTCCTTTCATATGTTAGGCACAGTTAGTATGAGTCTATGGCACCCTATTCAGTGATAAGTTCCATATCTATTGTTCTTGTTGGCTCTATTGTTCATCCCTGCATTATGTCCTCGTGAAGGAGGCCTTACCACCTTACCACAGATGATGAAGCCTCCCCAAAGCACAGAACTAACTGCTCATTTCCTGTCCTCTACCATGATTTCCCCTGACTTGGCCTGGATGTTCCTAGGCTGGAGCTTGCCTCACTAAACATCTGCAGTTGACAACAGTAAGGACCCACTATGACCCTCCAGGGTCCACTGAGTGGGATGTATAATAGGCTCCTAGGCTTCAAGAGCTTCTCATGGGAAACTCTACTAATCTGCTTTATGTTCTCATTTTTCATTAAATGGAACAACTACAGTTGGGCCTAGTGGTGCACATCTGTAATTTTAGCTGCTTTGGAGGCTGGGTCCTGAATCAGGAGGATCTTAAACTCAATGGCAATATAGTTACCTCTCCACCTCTGAAAAAAGAAGACAAGAGAAAGTTCTTGATTTACTGTTAAACCTTGGGATTTATATAATCTAATATCCCAATAAAAGAATATACTATGTGGTTTAAGTTATTTTCATAAAAAATATATTTTTTTGGCAAGGAAAGAAAAGAAGTGAAAAAAATCTGACTAATGTTTAGCTTCAGAGTTTATCTTTAGAAAGTGTTTGCTTTATCAGCTGGGACTCAATACAGGACAATTTTGAGTGCTCCTTAGATCACTCACAGAAAGGATCAAAGGGAAGACAGAACATTCAATGGTTACTTGATTATGTCACAGATGCCTCTGAAAACAAACATTAAATACTGAGGAATGTTATATATCAGAACAGGTTGAATACAGATTAGGCTTACAAACTTTATTTTTGATTAATTAGAAGAATATTTTGTCAAGTCACCTCTGCCAAGAGATAAACTTGGCAGCAGAGGGGAACTATTTGTCTCTTGAGTAAATACTCAGTTTGTTGGTGTGTGAATTTCCCAGTGGAGTGGGCAGATATGGAAACCATCCAGTGACACAGAGAATAGTAATAGTATACTATGTTGAACTATATAAATTATATAAGCAGTCATTTCCCATGAATTTTATCTTGATCAACTAAAACAGAAGCATTTGGTAATCTACTAATTAGGCTTAACTTGTTAATATTGGGTAGTCAGACAAGTAACACAAAGTAGATAATGTCAAAGCATCTTTTAGCTATATTTTTGTCTACATTTCATACTGTAGAAAGAGAGACAGTTCTAAGTGTCCTGGATACCTCTCAGACAGCATCGCCAGCTGAGCCAAAGGGTTAACAGAAACATTTTCTTTTCCTTTTATAGCTAAGCATTTAATCTATGACAAGCAAACTGACTTACTATAGACACACAGATTTCACACACTCTGTACACACACACAACACACACAACACACACACAAATACTCCATACACAATACCCCCTGCCCCATACTACACACACAAAACACAAATACACACAACACACTAACTACATATATACACACACACTTAAAAAGATCCCCTCACTGCCCCTCCCCACATTTTAGCTCATAAATCCTCCAGACAGATTTCCATTTGGTCATAGAAAGAAATGAGGCCAGCCAGAAATCTTCAGCCTGAAAGACTGCAAATTTGTTTGTAAGAAAGCAGAGTGTAAACACTCTGAGCATTATAGCTTATATACACTGTGCTACCTATCCTTCCTTCTACTCTTCCTTCTTCTACATCACCATCTGTTCTCGCAAACCACCTTTGAATCTGTAAAACCTTTTCTCAAGGACAGAAAAGGCACCCAAGGACAGAGTTGTTCCTGTGATTCAGTGGATCTGACCATGGCCATCTTTTACAGTCATGAAAGAAAACATTTTATCCTTTCTACATTTATTTACTTACTGTGTGTGTATGTATATCTCTGTGTGTGGAGAGGTGCATTACACTCTTGTGAAACTTTTGAGAGTTTGTTCTCTGTTTCCACCATGTGGATTCTAGGGATCAAACTCAGGCCATTAGGTTTGGAGGCAAGCACCTTTCCCGGATGATCCATCTTCTTGGCCAGCATTTCATTCTTATTTATAGCTGATTGTTATAAACAAGAATTTAGGATTGACTACTGTTTCTCATGGTTTGTTTGCAATCACAGCAAATAGTTGAGATTTGTAACAATAGCTAAAAGGGGAAAGGTTGAAGGAAGGCCCTTCCCCACCTCAGGGGCTTAAATTAAGTGCAAAGGCAGACTTGGGGTTAATATGTCTTTGGCACAGTCCAAGTACCCAAGAAGCATTTCTTGTAGCTATCTAAGCACTGACTTCTGGGCTTCCATTTTATAAACTATTGATTACAGTTAAATAGTCTTCTCCTCAATAACTGATTCAGCCATACTGAAAAATCAAATAGAACCATGAAATGGGTCACACCAGAACAAGTTCAAAGAAACCACCTTCTCACCTGCACTAGCTCTTCATGAGGGCAGTAAGCAAAAGTTTCAGCCAAGGCCAAAATCATTCAGTTACAATACAAGAAATACTTGTGTTAACATGTGAAGGGTAACAGCTACCTCGTCATAACAAGTGAAGCTGTAGCCGGGCAGTGGTGGTGCATGCCTTTAATCTCAGCACTTGGGAGGCAGAGGCAGGCAGATTTCTGAGTTCGAGGCCAGCCTGGTCTACAGAGTGAGTTCTAGGACAGCCAGGGCTACACAGAGAAACTCTGTCTTGAAAAACCAAAAAAAAAAAAAACCAACCAACCCCCCCAAAAAAAAACAAAAACAAAAAACAAACAAAACAAAACAAACTAAAACGAAAAAAACCAAGTAAAGCTGTAACTCAAAGCAGAACTTCAGTGTCAATGAAATGACTGTGTCTTGACAGAGACTAGAGGATTCAGCTAACTAACAGGAATTACTACTTACTAATTTAGAATGACAGCTCCTTAGGCACACATCCTGTATAATTCAATTTTAAAACTTAATTGTCGGGAGAGTAGCAGAATCACTCAAATGAAGAAGATGAAGCCCTATTAGTCTCTATTAAATGAATATTTTCTTCACTGGTAAAACCACTGGCAAGGTACTCATTCTCCTGTAAACAAAACCTTACCATGTTCCTGTAAGTGACCCTAGTGAAAACCATTGAGTCTCTCTCTCCCTCTCTCTCTTTCTCCTTCTCTCTCTCTCTCTCTCTCCCTCTCTCCCCCACCCCCTCGTGTGTGTCTGTTGAGTGTGTATATCACACACACAGATGAGACATGAAAACAGGAGAGACTAGATAGGAAGAGGAAGGGGGTCAGGGGAGTGTACACAATCCTAGTATATAAAAATGCCACAATGAAACCCATTATTATATAAATATGTATAATAGGTGCTAAAAACAAATATTAAAAACAACTAACTTATGAGGCTAGGAATTTCTTGTGGTTCAGGGTACAGCACTTGTATTTCATGTTCAAGGTCCTGGCTTTCATCCCAGCACAATAAGAAAAGAAATCTACTCAGTCAAAAGTCCTATTGAGGTAACAAGATCAAGGCCAACCAAGAAATCAATTTCAGGACAACTGCACCTGATGACTTGAGAGGCAACACTTTTCTTAGTAACTGAAACGTCCCAGAAACTCAATATTTATTCCCCAGACATGAAGGAGGTATCAGTGCCTAGTTTAGGAAATGATGCAGAGGGGGTCCTAGAAGACTGGCCAGCATCTGAAGGATGATAACATGCATACTTTACTGGGTCCTCAAGTTCCTTTCAAAATCAACAAGTTCACAAGGGCTGAAAGAACAGGGAAGAAACTAGAAGACTCAAATTTTAGAAGCTAGAAGATAGCTCCTTAGGTATGAATGTTGAAGACTCAGCAGAAGCCACAGAAAACCACCTAAGAATGGACCTTGTTTGCATTTGTAGAAACTCCAGCATGCTCAGGGGGTGCAGCTAGCTCCTTATCTCCTTTTTCTTTCCCACTGGGCAATGGTCTCACCCAGTCTGGTAAAGAAGGTCACTGAACTGAAGGTCACAGGTCCAGAAATGGGAAGGGTCTAGACACTGAAAATGGAGGAAATTTAGTGAATACTGAGGACTGAGATTCTTGTTCATATTCCAGCAGGTGGCAGTCAGGTCTACTTCCTTCCAAAGAGTAGACTGAGAGGTGTCCCCTGGGCATGAGAGACTTTATATCTTAATGGCCATATCAGGCCACCTCATAGTGACATATACAACTATAGGTAAGTTCTAACTATGTCTTCAAAGTTCCCATTTAGCTTATTGGGCCATATTTTTAAATGTAAAGGAAAACCAAGATTATTAGACCAGGTAAGTGAGAAAAGCTGAACAACAAAACAAAGCAAAAAACAAAGTAAGCAAGCAAATAAACAAAAAAATACTTGGAGGAAATAGAATAGGTAGAAAAGAATATAAAAAAAAAAAAACTAAACTAAACTTTCACAAACACTACCATCCATATACTCAGGGACATAGCAAAGCCAGCAAACATACAGTGAAAATCACTATATTTAAGACAAGTACAAAATGTCTTGAAACACGAGAAATTTTTAAAACTTGAATAAGAAAACTAGGAACTCAAAATTGAAGATTTTGAAGAAAATAGTATAAAATATATAGACATAAGTTAAGAAAATTCAAGAGTGAACAGGAGTCAGTATAATAAATTTCCAGTAAGATCGTACATAAGAAATGGAACATGGTGAATTATCTTAAGGAAGAAGGAAGTTAAGAAGATTTTAAGAGCCTGGCAGGGGTGGCACATGCCTTTAATCCCAGCACTTGGGAGGCAGAGGCAGGCGGATTTCTGAGTTGGAGGCCAGCCTGGTCTACAGAGTGAGTTCCAGGACAGCCAGGGCTACACAGAGAAACCCTGTCTCGAAAAACAAAAAACAAAACAAAACAAAAACAAACAAAAAAAAAAGAAGATTTTAAGACTGTTTAGGAGCCCAGTATAATAGGATTTCTAGGAAGAAAATATTGAAAAATAGAGCAAAGTGAATTATCTTAAAATAAATAAATTGATCAGAGCAGAAGCACATGCATTTGTAGACAGAGAGTGCCCACATCGTAGGTGGGTACAGATTTCATTTAACATGGAATTCACATTTCTGAATGAAAAAACAAAGCTGGGAGTTAGACTGCTCCTAGAGGCTCACCTTAGCACTGCAAATACAAAGGGCACAGGAGGAGTGTTTTCAAAGTTCTGAAATAAAATCATTTCTACTCTGGAAATAGTGAGTGTATGATGCTAATTCTAAGACAGACTAGAGGATATTTTGAGATATACCTGGAGTTTTGAATAATGTTGTCACCAAATAGGGGTTCTAACTTAAGAAAAGAGCTGAGAGACTATTAGATGTGTGTGAAGACTATGGATATTGATTCTCTTGCTGGTCCAGACTAAGGCAGGCCAAATTTCTGTTTGGGGAAAACATGACAGAGAGGCTAACACGGGTGATCTGAAAACCTTGATAGATAATTTATAAAGTCAGTACAATGTTTATGGTAAAGTTAGTGATAATTACATTGAAAATGAACTAAAAAGACAAAATATATCTAAGAGGTATAAACAAGTGATAATTGTTCAGAAAGCAAAACTGGACAAATTTTTCTGAAGGTTTTAATTATAAAAACAAATGTTGAGCTAACAAAAATTAAACTATAATAATAGAGTAGTAAGAAAATGGAGGTTTGGGGCATATGTAGGAAGAGAGAACAATGCTCTCATGTTGGACAAGAAAAGCCAAAAGATAAATGCCTAGAAGGGAAAAACCAAGACCCACAATCACATCATTTAGAAGCAGAGGTGTAAATGCCAAGATAAACATCTGATTTTGAGAAAAAAGAAAAAAAGTAGAACAGAGTAAATAATCACAATATATCAAGACAACTTACCAGAGCAGAATATGACAAATTTCTAACACAAACTGCTGAGAGTTCCCAATAATGTAACATGGGGCTAGCTGGGAAGATGAAGATGAAGGGGAAGAAAATGATATGGATTGTGATAATTCTTGGAGAAAGAATGGAAATTAAGTTATGTGCTTAAAACAAGAACAAGAACAACAACAACAAACAGATAACAGTTTGTAAGCTGAAGTAAGAAATGGAGTAAGAAAACTACAAATAACAAGCTTGACAAGGCTTTGGGCTGAGAGGCAGCTCTTCCTGGCAGTTCTTCTCTATGGCAGATGAAGACATTCTGGATTGATCTATGATTGACTTCATCCTGTCCTTGTCAGAACTTTTCTCCAGGCATAGGCCTTCTGACTCCTCGTAGGTCTTCTGTCACTTTGCCTTTGACATGGGCAAGGCTAATGCCTTTGAAGGCATCAACATGCTGGCAGATAGAGTACCTAAGGAAATATCTCGCAGGCTGGAGGCTGAGTTTGAAAGAAGCCTGGGAAGGAGCTGCCTGTAAGAGGCAGGTCAATGGTACAGTGTGACCTCAGAGATCTAGTAGGGAGAGGCATTTTCTAGTTGGTGGTAAGCATTGTTCCATGTCAATGGCCAGATATGATGGAGAATGAGGGACTAATACAACAGTTGTTGGCACAGGATATTGAAGTTTTGACCATCCTGGGGATGTTGGGGGGAGGGCAGAAGGAGAGCTTGATTCCAGAGAGAAGAGAGAGGAGAGATGGAACTCATATACTCAAAAGACCAGACCTAACCATAGCCCTGTTCCTGATGTTAAAAGGCAGTACTTGTTTACTTGGCCTTTTGTAGATACCAGCATATCAGCCACATACATTCTTCTCATTGATGCTGCAATAGAGAACAGCCTTCCTTATTCCCCCTCCGGAATTCTCCCATGACATTAATGGCCATAATTCCTCATAAGGGGTTCTGGCAGCAAGAAGTCCAACTTTTTATGTTGTGGTTAATGAACAATAATGACAAAATGTAAATTTTAAATCAACCTGAATATACAAGGTGCTTCTTAACAGTTAACAATTATCCTGCTATTGTATTAGGTCCTTAAGAACGTTAACTGTTAAATCCTGGCAGCTGTTAGACATCTGCACTTGGTTAAATAGCACAGAGAAGTTCTGAGGGCTGATTGATGTATGGGAACCACAAGGGTAAGGGGTACTATAACCACGACAGCAAGGCCAGGGCTTGGGGTGGGACATCAACTTGGACTCAGGTGCCTTTCCTCCTGTGGCTGGCATGAGATGATGGGGCTGGTGCCCTATGAGAAGGGTATTACATTTTTTTGTGTGTGTATATGAGTAGGTAATGCCTAACATTTTTAGTAAAGATGTTCCATTCTTTCCTCATCCTCTATCAGTATGACTAAGACACTGCTACAGAAGGAAACTCTGCTTTCAAATCACCTTTTCTTATGCTTTATCTCCAGGAAATACATCATACTGATTTATGTAAAAAGGTGTGGGTGCCTACAAAGCAAGGGTAAGGGATGAAAAGAACAAGAGAGCAGGGATGATTCTCCACAGCTGAAATTGCAGTCAAAGAATTTTGAGTACTTCTGCACTGAATTTACAGGACTGCTGAACATACTCTGGCTGTTTGCTTTACTTATTTTCTTTTATTCGGTTGGAGTGTTACTACCCACACCAAAGAGTATAGGTGGAATTATTATGCTTTACAAGAAGCAAAATGTCTACAGGGCTGGGAGGAATACTCTCACCATAGCACTGGCCTTTAGTGACTTCCATACACATCTGTCTTCCTCTCATCTTTACAAATCTGTGCCTCAGTCACTCTGTTAAGCCACGTACTAGTCCTGGGATCTGTCTTTCAGGTGTTTAAGAGTTTACTGCCACACAAATCCCTGAGTGAATGATGGCTGGAGACAGACAGGATACTGTTAAGGCCCAGAAGAGGCCTTAACCTGGCAGAGTTGCTGAGGTGAGTGAGGGTGTTGGCAAAGGAAAATGTCTGAGGTAAGAGTTGAGAGATGAGTGGGCAGTAGTTGGGGAAAGAGAGGAGATTGTAGGAGCTGGAAGCTCTTTGTATGCCCATGTGGTCAAGCTGGTCCACCCAGCTTACCAGCTTGCCTGACAAACACAGTTTACTGGCATATGCTGTGGTGCATTTCCCATGGACCCACCCACCTAGGCTGCTTTCCCTCATCTCAACTACTGTCCACATCTTCCATTTGGGCAAAAGTTGGATTCACTCTATCCTTCTGCAGACATCTGTCTCATCTTGATCATGTTGCTCTGACTTCAGGATTGACGTAGGTCATTTGCAAAAGACCACATCAATATGTTCATATTTATAAATTATGTCTTTTTATTAACTGTCACCCAATCATTAAAGACAAAAATATATCTTCTAATTCTCTATGTTGAGCTTGTCTTTGAAAAAAAAGAGGAGGGCAAAGACATAATCACTTAGCATCTACATATGGTAGGTACGTGCTGGGAGTCAGGTGTGTAGCAGTTACATCAGGACCTACGAGATTCTTGGTTAAAAGCCAGAACTGATCTGCTACCTATTGAACTAAAGCAGTATAGGGACTAGAATTAGAGTTGCCTATGGAGAGAATCTATCACATAAAGTTCAAGCCAGACTTTAGATAAACCAATGATCCAAAGACTGTATTGCATTTTAATGGATTAAAACTCCAAGTAACTTAGAAGTTCTTAGAAATAAGCAACAATAGGACTTAAACTCCACAGGGAGGAGATAGGACACCAGGGAGGAAGCAAAAGAGGAGAGGAAGGTGATAGGGAGGAGATGGGAACTGCTTTAAATGACAGCTTGAGGGTTACATGAACACAGACCAGACACTTTTGGAGGCACAAGTCTCTGCAGAGAATCTTCAGAATTCTCAAACTGGCAGTTATATATTGGGATAATTTCTAGTACTAACAGCAGCTTCTGAGTTGTGAGAATGGAAGGAACTGGATTTCTGTCATGTAGGCCCACACTCAACTTAATTAGACAGTGCAGAACAAAGATTTGGCAAGCTGCTGAAGTGGGATGCAGACTCCCAGAGAGCTCTGAGCTGGATGGCCTAAAACGCACCTTTGAAGGTACCCGGGGAAATGCAGAGCCACAGTGATTATCCAGATTTGAGCTAGGTAGAGAGCCCTTGAAATCCATTGTTCATCAATTACTAATGGCTGAAAGTATAACAGTCACAGGCTCAGTAAACTTAAGGAATATCTCATAGTAGCAACCTGGACATGGGGCACTAGACTTGCAACTGGAACTTTCATTCACTGGCCTGCTTCCTTTATACATCCTTACACACCCCCAGGGCCATTCTCTATAGGATAGTGTCTAGAAGTTCTGTCTACAAGGAACAGTGTCTCACATATGCAAGCACACACACAACAGAGATTCTTAACTTAGGAGGGTGTGAGAAATGGATTTCTTTTTTATTGTATAATGATTTTCCCTGTTGCTTTTTACTGGCAGTCTAAATTGAGCACGTCTTTATTCCCACTAGCAGATGTAGATTTCCACATGCTACAGGATATCCTTACAATTTTTCTAAAACTAAAAGAAAACCAAACCAAACCAACCAACCAAACATCCCACGAAATTAACAACAGAAAACCAAGCAGGTATTTGCTTTTTATCCTATCATCTCAGCTGCAGGAGGGAAGTGTTTCCTTTCCAATAGTAAACAAAGTTCCTATTATGCAACCCTCCCCCCAATACTCCTAAAAGAAGATGACAGGTGATTCCATAAAGTTCCCAATATACACATCTAACATGAAAATATAGCATCATAAATTTTACCAGGATACATTGTAGTAACTCAAGCTCAAATTACTATCATGTTTTCTAATAGGCTCAAAGCAAAAATTACTCACAGAGTAATATGTATGTAATTCTAAGTGTATGGATAGTGGTATGGCTTGAATCATACCTCCTCAAGCTTATGGTTCCAATGCATGCTCATCAGCTGAAAGCATTACGTTGGGAGGGTTAGGAAATTTAGGTAGGTTGGGTTTACATGGAGGATGTAGGTGGTAGGATCTGTGGTAGGTTATTATCCCTGGTCAAGTCCTGTTTTGTTCTCTGTTTTCAGGTTCACCATTAAATTAACAGCTGTCTTCTGTCACATTCTCCTGCTATTATAATGTTCTGCCCAAGTACATGGCCCAAATGGGCATGGTTGGAACCCTCTGAAAGTATGAACCCAAACAAATCCTTCCTTCTTTATTTCTGTCTGGTAATTTAATACCACAATGAAATAAGTAATTAGTGCAATGCACATATTTGCAAAGTATTTTCAATGAACATTACCATATATATTTTCAAAACAGTAGAATAACTGGGAAGAGACAACAGATCTCAAAACAGTTAAATAAGAATTTTCCAGATACTGATTGTTGTGCCTGATAAGGAAGAGTCATGTACAATTAGATTGCAGAAAGATTTGAGACTCTAAGGAAACTATAAACATGGGAGGCACAGAAGGAAATACTCTGAGGACAAAGGCTTTTCAGTTAATGGTAGCACTGCAGAAATTAGAACCTTTGGCTATTATCCTGTGTCTGATCAAATCCTGCTGATTCTGTCTTTTGAATTAATCCCATTTCTTTTTCTCCATGCCTCAAGCTGAACCCAAATTCTTATTTTCCCTTCTTTTCAGTAGGGCAGTTTGCACGACTCTAGGGAGGTATCATTATGGCTTCCTACAAGCTCACCACCATGCCAGAGTTAATCATGCTAATCATGAACCTAGAGAAATCAGAGTAATGATGAGCAATACTGGAAGGACCTCTGGCCCAGGCTGGCTTTGGGAACACCCATTTGTGCTCAATTGAGTATTTATAGAATGCCTACCATGGCAGCTGTTGTGAGCACTGAGGTTATGAGACACATGTTAGTACTGTGCACCTCCTCCCACCTGCAGACCCAAGAGGGCAAGGAGGAGCTGAGCAACTTTGGAGAGATGTTGAGGTTTAGGAGACTTGCTTCTAATAAGAGCACTTTAGATTAAACTACTCCAGGAAAACTGCACTTCAAAAGCCTTTAAGGTCTTACTTTATTTTACCAGAATTCCAGCTCTTGAAAGCCCTCAAAGCAAGTATAGCTTCTTTGTTCTCTCGAATTCAGCTGGGACTCTCTGTCTTAGAGGTGTGTAAGCCTAGCACTGATGCCTTGTCTGTCAGTAACATGGCTAAGTCTTTCGCAAACTTAGATGCACTCTACAAGATTATAAAAGAATATGTCAGGAAGGATGAAAAACGCAAGTAAATCGGAATGTCTCTGTGGTGGCTGTAGGTGTGCATGTGTGTGAATATATGTGTATGTATCTGTGGGTATGTAATATATTATGTATGTGCATGTGTATATGTGTGCATATGTATGTATACATGTGTATATATGTGTGTGCATGCATATATTCATATGTTTGTGTATAAGTGTGGGGTGTATATGTGTATATGTGCTTGAGTGTGGTATATGTGTATGTATATGTGTAAGCATGTATTTGCATATATATGTAATGTCTATGCGTGAGTGCATGCATGTATATGTCTCTGTGTGTGTGTATGTAATGCTAAGTATCTAACCTAGGGCTTTAAATCCTAGAAAAGCACTATACCCACTAGTGCTTAGCTATAGCCCACTAGGGGTGCCACTTGAATTAGAAATTGTGCAGTTGGGTCCCAGTCTTCCACTTAAGTGGGAAGGACACTGAACCTCTTGCCTAGTTTTTATCCTCATCTAAACAGTTAGATGTAGAACTAACCTGTGTACACATGCATCTTTTGTCTACTCAACACCTTTCTTTAGAAACAGAACCTTTGTCAGTCGCAGGGTACTGTTTAACTGTTTAGAAACAGTACCCTGGACTGGCAAAGGTTCTGTTCCCTTGCCATTCTAACTATTGGCTCTCCGTGGTGCCTTCCATCAGAGACTTCCTTCCCTGACCACAAGACAAAGCCTGGGATCCAGCCTCACACTTTGGCTATGGAGACTAGCCTACAGATAATCATTAAGACACAACTATCCTTTTCAGTCATCATTCAGTCATTAACAGCAGACTCTGTAGTAGAGCTTAAGCTTGGTTGGGCACTGACAGATACTACTAAACTTTACCTCTCTTCACCTCACCTCTGTGTAGCAGCAACCTGTTGTAGCTGGGAAAACAGAGACACGGGGGAAAAGTAGCTACCTGAGGAAGTTATCAATCTGAGATTCCATCCTAGGAAAGTGGCACTGAGCCTGGCCTGCAACCAAAGTATTACAGCACATGTGTGCAGATAGGGATGAGTGCTTTTCAATGCAACTGATCAGGCCATGAGATAAATTAGGTATTCTTGGGAGAAAGAAGTACCTACAGCAATTTTCCTAACCCTTCACATTCTAAGACTATTGAAGAAACCTGCAGTCAAAGTGCATTGAACTCAGAATACTGTTTTGTCCTACACATACACACCTATGATAAGGTTTGTTAGGCCCAACAAGAGGTTGACAACTACTGAATGAAACAGAACACATATAATGGTATTATATAATAACACTGCCTACATTACCACTCTTGAGTTTTAGAGCTATTAGTAAGTAAAAGAAGGAAGACTTGAGCATGGCAGTTAACCTGGTAAGCAGTTGTGGCTACTATACAACTAGATGGAAGGGAGCAGAGACAGCACAGGTACACTGGACAAAGTGTACACTGGGCAAGATACACATCAAGTGAGATTTCATAATGCTACTTACACTTCTCATTGTCTATCTGTGGAAACTTTCATTTAATATATCCAATTAGTTGACTGTCATTAAATAAAATTCATAAACTGATACTGCAGATATGGGGAAATGACTGTATTCCTAAAGTCCTATAAAAGCATGTTTCTCAAATTGTTCAAGACAGCCATCTAAGATTTCTCTAGACCTTAGTGTGCCTTCTTTATCTAGTTTTTTTTTTTTTTTTTTTTTTTTTTTAACTACTTCTAAGAAAGGCTCACTGCTCCTTTAAAAGTTCACAGCTATGGCTCACAGCAGGCTGGATTCAAACAGATGGCATTGCCTCTGTTTTCTCTGAGATTGGTATGCTGATGTATGGGGCCCAGCAAGAGCCACAGGATGGAGACTGAAAAAACAAACAGTGAAAAATAAGTAATAGATAGTATGGTTTTATTAGGTGGGTGGGAAAAATAAGTTTATATACTTTGGGCAAACTACAGATGGAATATCACTTTATCTGAAATGCCTGAGACTAGAATTTTGAGCACTTCTTTGGAGGGATTCTAGACTATTTACACACATATAAAGTAACATATGTACTAGACTAAGACTACTGTCTAAATTAAAAGTTCATTGATTTTTCACACACATCTTATGTGCATAGCCTGACAGAAATTTTATTATGTTATCTATGTGAAGTCAGATGACACTTTTCAGGAGTCATATTTCCTTCTATCATGGGAGTTCTCAGGAACTGAAATCAGGTAGTCAGGCTTGGCCATGGGCTTTACCTGTTAAGTCATCTCAGTAGACAATGTGATGGTAATTTTAAACAGTGTTTTTAGGATAGCTGTGTTCAATATGACTCCTCATGTGAGGTCAAATGGAGATTTTTCTCCTGCTTGAAGAACATATGTTGGGAAAATGTGTTTCTAGACTCTTAAATTCATTGATAAGACAGAAAACTTGAAATAGATAAGGTGATAAAGCTTTGGATTTTACCAAAGAGTTATAAACAATTAAAGTCAGTGTTTAGTATATCATTAAAAGTTGTTATATTTTATTCTATCATCTGAAGCACCAGAAAATGGTGGTTGGCAACAGTTTCAGAAGAGCTCAGTGCCAGGAATTTCTATCAGATTCTAGTGACACTGACTCTGCTACCTTTACTAGGCTTTCTCTGAAGAGAAGAAGCCAGTGGCAAGGCTCATCCTAGGAGGATGGTAAGTAGTCGTATGAATTACAGGAGGGAGGTCAGTTCCCAGTAGATACTGTTGCTTGTGTAGGATTTTAAGGTAAATATGAAGAATATGCTTGGGGAGGAGTGTGTATGTTGCATATGAAAGATGCTGGGTCAGCCCTATATCCATGGCTAAAATGTAAAAATTAAAAAATCTACATAAAAATCAAGGTTACAAGATTTTGGGTAAAACAAAGTTAAACAGTTCTTTGACTTTTGAATATGTTTTGGTAGCTCTCCCTGAGTGGACTGCCACACAGTATTTTCTAAATGAACTAGACCTTAGAATAGCATCCTCATTTGGAAAAGACAACATGATGTCAAGAGATAAAAACTGAGCCTCATGTCTGAAGGACAGAAGACCAGTGATGACTGTGTTCAGTGTCATTTCAGGGACAAACAAAGATGTCCTATGTTTTCCAGGAAAGTGGTTTCATTGGAGATACATTTGTAAGCCTGTCCTCAATTTTTAAAAATGTATTTGAGATTACTTTTTACTATAAAAGCATTCAACTTAATCATAGCATTTTGGAAACAGAAATAGATGGTGTAGAGGGTGGGGGAGTTTGGAGAGATGGCAGTTGATGCACTTACAGAAGATGGAGGTTTGGTACCCAGCACCCACATAGTGGTTTCAACCACCTGTAACCAGTTCCAGAGGATCCAACATCCTCTTCTGATCTCTGAAGTACTGTGCACACATGTGCAGATATACACAAGCAGGCAAAACACATAAAATAAATCTAAGAAAAAAATTTCAAAGAAGAAAAGTATAGGGTAGAAAGCTAAAAAGCAGCTCATAATGCTACTACATAGAGACCATCTAAAAACCTGCATGTTTTCTTGTGGTTTATCACATGCACACCTGCAGAGTATTCAATCATATCTAGAGCTGTGTCTTGCTTACTTTTTCGATTAAATGTCACCATAACATGTTTTATTGTATTTTCGTTCCTATGGCACTATTTTCCATAGTTACAAATAAATTGAGTTACACATTTCCGTGATATGGCTTAGATATTCCTCATTTCTATTTGTACAAAATCAACTAGAGTGAAGTATAATCCACAAGCTGAAAATGTGTGACAGATGTGCAGTCTGGTGAGTTCTGAAACACTCATTACTCCTATAACCACCACCACAATCAAGATCAACATTCCTACCATCCAGAAGATTGCCAGTCACTCATGCCAGATTTAGATATGTGTTTCTTATGCTGTGATTTGGTGTGAGAGATGGCTATTTACTCAGAAGTCATTTTGGACAAACATTGATCAGCATTCTGGCATATCAATTAATTTTTCTTAAAACAGTATTTAAATCACACAGCACTAATTAAACCATACAGCATTTGCTTCCTTATGTCTTATTTCATTTAGGTATAATTAAGATTTTAATGATTCATTGATATTATACACATCAATAATTTATACCTTTTCTTCACTGTTACATTTGATTAGATATTGGTGGAGATGATGTATCATTAGAAATAACACAGCTATGCATATTCATAAGTTAAAAATATATGTTTTCAATATTATCCAGTAAAAGTCAAGAATTGCTGGTGGTATAGCAAATATTCATTATATTTTAAAAGAAAGCAAAACCATTTTTCAAAGTGACTGCACACTATCATTGATTTCACTATTCTCATATCTTGATTAATATTTAGCATAGTTATATATGGGTTTTATATTGTGTCCATTCTAACAGGAGAATGTTGGAATCAGTTTATGTTTTCATGTACTTTGCTCAAATACCCAATTACACTGATCCATCTTTTTCTTCATAGGTATTTGTTCATATTTTTAATACTTGGTTTTTTTTTTTTTTTTTGAGACAAGGTCTTGAGCTTGTTCTTTTGCCTCAGCCTTCTCAATTCTGGAACTACAGCTGTGTACAACAATGTTGGCCTTGAGTTATCTTCTTATTGTTAAATTATTGAAGTTAAAAATTTAAGTATTTAAGTAATTCATTATATATATGTATATATGATATATGATATATCATAATATATATCCACTCCCTTTTCTTTCAGGCCATGGCCTCAAGTTTTATTTTGTTACAGGTCACATTCAAAGAACAGAGATTTTTAAGTCATATCACTGATTTTATAAAGTAAAACTACCATTTTCTCTTTCAGTCCTGGTCTCACACAAGGCTGGCAAGCACTGCTACTGACCTAACATCACCATCCACCATTTAAAAACAGCTCTTGCCTTTCCTGGCATAGGAAATCTTCACCTTTATCCCATATTGACCTATATATTCAACAAAAGCATGTACACAATATAAATGCCATAAAAGTGATAAATTAACCATAAAAATGTAAAGTATTTACTATTTGGAATGGTGCCATAAAAATTGGAGTAGTAACCCACAGATTAGGATACTATACATATCAAACATAAGAACTCATTAAGCCAAACTGAAGAGAAGGCTCAGTGGTTAAGATCCATGTTCAGCTCTTTCAGAGGACCTGAGTCTGGTTCCCAGCACCCATATCTGGAAGCTCATAAGTGCTTGTAATTCCAGCTCCAGGAGATCCAATGGCCTTTACTAGACTCTGAGTGCATCTGCAGTCATAGACATAACTCATACACATAATTAAAAAAATAAAAACTTAAAAATTCACCAATTTAGTAACAAAACCACTTAAAAATCTATCAAAATAATGGACTTTGTTTTTTTTACTGTACATTCATCTAGATTGCTTTAAGTTTTGTTCTTAACATTCAGATCTATGATCCATTTTTTATGGAACGTCTGCTGAGTTCCACCTGCTCCCACCATTACTGCAGTGTTGAGCACCATCTGCTGAAAAGACAATTTACTTCCAACTAAATCATGTTGACATCTTTGTAGGAATTGGGTTGGCCACATAAACATGGATCTACTTTCTGTAATTTTTATTGTATTCTGTTGATCTCTAAGTGTAGCTTCATGACACCACCATACAGTTCAAGTTTTAAAGGAATCTTAAAACGTAGCAGTAAGTGTTCTGCAGATTTGGTCTTTTCTAAAACAACTCTGGATCCTCTGCATTTCCATATGAAATGTATAGGTACCTCCTATCCCCTCTTCTTTCCTCTGAAGATCTTGCTGCTGTGTAACTTAGGCTGGCCCCACATTTACAATCCTCTTGCATCAGCTTCCTTAGTGGCAGCAATACAGATGTGATCTACCAGGCCAGACTCAGCTTACTAATTTCTATTTTAAAAAACACCACATGGCTTTGACTGGATTACATGGAATCTACTGATTGATTTGAAGACAGCAAACATCAACATTGAATTCTTCAAGCCAGAAACATGATATATTTCTGTAGCTGGGTCTTTTGGCTGTGTTGTGGGTTCTTTTTTTCCCACCCTTTCCCCACCATTTCAATGCCCCCAACACTAGATAGGAGAGAAAAAAGGGATAGGAAATAAAGGAGGTGACATTATTGATAGACTACTTCCTGGTGATTAGGGTCATTGAGTTCCTTGGGGCAAGTTTGATCTTCCCTGTCATGATATCTAAATTTATTCTTCTTTGCCACCAGCTACTTAGCAAACCACAACCAGTACCAATCAATCAACAACCCACCCTGCCTCTCGGGGCCCTAGCATTTATATACCCTCTGAAAGTCCTCAGAATTCTGAAAGTGACACAACCACAGAAACTGTCTGCAGTTGGCAAAATCACACCTCTACTGGAGCATGAAGCAAATCATAGTTGCTGTGGGCAATCTGAAGCAGTTTCATATCTCAAATTTGGGATTAAAATGATAACATATTCTTATAATATTTCTGTGTTTTTTAAGGAGGCCAAATGTCACTACATATTTCTCATTATTCAGAGTTTTGACAAAGTCTTCTAAAATTTGAAGACACAGATAGTTCATGTGTTGTTAAATTCACCACTCATGTTTTCTGATCTCTTTTGAGTGGCATTTTTATTTCAGTTGCAATCGTCTGTTGTTTTTATACTTAAGTACAATTGACTTTTATATATGGACCTTGCATCTTGCAAATGTGATAAATAACATACACAATATCTTGGCTTGATTTCTAGAACACCTCTGTAACCCTAGGACTCTGGAGGAAGATGCTGGAGGAATTGAAGTTCAAGGTTATCCTCCATTTCTTAGAGAGCTGGAGACTTGTCTAGGCTACATACCTGTCTCATAGAAAAACAATACAGCCAACAAAAAGGCAAGCCTTTCTTTTTAGCATGTCTTTCCCTTGTTTTGACACAGTGTGCTGATCTTTCCTTGTATTTACTCTACTTGGGATTTACTGTGAGTCCCAAACCTGTACTTTCATCCATTCAGGAGGAAAATGATTCTTACTTAATTCTTTCTGTCCATACCCATGAGCCCGTGACTTCAGTGACAACCATCCCATTTCTTGGTAACTGTACCATATGAAACTTCTTTTCCCTCTTAACTATTCTATCCCTTGTATGCTTCTTTTCGGTCATTTCTATCACTGTGTCTACACATTCTCTGTGTTCTTTGCAGTATATAATTTGCTCAATATCAATAATAAAATTTTTATTATAGATGCTTAGTGTTTTATCTCTATAAGTTTCACCTATTTTTAAATATATGTTTTCTCTAAGGTGTATATGTCTTTCTAAAAATAAACAGTTTTAACACATGTCTTAATGTCTTTGTGTGTTTATGTCCTCTTCATCAGTTCTTAGTCTGTTTTTATTGTTTGCTATTCTGGCTGCTATTATGTTTTCTTGCTTTTTGACATACCTACTGAAACCTGAATATAATGAATTCATTGTAGCCTAGTGTCAAGATTTTATCATTTTCTTTGACGATTGCTAGGTTTCAAAATGCCCAAAGGCTGTTATTTGTATTCTATTAGATCCCATGAAAACCTCTATTAAAACTTTGTTAGTCTGACTCTAGAATAGCATTTTCTGTTGAGGTTATCTTGTTTTTGAGACATATCCTCCTGAAATCTTGATTCTACCCAGTTATCCTCAGGTATCCTCAGGATAGCTCATCACAAATGTCTGAATCTAGTATTGGGTAAATTTAAACAAACAGAAATCAGACCTCTGTGCAGATGGATACACACACACACACACACACACACACACACACACACACACACACATCTCCAATCTTTCTAAAGCTCTGTACCATGAAGTATAGGTCCTTCAGATTTTTAGGAAAGTTTTCATCATAGGGGGACCCTTTCTAAACTCATGGTTCACTATGATCACAAAAGGGGCTCACAGAAATTTACAACTCAACCTTGGTATTCTACTAGGGACCATAGTCCTGTATTGTCTCTGTCCAATACTAAAATAGCTGTTTCATGTAGTTTATCTAGTTTACCAGTTAAGTTAAAAGGTTAAGTGTAACCAGGCATGGGGTTGCATGCCTTTACTTTCAGCACACTGGGAGGGAGGCAGAGAGGCAGAGGCAGGCAGAGAGGCAGAGAGGCAGAGGCAGAGAGGCAGAGGCAGGTGAATTCTCTGTGAGTTTAAGAACAATCTAGTCTACACAGAGAGTTCCAGTACTGCCAGGGTTCTGTAGAGAGACCATGTCTCAAAAACAAACCACAACTAAATAAAAATAAAAGACATAGTTTAGTTTCCTATATTTCAACATGGCCAGATACCATAATTCTGTCATATGTTTTAAAAAAAGTCTTGAAAGAATAGTTTGTCTGCACTTTAAAAAATTAAATGTATTACCACATCATACACAAACTCTACAACCAAATATAACACACAAAAGAATTGGAGGCAAGACCAACACAGACATCTTGAATTAATATTTACATTAATATCATTGCCCATAGCTTATAAGGTAAAAAGAAATCAGGGGTCCAGCAACAGAGGAATGGATAACAAAATATGACTTATAGCCACAATAGAATAGTATTTGGTCATTTTGCCTTTAAGAAAAAGGCTAGAAAAAAGCTACATATGCTAGATATGTAGCTCAGACAGGTTTTCATCCCTAGTATTCCTGGTCTCTTCCTGAGTTGAGGGGTTACAGGCTTACACCACTACACTTAACAATTAGTCAGTCTTAAAAACAAACAAATAACAACCAAAAAGACAATGAAACACTACCACATAGATGAATTGTTAAAGCATTATGGTAAGTGCAAAGGATAAACACAAAAGGACAAATGTGAAGGATTACACTGCCAGGAGCTGTCTGTAACAAGCAAATTCACAGAGATGGACAGTAGAGTAGAAATTACCAGGTACCAGGGGAAAGGAGAATGAAAAGAAATTGTTTTTATTGTTTAGTATGATAGAAACCTTTGGCAAATGGATAGTGGTGATAGCTATAAAACACTGTAAGTGTAGTA
Organism: Mastomys natalensis; assembly: GCA_021653895.1. Classification (NCBI taxonomy): domain Eukaryota; kingdom Metazoa; phylum Chordata; class Mammalia; order Rodentia; family Muridae; genus Mastomys; species Mastomys natalensis. Next base: position 473,290 of record JAJTUV010000621.1, on the reverse strand, counting down.
AATGTCATTAAAATGTAAAATAATTCTCTGTAGGAATTTATCACATTGTTTGCATATTCCAAAAAAATTGTGTAATGCTTTAAGAATGAGTGGTTCATGGTGCTCCATGGGGTGAGACTGCATGAAGGACAACATACCAAACACTAGAACACAGATGGGATTGGAAGGCTAGATGGAAGCCACATATCAGTCTGGGGTCCAGGAATTGATAGTTTATTATGTTTATCTAAGAGAGTGTCATTATTTGTAGGAAATACACACAAGTACAGGATGACAGAGTATTAAGTCATAACTGTTCTTAATGGCCCAGAAAAAGAAAAGTATTAACACATGTGATACTCTCCTGTAGATTTTTAGTGGTTAGAGATTTTTAAAATATAAAATAAAAGTTGGGCAGTGGTGGTACACACCTTTAATTCCAGCACACAGGAGGCACAGACAGATGGATGGATCTCTTGAGTTTGAGGCCAGCCTGCTCTACAAGGAAAGTTCCAAGACATCTTCTGCTATACAGAGAAATGTTGTGTTGAAAAATCAACTATAGAGCTATCCTGTCCCTCGTACGCTGTGGGGTGACCTGGGTAAGGGAGAGGTGCACTCCCCTGTTCCTCCTTGCCAGTTGTGGCAGGCAGCTGATCTGGCTCCAGGTCATGGAAATGGGAGAGCAGGCCTTGCCCCTCCCTGGCTGCAGCACTCAGGAGAGCAGGCTCTGCACCTTTCTTGGGCAGTACAGTAGAGCTGGCCCGGGTGGCAGAGGTGCACGCAAGCCATCCCAAAGAACACAAGAGTAGGAGAGATTAACTTGCCCTTTGCCAGCTTCAGCATTGGGTGAACTAGGCAGTATAGTGCTGGAGAGCTTACCCTGATGGTGCAGGTGCAGGTGCAGGTGCAGGTGCAGGAAAGCAAGTGGAGTCCAGATCCAGGGCCTTGGCTTGGCCCACCCCAACATCTACCCCATCTATGACCTACTGGAGCTCATGAAAGAGCAGGTCCTGCAGATCCAAAGCTGCTGGATCTCTATGACTCAGGGCAACAACAGGATATCTGAGAAGAGTCCTCCTGACGATCCAGTATAGATTATGTAGGAGAAGACAGAGGCTTAGAAATAGACCAATGACTCATTTCAATAAAAATAATGCAAGTAAAAATGTGTAGACAAAAGGGTGTTACTCTCTGCCACACAATACAGCTTCCATGACAAGATTTTTTGTTTTATTTTGTGGAGGAGGTTGCAAGGGCAGAGAGTGATATAAAGGGACAAGAAGATGAATAGGACTGGGGTATATGATGTAGAACTCACAAAGAATCAATGAAAGTTAAAAAATTCTTTGAAGACATAAAAAACAATAAAAACCATACACATACACAATTCTATATGAAAGTACTGAAGAATATTGAGTATGTCTTCACAATTAGCTGTAGTAAAGTCATTATGTAACAAAGAATTTACCTTATTATAAATTTTAAATTGAATTAAGTCTTGAGTAAAGTCTTTATCAACTTTAGAAGTTGATAAAGATTTGACACACAAATGGGAGTTGTACATGAGACATATAAGGACTTCTTGCATCACCTTACAAGAGACTGAGAGAGGGGGATCAGAAGCGGAATCGAGTAGACAAGCATACCTGGAGAGCAAGCAGTCAGCAACCAGCAGATGTACTTACACAATGGTTTTTCCGATGTACATGAATGATTTTTCAACAAATTCACGGACACTATGCACTTCCCCAGTAGCTATGACGAAGTCCTCTGGCTCATCATTCTGCAACATCAGCCACATAGCCTAGAGAGGAAGAGGTAAAGTCATGGAAGAGTCACACTCAGTGATGCCTGTGGGAATGGAACATTATCAAAGCACGTAACTGAAAATGGAAGTATATAGTCTGAAAATGAGTGTTTATTTAGTGTAGTATGCTAATTACTAAAGATAGTTCTTTTAATATACATTAGAAGAACCTGAGAAACATCTTGGTGTGAATACTTGGCCCAGTCACAAACTCCAGAGATTTTTCTGTTCAGCAGATTAGGAGATTCCTACACAACAGGTTAAGAGGAAATGTTGATCAATAGCCAGTGAATAACATTTGTATAGAATATTATGCAAGAATAATCCCAGAACCTTTAATTGTCCTTCATGTCCCAGATGGCAGGCAAGGAAAAAGTCTTTCGAACAAAGTAAGTCCTTAAAAGTAAAACTTCATTTTTTAACATTGAAGGTGAAAGCTCAGCAGTAAAAAAAGAAACAAAACAAAAATCACTAACAGAGAAACAGTCACATAATAGGAACTACTAGCATTTTAACAAGTTGTCAGTGTCAGAGTTTAACCTTCATACAGTGACAGAAATTGAGATATTGAGAGTTAGTGAAGATGGTTGGCACATATGAAGCAGCATTTTGAACCATGGGCTAGAAGAAACCACCACAATGTAACTCTATTTGCTTAGAAAAGCATTTATCAGTAGCATGTAGGTCTATAGCTTCCATAGGTTACATATCAATTATATAGGATGGATGGATGCATCTATCTATCTATCTATCTATCTATCTATCTATCTATCTATCTATCTATCTATCTATTTATCTATCTATCTACCTATCTATGAATTTATGTGTCTGTCTGTCTATCTAGGATACAGATTATGGGACTGGAGAGATAGCTTAGTGCTTTAGACTACTTGTTGCTCTCCTAGATTAGTGGAATTTGGCTCTCAGAACTCACATCAGGCAGCGCCAACGACCTGCTCCAGTGCTTCAGGGACCTGACGTCTCTATTGTCCTTGGGCAGCTCTATTCATGTATATACATATACAAACACACCTAAAAATATTCCTTAAATACAGGCGTAGTTGTGTTGGAGAACACAGCTGTTAAGCTCACAGTCCACCATGTCTAGATAGCTCTCTCAGCTTCGTGCAAATTGGAGGATTCTCTTTTTCAGTAGGGCTTCCCTTTCTCTTCCTGGCCTTGTTGAGAGTATCTATGAGCACATATGCCTGACCTTATTTAGAGAATGACCCTATGCAGAGCTCTCAATAACACATAGCACACAAGTGACTCAGCACACAAGTCCTGTTCTAGCTTCCCATTCACATGATAATTAGGTAATGAGTTATGGCAACTCAGTCATGTCCATCTGTACCCCGAAGAGCCCTTATATACCCTTCCCATGAAACAATAAAGTCGAGCTGTCTCTCTGAAGATGTCTCAGGAAGTCCTGTAGTCATCACAGCTGCCCAAACCCTACTTGCCACTTCTCCTTCTACCATCACGGGCTGATGGCCAACGACCTCCAAGAAGAAGGAAGAGCCACACAGCTGGACTCTGACAAAACATGTTCATGTTTCTTTAAGGGAAGATCCAGCAATGCTGGAGATATCGTTTAGTGGAACACTTCACGTTCTGGGTTTCATCTCTAGCAAATGTGCCCCCACCAAAAATCTCAAGGAAAAAAAGGAAAGTTTTGTCCTCATTATTATTACCCATTTCTCAGAGTAAAAATAAGCAAAAATGAATCTGCATTTCAGTGTGATACGACCACAGAGACCTGCTTACATAGCACTTGTTCTGAGTCAGAGAACAACTTCAGTGAGCCTCTCCTGTCAACTGATGGTTTCTCAAACTAGTGAGGTAGCCCTGTTTCTCTTAGAAAATGTCACAAGTTTAATTTTATTTATTTATTTATACACAAACCTTTTAACAAAGTAAAATTTATTTATTTTTTCCTTTGAAATTATTTCTATGGGTAATACCTTTGGTTCACTACTGTTTTACATCATATTTGTGTTCTGAGGAAAACAAAAATTTAGGCAGTTTTCCATGCCTTGTAGCACATTTGGGTAGAACAATGGAAATGACTTTGACTTCAAGTCAGTAAAATACTATAAAGACAATGGCAACAAACTGTCTTGTGAGGAAAAACACATAGTAGACTATGCTATCCTCAAATTCGTGATCCTCCTGCCTCAGCCCAGTCTAAGTTCTGGGACATAACACTATGCTTAGCTGAACAGTCAGTTTTATTCATATTTATGAAATAGCTATAGTTTCATTTTATATTAAATGATCATGCTAAATAAAGGTAGTCAGAATACTTTTTAAGTACTACACTGCAATCACCATGACTAATAAAATTTGACCAGTGTTTAAAAGGCACAAAATATAAACTGCCAGTTGATGTCACAGGACTTGCTTACTAATAAGTACTGAGGGCCAAGAGAAAGAGCAGAGAAGAACTTGGTGGAATGGGCATTAAAGCACTCATACATGGCCTGGGGTTCTTCTTAGATTCTGCTTCATCATGCTCCTCATATCCTGCAATATATGCTTTCTCCTAATTTGTGTCAGAAGGATGACCTCTGCTCCATAATCTGGACCAGAGTCCTGAGTCTAGCTGCTGGGATGAAATCTTGCTGCCTCACTGAGCTCCCTGTGAACCAACCACACACAACACTGGTGGACTATCTGAGTGTAAGCTGTCCTTTAGTGCCCATCCCAACTTAGGCAACTCTTCACCTCTCTTGACTGGGTGAAAACACTCAGCATGTCAAGGCACAGACATGTATGCATATGAATGTGAGCACACACACACGGACACATAAAAAGACAGAGAGGCAGACAACAGACAGATAGACAGACACCACACACACACATACACACACCACACACACACACACCACACACACACACACACATGCATGCTTTGGCTTTTATCAAACTATTTCCAGAGTTTTAGGAAAAATTATATTTCTAGCTAGAATTTCTGTTTGAATATTTGTGTGAGGAATTAGATATTGACAGAGTAAATAGAATCAACTGTGTTTGACTCAGATTTTGATTCTAAAAATAATATTTTTGATAGACATTTTAAAACAACTCAGTCAATTATTTTTTCAAATATCCAGTAGGGGTCTTTTTTTTTTTTTCTCATGTGGAAGGAAACAAAAGCTTAGTAGAAATGAAAGGACAAGTGTGTCTTCAGGTCACTGTTTGTCTGTCTACATGTGGCAAGGAAGGACAGGTTGGACTTGTATATTCCTGGCAGGAACGGAGATAAGTAGGAGCCTGTTGCTTGCATGAGAGCCAGAGCCAAGAGTCTGCTCTTTTCTTTCTATCAGACTATCTGGGGCCTTTGACCTATCAATTTCTAGGCATTTCCTCTACAGCTCATACTGTGCCAGACTCCAGTCTGGGAATGGGAGGGAAAGGATATACAATTCCAGATCTATTTGTTATTGCTAAAGAGTTTACTGGTTTTAACGGAGGGAAAGGGCTTTGTTTAAATTTCCACAGAGCATAATTAATGATTATTGACTAGTAAATGAAGAACAGGTGACACTCTGATTAGAAGATAAACGATTCTGTGTTCTGGTGTGATAATGGGTTAGTAATTTGCCACAAAGCCGAGGCCCAGTGCATCTCTTCCTAATGCCAGATCATGTCCAGGAAACAAAGGCCCCAGTGTGAGGAGGACACAGCCCTCACCTCCGTGTTCAGCTGCACACATTGATCTGCTCCATTTGTTTTCTGATGGATGGCACAACCAAGGCAAGAGTTCACCCATTCTCACCTTCCTGTTCACATGTGGGACCACACGACCCATGACAGGATGGGCCACAGGCTGTGAGCAAATTGCCACATAGCTTTGGCTTCTGAAGGCAGAGCAGACTTAAGGTTATACGTTTTAGAGGTCAGTGTTCTCTTCTGTCTCTCAAGAATCAAAGAGGAGAAGTAGGAATCACCCTGTATTCTTTTGGTGCCCTTTAAGGATGTGACTGACTTAGCCACTAGTCTTGACCTGATTAGCAGCCGGCACACACAGGCAGACAGTAAATGAAGCTCTCTCTCTGTCTGTCTGTCTCTGTCTGTCTGTCTTCTCTCTCTTCTCTCTCTCTCTCTCTCTCTCTCTCTCTCTCTTTCTCTCTCTTCTCTCTCTCTCTCTGTCTCTCTCTCCCTCTCCTGATTTTTCATCTATCCCACAGGGAGGAAAGCAACTCACTTAAGGGATGTACCAGAGCAAGATTCTTCTCTCTGAAAATGTCCTTCAGTGGGAAGAGAACAAATCAGTTTTCAACTCACACCTCAAATTTATTTTTCATTAAAAGCCTGTGAGGTTAAAGGAAATCTGATGTTTGACAGCCAAATTAAGATGCAACCATCTTATATAGATATTATATTTGTAATATGCTTGTATCTATCTTATCTGTTTTAAAAATCTAATTTAGAGTAATAAACTTTACATTCTAAAGTTTCAAACAAAATTACCCACTCATAGCCTTCTGTTCAGCTCTTTACATAATAAACATGAATCCAAGATGCTCAGGAGGTCTTGGTGAGAGGTAGTCTTCCTTGTTCAGTAAGTTACCAGCTCTAGCAGCTGTTCACTGTGGCCCAGTGAAGGAGAACACCCTAAGTACATCACCACAGACGACTGACTACACTGATTCCATGCATGCCTTTTGGGGTATGATGTGTGTTTGTCTTAAAAATCTGGATTCTACGATTGCTTCCACTTTGCCATTAATCTCCAGTTCAGTATCCAGGCCACAAACACTTATTAACTGAGTTGGCACCCATGAATAACAGGATTGGTTAATCAAGGTGATGTTTAACTATGTGTATTTATTTGACTACAGCTTTTTTTTAAAAGCTTGGCATTTTTGTGCTTATGTGCTATTTTTATTTATTATGTGTATGTATGTGCTAATTGTCATAAAAACATGTATATGTATACATTCACATAACACAGAAGAGAAAATTTAGTTAATAATTCTAATAGAGATCATCAAAACTGGAGACACAGTTCAAATGTAAAACATTTGCACACAACATGCAAGAGCGTGGATTTAATCTTCAGTAAGAAAAAAAGAAATCCAACCAAACCAACTGACTAATCTACCAACCAACTAAACAAAAATCTGTAATAAAACAGTGATTTAAAAAATGTGAATTTTTTGGGGGCAGTGGTGGTTTACTCCTTTAATCCCAGCACTTAGGAGGCAGAGGCAGGTAGATCTTTGACTGGGCAGCCTGGTCTGCAGAGGGAGTTCCAGGACAACCAGGGCTACACAAATAAACTCTGTCCTGAACAATAAACGAACAAACAAACAAAAAAAAAAAAAAAAAAAGGAAAAAAGAAAAAGGATAAATTTGAACAAATAAAAAAATAAAGTTTGAAGTACAGGGTGCTACATGGAACTCCTGTCATGTATACTTTATAGTTAGACTTTACTTCATGTAAGTTTTTTTTTTTTTTTGTTTTCTTTTAATGACAGCCTGGTAGTCACAGTTTGGGTTGGCACCTCAATGGATGTAAGAAAGCCCAAGCCTTAGATTCTGTGTCACTCATGTTAGATGTTAGGTAAGTTTCAGAATTAGACCAGAAGAATCCCTCTACTACAACTTACTGTTTGCTTTTGTGTCAAGATAGGCGCTCATGGAGTTCAGGCTGCCCTCAACTACACTATGTAGCTAAAGATGACCATAGACTCTTGATTCTCCTTGCCTCTGCCTCTCAAGTGCTGGAATTGCAGGTATGTGCCATTATGCCTAGCACTTCAACATTCCTGGGAAATATAAATCCAATAACCCAACTAAGACAAATAAAAACTATATTAACAAAAGGAAGTAGCATAAAAAATGCCTAGCATGATGGCCCTCTCAATTTATTCATGGGCAAAACCAGTGGCATAAGACAAACTCTATTGAGAAAAGGTCCTTTAGATATTTTAAAGATACAGTTACTGAACAGGAAGAACTAATAAATAAGAAATTAAGATCAACAATTAATAAGTGGGACTTATGAAATTGAAAACTTCTGTAAGGCAAAGAACAATGTCATTTGGACAAAGCAGCAGTGTACAGAATAGGAAAGATTTTTACCAACTCCACATGTAATAGAAGACTGATATCCAAATATATAAAGAATTCAAAAAATAGATACAAAAACGAAATATCAACACAAATAATTCAATTGAAATATGGAGTATAGATCTAAAGAGTCTCTCAATGCAGGAAACTCAAATGGCTGATAACACTTTAAGAAATGTTCAACATCCTTCACCATCGGGAATTGCAAATCAAAACAACTTTGATATTTCAGCTTATATCTGTTAGAATGGCTAAGATCAATAACACAAGTGACAGCTCAAGCTGATGAGAATATGGAATAAGAACACTCATCCATTGTTGGGGAAATTATAAACTTACACAGCACTATGGAAATCAGTGTGGTGGTTCTTCAGAAAGATGGGAATCAAGCTATACCACTGTGGTAGTTTGAATGAAAAGGATTCCATAGACTTATAGGAACTAGCACTATTAGAAGGCGTTGCCTTGGAGGAGTAGGTGTGGTGCTGTTGCAGGAAGTGTGTGACTGGGAGGGAGGGGCTTTGAGGTCTCAGATGCTCAAATGTCTCCAGTGTGTCACTGTTTCTTCTTTCTCCCTGTGGATCCAGATGTAGAGCTCTCTGCTCCTTCTCCACCCAGCCATAATGATATTGGACTAAATCTCTAAAACTGTAAGCCATCTCCATTTAACCATGCTGTGGTCATGGTGTTTCTTCACAGCAATAGAAACCCTAAATAAGACAACCACCCTTGGGCATACACCTGAAAGATGCTTCACCATTACCACAAAGGACATTTGCTCAACCACGTTCATTGCTGTTCTATTCACAATAGCAGTTTTAAAAACTCATCATGAAAATTTCAGGTAAATGAATGGAACTAGAAAAAAATCATGCCAAGTGAGGTAACACAGATGCAGAAAGATATATATGATATCTTTATTATAAATAAATTATAAATAAATATTAATCATTAAGTAAATGATAACCAAGCTACAGTCTGTAGACCCAGAGAGGTTAAGTATAAAGAAAGGGCCTGGGGGTGGTATGGGGTGGTATGGGGTGGTATGGGGTGGTATGGGGTGGTATGGGGTGGTATGGGGGTGGTGTGGTACATTGGATCTCCCTGGAAGGGGAAATAGAAGAGATTTTATTTATTTTATTGGTGAACTGAGAGTGAGGATAACTGGAAAATGAGGATCAGGTGGGCTCAGGGAATGTAGGGAATGACAGCTAGAATTGAGGGGCATTTCAGGAATGTATGGAAACCTAGTATAATGGAAACTTTCTAAAATATATGAAGGTGACCCTAATGAAATCTTCTAATAATGGGCAAGCAGGCTATCTCTTGTCAACAAATGAAGCTTCCAGTATGGGAACTGGGTTACATTTAATTGAGAATAACTGGGGCCCATTCCCCAAAACTCACCTATTGCAAAGACAATGGGCTTGTCTCTACAAACTGACAGCAAGGTCCCATTGCTGAAGGTAACACCACACAACTGACTGAATATGGAGAAGTTGAGCTGGTGCCTACACAGAACCTTCATACCTACATTCTAGTATCTTTGTATTCTAGAAGGTATTCTGCAAGCTACCAAAAGAGAAGCATATATACCAACCCAACCACTACTTTTGACCCAAAATGTTATCTTGCCTGCAAAATATGCTAGGGCAATGTTGGCACGGAGTTTGGGCATATAACCAGACAATGTCTGATTTGATTTAATTCCCACTCTATTAGATGGAACCCATACCCAACACTTCTAGATGACCAAGAACCAAAGACTAGATAGCTCAGACACCTAACATAAAACCAAATAGGACTGGCTAAAAAACGGAGTGATGAAGTGACCTCTAATGATATTCTGCTGTACTCACAGATCAGAACCTTTTTCAGCCACCATCACAGAAGCTTCTTCCTTCAAGAGATAGAAACAAATACAGAGACCCACAGCCAGACATTACACACACACACACACACACACACACACACACACCACACACACACACTTGAAAACTGAGCTCTAAATGGGGTGTCTTCATTAATTCCCTCCCCTCAGAGCTCAGAGAACCCCAGGAAGAAGAGGCAGAGTGTAGAAACCAGAAGGGATGGAGGACACCAGGAGAACAGGGCCCTCTGAGTCAACTAAGCAAAGTTCATATGAATTCAGAGAAACTGAAGCAGTGAGCTCAGGGCCTGCAGGGATCTGCATCAGGTTGTCTACATATATATACATATATATTATGGCTTCCAGTTTAGTGGTTTTATGGGAGTCTTGAGTGTGTGAACAAGTGAGTCTCTAATTCATGTGCCTTCTCTTGGTTCTTTTTCTTCTGTAAGTTTGCCTTATCCAACTTTGGTGTTATGGTTTTATTTTATAATATTATATTTTAATTTTATTATCCTTTTAGAAGCCTGTTGTATTCTAAAGAGACTCAGAAAGGAGATCTGGAAGGGCCAAGGTGGGAAGGAACTGGGAGTGGTAGAGGAAGGGGAAACTGTAGCAGGATATAGTGTATGAGAAAATAATCTATTGTCATGAAAGGAGAGAAATTAATACATGGTAATAAACAAAACAAAACAAACAAACAAACAAACAACAAAAAAGATAGTCTTAAAAGTGCCCAAGCAATAGAATGACAATTTAGCCTTGTACACTTCCCCCTTCCCATTTTTGTTGGCCTTTCACTAACAATATATATTCTGAAAGAGGCTATGGCCCTGACTTATTCTGCAAATTCCAAGATTATAGTGAATCTTTATCTCTCCTAACTGTAACACGAAACCTGTACGAGTCTCATGTATTTCATCATTCTGAATAAGTTTTCCTGGGATATATGCATTTCCATTAGGCAAGTAGATTCCAGTTATTCTAGCTAATAGAACAGTGCATACTTAGTTAACATTTACTTACCTCCAAACTCTGAATAAGTTTGGCCTCTTCTACTTGTTCCATTTCTTTTCTAGACATACCTACTCTGCATACTTTGTATCCTTTCTGTTCTTCCTCCTATATGTAGCTTCTCCTATCTCATCAGCTTTTGCCTGCTTTCTCTTGTCATTCCATCTGAGTTCTTCAACATGTTCACTTGATTGTTTTCAGTAATAGCTCAATTTTGTTGTGAATGTGACTTCAGTTTCTTTCTTGATTTTTCTATTTTCTTTTCCACAGTGTCCTTGATTAATAATAGCTTGTTTTTTGTTCTTACACATATTGTTTTGTTTTTTTAATCTTTTTATTGAAACACAGAACTTAGTGGACAGACTATATCTGTCTCTGTCTCTGTGTGTGTCTGTGTGTTTCCCACTAAATTTAATGACAGATGCCCCACATTCAGTTGTATCTTATAATTCAAGTTATGGCCAATTTCACTGTTATAATACAGCTGGTTTACCTTTTCTTAACACGGTTTATATTGTCTTTGTTTTAGAATGTTTCAAGGAAAGAATACTGAATTCAAATAATTCAGTCATTTAAATATGATATTTCTTTCTTTATATTCATTTTAAAGCATAACGTCTCAAAAGATTAAGGCAATATAACAAACTGGATACAGAGCTCAATGTCACATACTCTGAATGAGTATATAATAAATTATTCTTTGTTATTTTAAAGCAGGTGTTGTGGCTCACACTTGCAATTCTAATACTTGAGAAGTAGAGACAGAAGGATCAGGAATTCAAGATCATTCTCAACTACAAAGTTGTAAATAAAATAAATATAACATAAATAAGACTATTATACACACACACACACACACACACACACACACACACACACACATAATATAAATAAAGGATAGTCCTTCCAGAAGCTATAGGTTGTCAAATAAAAAGATGTGTTAGATGTGGGATAACCCTCTTAGAATTGCTGGTTAGGGGTATCCAGGAGATACCCAAACAACATAGATTATTCCCACTGCTCTTAGTTGCCCACTGGAAGTTGATAGTAAAAGCCTATTGTTCAAAATTACAACTACTCAGGTAAATTGAGAAATTGCATTGGTATTAACCAGGAAGCTTTCTCCCTGCTAGCTAGCTTTCATGGTCCCAGAAGGTGCTAATGAAGGCTACTGAGGCGGGGTAGGGGTGAGTAGGGAGGAGGGAATCAACAGTCTTACCTAGCTGTAAACCCTATGAGCTACAATAATGACTGGCTGTAGTATAATATTGGGACAAATGATATGGGGTTACCAGCCACATTCTGATTGAATTTGATGCCTATTCCACAGAAGGAGAAATATGGCTGACACTGTAAAAATAGTCAAGAATCCATGGTTGTGGAGTCCACAGGCCCTATGGTGTGAGCCTACTAACGCTATTTTGCCAAATGAATATAGATATGTAAATTTATGTCTCTATATTTATAGATTATCACAGCTTTCATACCTCATCAGAGAAGTTTCTTTGTGCAGTGGACATTGGATAGTGCAGAAATTCCCAACTGATCAAACTGCAGAGTATAAATGTCAGTGGAATGTTCAGCCCACAAATGAGATATCTATATCATCAAGGAAAGTAGGGTGGAGAAGAGCCAGAGGTTAGGGAGTACTGAACTGAAACAGTGTCTTCTGGACATGACAGGACTGCTACATCCATGCACTCACAGCAGCTGTGGTTGCCTGCACAAGACAAGCTTGTCAACATTCCAGCATGCAGTGGGGAAGGGCTCATTCACCCCATCCTTACTAAGACCTTACTGACAATGAATGGCTTCTGGAGGAAGGTTTACTTTAAGGGTGTAGCTCTTGATAGTTCTACCATGTTCCTGTGTATGACACCCCAGCTAGGAAAATATGGGCAGCATAAAATCAACTTAGTCGTCATTTAAAAATAAAAAGACACAAAGGGTGAATAGTATGAAAATACGTAATTTTTAAAGAATTGAAAAATATATCAATTAAAATACTTTGTACATATCTTGAAAAGCATTGTCAGGGCTAACATTGTGTTTTAAGTTTAAATTACTGTGTTTAAGAGACCTGTAACAAAAATGCCTCCAACCTGTAAGCCCCACTTGCCCAAAGAGAGATAATTCCCTGGAAGCTATGGGCTGTTGTTCATGTAAGATAACAAGCCACATGTTTTCACTTCTGTAAATAAGCCTGGTTGGGGGAGGTACATAGGCAGCAACTATGTCAAGATGTATGCTTGTTTCTGGTTGGACAAAGACTGAAGGACACAGCCTGGTGGATTTTTGCCTTTATAAGCTCCTGACTAATGAAATTCAGGACATACTCTGGCAATAGCTGGTATGAACCTGGCCAGTGTCCATTGTCCTAGTTGGTATTTAATAAAGCTTGCTTCAAATTTGGCTAAAAAACTATGTAGTAGTCTTATTTTCACCCAGTGGATTTAACAATTTCTTTAAAATATTTTTGGTTTACTGTCAATAGACATGCTTTAAATATAAAGATAACTGAGATAATACTTAACACATTTGTAGTTGAATCCTATGAATAATTTCCATGGTGTTTCTAATTAAAACTTTCAGGTTTAAAAAAGTAATATATAAAAGAACTTGAGTGAAAAATAAACATGAAAAATAAATGTTAAACTGATCAATTGTGGCTGCATTAAACCATTCGAAAACATAGTGACTTCTGTCTTTTGTTTTTGTTTGTTTGGTTGGTTTTTTTGTTTCCCAGAACCTCTGGAAAACTCAGAGGCCATAGCTCATCTTGATTTCTTGGTAGGTAGGTCAGAATCTGTGTGCTTCATATTCCTTTCATCAGGACTCCTCATGGTCATTCTTCACTGACATGGTCTCCCATCATTTGCCAGCCCAGCCCAAGCTTCTGTCATGTGGTTACTGTTCCCAGGATGGTAAACAGAGCTGAAGGCCTTTAAAAGGCTTGTCCTGGAAGCTGCTATCACTTTCTACGAAAACTTTTGGTTACAGTCAGTCAGTTCACTATCAAATTTAAGGGTTAATAGGGTTTCTCTTATGGATATAAAGTCATACTGCAAAAAGATGTGCAAGATGGGTGGGGTTATTACAGCTATTTCTAGAAAAATCTACCACAAAAGAATATTGTGTGAGGGTTGTAATGCTGTTTAGGTATTGCAGCAAAATCTACAGTTTGTGTATTTGTTTGAGGCAGAGTTTCCGGATGACCCAGAATTCTTCATATAGCCCAGGATGTCCTGGTACTGGAAAGAGTCCTGCCCTGCCTCCTTGTGACATCACAGGAATGAATTGTCACTCCTGCCTCTACACTTTCAGTTTCTATGCAAAGTTTCACATAAATTCTTAAACTGTCCAATCTTTGTTTTAGACGATGGAAAAAAAAAATCAAAGACTTGAACCTGGGATGTAGAAGCTCATTTTCAGGTCACTATAATTTGACAAATGTTCTAACTTGGCCCCAACATCACTACTGTCACAATACTCTTCCCAGAAGTAGTTGTTTCCTGGAGCACACCCAGACACCTACCTCAGCCAGGTGTTTCCAATTACCTGCTCCCACTCAAATATTCAGGGAGGCCATTCTAGAATCAGTGTCTGGCTCAGGAGGGATGATATAGAAGCCCTAGGAATGACAGAGGGACTTTCTTTACACTTATGAGCCCCTGACTGACTACTTCCCTACTCTTAGCTCCTAGCTGTGCTATGTAAATGTCTTCTAATCCATTTGCCTTTCAATGACCATTCTCTTCACATCTGTCCAAACCCCCAGAATCTGACCTAGACTCTATAACTTCTGGGTTGATTCTACAATCCTTTTAATAGGTCCTCTCCTTTCCAGTAAAAACAAACAAACAAACAACAACAAACACAAAAAAGTATTCTGTGCTAATACACAAGGGAAGATCAGCTTAATTATAAAATGGTTAAAATTTTCTATCTGCCACAATACAAAAGTAAGAGAAGAAGCTAGTTTTAATTGTTTTATTTGACTCAAAATAATACTTTATTCTGATATAAACATTATTCAGGCATTTCACATACCTTTATCATTTTCTAAATCTCTGTATTTAGAGCATAGATCAAATCAGAAGATATCAGTGGCCACATGAAGGCATGTCATGCTGAGCAGCTCAAAGCAAAGAAAAGGCTTCAGATGAAGGAAAGATGCTAGCCTACTATATGACACACTACCCTAGTCCTGCCTGTTTATCCTGCTGAGAGACTGCAGGGCTTTGTGGAGGAAGAGCACATCTGGAGAGATAATCCTGTCTTTCCTCCATGTTCACTGCTGTGTCCACTCTCTGACTTCTGCACCCATTTCATTAGTCATGCCAACCTAGGAAAGCAAATGAGCTTGAAAGATAATACATCCAGGTTCTCCTTTCTTGGCAGTAGCATCTGAGTGCTTGCTTCAGTTACCCAGAAGGCGGCAAGGACTGCATATACCCTATTTCCTACCAAAATACCTGTGATAAACACCTGAAGAATATTTATGGTTTTGGTGAAATGTGATAAAGATGGCAGAAATTCTAAAATTTTGGCATACTTCAAAATCATCTGAAAGGCCAAAACAAATTGTTGGCTCTCTTTTGTTCATGAGATTCTAACTGAAAGGCCTGGATGACCCCAGAGAGCATATATAGATAACAAGTTCACAGGGATGCTGATGTGCTGCTCTGAATATACCCAGAGCTCTACTGGGACAGGTTTGGTACCAGACCACACAGGATCCAATTCCAGTCTGTTGCTTACAGGTAACTGATGGCAAGCTAATCTGACACCTAGTTAAAGAGTATTTTTTATGGGGCTGTTATAAGAATAAATTAGCTAAGTGCTCAGGACATAGGAAGTGCTCAAAAACTATTACTTACTATCAGGAGAAGGGTGTTGACTGTGATTATGCAGCTTGAGAGAATGACTGTTCTATTCCCATGACAGAACTCCTGTACCCATAAATGGCAAAGGGAAGGACAGCCTATTGGGTGGGGTGAGTTAAAACCCAAATCAGTTAGTCAGACCACAAAATTTTATAGCTGGAAGGGGCCTCAGAGATGTTCTCATTCAATTCAACTCATTCTAAAGATGAAGCAACTGAAACCAGGAGATTAAGTGGCTTGCCTACAGTCACACACCTACTTCAGTGCAAAGCTCAGGCTGGAGCTTTCTGCTGCTCTATGCTAAAGCATTTCCTAGAGAAAATGTCATAAGGGCAGGTGAGGAACTGTTGCATGCTGACCCAGACAGCAAATGGAGCAGTTAAGACATGTAAGGACTTCAGTTAGTGGTAGACTATGGATTTGTCCCAGGAAGAGACAGACAGAGTAGATGCTGTGCCTGGGTTAGAGACTTTCAACACTTACCTAGAAAAGACATAAACTCTTGAAGATGTCTGAGCCAGCAGTCCTGGCTCCTTTCTACAGCACCTTCCCAATAAAGAAGACTGGTCCCACCCACCACTCAGCTGAAGGTGAATCAAAGGCAGCTGTCATTGAACCAGATGACCTGTCACTGTGCCTCCTGATCAACCAACCTCCTTATACTGAATGAGGACCTGACAAATCTCGATCAATCATAGTTTCAAAGATACCTGCATCAGACACAGTTACTGAGCCAAGTCAACAGTACAGTGTCACTGAGGCTGCTGAAGCCTGGTCCCTACTGGTGTGGTTAGAATGCTTGCCCAGGGGAAGAAAGCCTAGCACAAGGAGGAAACTTGTAAAAAAGTAGAGGAGTTAATGGAGAGTGACAGAAGATATGGCCATTGAGCAAAGTAGTTCTTACTTTCTGTGCTTGAGAAGTATCTCAAGGCTCCTATGACAAATCTCTTTCTGCTCTATTGAGTCAGTTTCTGTTGTGTGTGCCAACAAACCCAGATGAAGACAGCTAGAGGCTGTCTTTATGAGTTGCAGACTTGTGACAAGTCTAGGGACAAGTCACATATCTGCTCTAAGGAGTAAATGGAGGATTCAGTGGGGAAGCACCATGTATCTACTGAAAACCCAATCATAACCTGCTATGGAGGAGGTGCCAGCATGAGAGCAGGGTGTCATCCATCAGTGTGTCACTGTGTGTGATTATCCCTCAGCTCCTGTGTAACAACAGCAGCAATAGTGAATAAGGTGGCCACCATTTTAGTAAGTAGAAATCTAGTCCATTTGACTTACTCACTGAAACTCTTCAAACATGTATCTCCAGAGGATTCAAGTACAAAAGTCACAATGTCCAGTTGAAAGTCACTCTTCTACTAGTACTCTTAAACATACACTTGTATAAAATAGCTGTGATCATTCTTCCTTTAATTTTACTTGCTAAATCTGAAAATACCCACTATAATCAGTAGATAAGCTCTGTAAATATGGATGGTCAAACTGCTTTACCTACTTTGAATAGCTTGTGCCCCTCATGTGTCTGTTACAAGGATTCCTAGATGCTGACTGCAATGTTTTTGATCAACAGAGATAGAAAGGGAATCCAACCATATGTAAGAAAACATTGATTGTAACAATTCTGTGTAGGATAGTCACCCAGGATAAATTACCCATCACTCAAAATACACACACACACACACACACACACACACACACACACACACACACGTATAGTTCCCTCCTCCTCAATAAGGGCAAATCCATACAAAACAAATCAAAACTAAAAACAAAAGAGCCCATCTTGTTCTTTAATATTTAAAATATAAATAAAAGGTTTGTTCTACAAGTTCAATTTTTAAAAGATATCCAGAGGGTCATGGGAGACTTTGAGAATTTTAAGTATATATAAGTACACAAAATCTAGAACAGCAAGCCTATGATAAATTAGCATTGTAAAAATATGTTCTCAAGTATCTGAAAAACCTTGAAATAGTGAAAAATATTTTTTAAGGAATCTTTAGAGAAATCTATAATTTATTAGAACCTAGGAAATTAATATATAGTTTTTGACTAAAATTTCAATAGTTTGGCCAGTGTCAGTGACTGTCCAATGTTGTTAACAAAAGTATACATCTTATTATATAACAGCATGGCCTAGGGAAATGTTAAAGATTGTGATCTAAGAGGGACTCCAGTTTGTTTTATATAACAAACCTTCAACATTCATTTCATGTGAGTGAACAAACAGTATTTTCATTGTTTTTTGAACACTATTTCAGTGCTGTACTTTTTCTGCTTGTGTCAGTGAGTGTTAAAATATTGTTCCTTTAATATATGAAAGTATCTGCATAGAGCTTTATTACTGATTATCAGATGTTGGTTGGAGGCAAATAAAACAGAGAAGCTCCAGTTGGGAAATCTCACTAGTAATGAAAAACAAAAGTCTTTTAACACATTCCTGACAGTTTTCCCCTCAAGTGTACAATGATTTATTTACCCAACAAATGCTGGGGTGGGAGGGACACAGAAAACGAAAAAGGACAAAACTAAAATCTTTATTTTCTTAAGAATGAAACAGAAAGTCAGTAAAAAGAGTGCAAAAACTCCAAGATGAAGCTCTAAGATCTTGACATAAATCAGCAACCAATGGAAATCAATTCTAGAAAAGCCAAAAAAAAAAAAAATATGTCTTTTAGCAGCAACAGAGACACAGTAATAGTTTCCTAAAGTAGTCTTTGTGTTGTCACACACTTACTGCTTGCTGTTCTATTTATCTCAGTTATCAAAGGGGAAACATCCACAAGCAGGTATTGGAAGTAGTTTCTAGTCACTTTTTTCCTCTTCCCTAATACTAATTATCTTGTCATTTGGTACTAACTGAAAAGACAAAATGCCCATTCTTTCACAGAGGAAGGCTTTGGCTGATGAGTTACTCACGATGAAACTGAGGGCTGTACCCAGGCTGCGGTTGGGACAGCACAGTTCAGAGCTGGCTGCCAGGCAGGCTAGTGAAGGCCACGCTCATATAGTGAGCAGCCAGACCAGCCTTTCAAGTCAAGTATTGGCTTGTAGACACATCAGTTAATCAGCTATGAAATCACCACCACAATGTACTTATTGATCACACAGGGCTAATGACGCAATCCTTGGCCTGGAGAGGATATGTGCTTCATTCTCTCAGTCTCCAACCTTCAGAGAAAGAGCACTTTGAGTAGTGTTTATGAAAGGCAGATACTAACTGTGATCTGAACCTTCCTGGGGAGCTGGGCAGTAGACAGTCTTCCTGGGGTGGTGCATTCACACTCACTGCTCTCAAAGAACTAGATGGTATTTGCACTAAATTGCACTTTGAAGGAAAGTTTTCAGAATGCCTCAAACTGTCAGGATCCACACTAAATTTTAGGTCAGTTTTTCTAGATTTTAGTATTTCTTTGAGGTCCTAGGGAATGCTCATGATTTGATGGATGAATGTCATCATAGGGAATCTACTTACTATTCTAGAAAATGAAAAATTAAAAGCAGGCAATTTTGTAGTAGTCTATATGTCTTTAGACCATTGAAACACTTTTAATGCTCCTTAGAGTGAAGCAGCAGATATGCATGGTAATCATGCTGTACACCCTACTGTTTCTATAAACTTCCTTCTGAGTCTGGAGAGGGAAAAAATGGTAGGTGAGGGTGATTAAAAGCTCCCAGACCTGCTCTGAGAGGCTCCAAGGTATGCCATGGGTCACTCAGAGCATACACCAGGTTGTCCCTTCCCAACTCACTAGCTCTAATATTCTGTCCCCTAGAATGTATCTTCTAAGGTGCAATAACAAAGAAGGCATTTGATTCTCAGTGGAATAAGAGGATGATGCATAAGCCAAAGAGACAGTGAATTAAGTCCTAAATATAAACTTCCAGTAAATCAATTCTTCAAAGACACAGACATAAAGCCCCAGAGTCTCCCTGAGAGTCAGTAATCTGACTGCCTAGTGAGAAACCCCTTCAGGGTACCCTCCTTGCTATCAGGCTGGGCTGCAGACTGTGTGCACAGACATTAGAGAGTGGGGTCAGTGTGAGAACAAGCAAACTTGATTAAGTGACAGCACACGACTGTTCCTTCTTTTCTATTTTCTTTCACATAGATAGTCCTGTGTGTAACAGACTCCAGGAAAAACGGGAATTAAAAAAAGAAAGCCGAAGTATTGTATTCCTACCAGTACAATGGACTGTGTGTTTGCTTAGGGGTACATAATGGGGATAACAGGACATCCCAGTTGGCATCATGGTGGCTCCAAGATCTGTAAGGCAGTAGGAAACAGTTTTTGTCTACAGGACATATTACTGTCTCCTACTCAGTGTTAGATTGGAACTTTGCTAGAGCTACCATGGAGAAGAGCAGGGACTTATCATTTGCTTCAAAATATACACAGTGCCCATTACTACAGGGCTTAGAGAGATACACACCAGGAGGTGATGGCGACACCTGCTGGTACTGCCCCTGCAACCCTCTGCCAATTGGAGGTTCTCTAAGAACCAACAAGAAAGAACAGGCACTCTACTCCTAACCATTCTCTCGTTCTACTTCTCGAAGCACAACCTCTAGAATGAGTTTAAGAGTTAAGAAAATGTTGTGTTTATTTGTTTAAAATAATCTGGTTCTCAGCAATAAAATCAGTGTAGGCTGCTTAGGAAGCTTTTCTGTAATCACACATGTACTTTTGTACATCATAGAAGGTACTTTTTACACCTGTAAAACGTCTTGGGACAGGAAATGTGAAAACATGAACTCAAAACAAAATTGTGTGTGTGGGGAGAAAGCTTATTTGGTAAAGTACTTGCCTTTTCCTGGCACCAGCATGAAAAGCCAGGAATGGTGGCATATGCTTGTAATGGAAATGCTAGGGGTGGGAGCAGAGACTGAAGGATTCCCAAGGTTCAGTGGTAGCTAACCTAGCAGAACAGTGAGCTCTTGGTTCAGGGAGAGACTCTCCTCAGAAAGACAGTCCCTGAGCAAAGCCACCCAATGTTGACCTCTAGTCTCTATACACATGTACTTGGATGTGCATATGTAGTTAACAGTTCCCAGGGGGAAAAAGAATCTAAAACTTGTAGAAGAAGTGTGAGCTAAGATGTATTCCTTTATCCAAATACAGTATTTTTATAGGAAAATGGATGGACATGAAAGATATTCTCCTCATTGCTGTAGGAAGAACTCAGCTACATTTGTTGTGGGGTAGGCTGGTTGCTTTAGACTAGTTCTTTAACTTCAACTCTGATTTTCTTACACAGATTAGAGGGTTTTTGCTAACCCATCCAATAATATATAGAGAGCATTTTGTGATCTACCACATGGAATTGCTATTGTAAATGATAATATTATTGGAGAGAATTCCTGGGTTATTATCTGAGAGATCAGTATTCTATAATGATCCTCAAGATATGATGTGATAATTCCCTGGGATGTTATCAAACCAAACATAGAAACGCAGTATTTTTCAGAGCATTAATTCTTTCAAAAATGCATTTTAAAACAGAATCTCAATGTTCAATACCTCATCCTTAGGGATTTCTGATTCCTTGCCCAAAATGGGTAAGGTAGGAACACGCTTTAAAAAAAAAAAAATCACAAAATCCTGGGGTGGGCTCTCTCTCTCTCTCTCTCTCTCTCTCTCTCTCTCTCTCTCTCTCTGTCTGTCTTTCTGTCTCTCTGTGTGTGTGTGTGTGTTATGTCTCTTATATGTAGGTTTCTTCTGTTCAAGAAAACAAATATATTATACAGGGAGACAATTCTAAGGGGGTGTACATATTTTCTCAATAGTGAGCTGAGATACTTATTGATAAATGACTTTCCTTTGTTAAAGAGCATTTATAAATAGTAATCTAGGTTTAAAAAAATATATTTCCATTTTGACTTCTCAGTGAGGAAGAAAGATGTATGTAGCATCTAAAGAAAATGTTGGGCAAAAGATTTAAACAAATCAAGTCCCTTAAAAGATAGACAACCAATTAAACCAAACCAAAATAAGACAAACAAAAAACCAAACAAAACCTTCAAAAACTGATCACAAGGTGCAGATTGTGCTGTGTAGAAGAAGATGGCAATGTTAGCATACCAGAACCTAATGCCATCCTTTACTCAACATCATTTTCCTAATCATCTTGGCCTAAGTGCTTCTAAGCTTTACTGTTTATTTTGGCAAAAGGCCTCGTAGCTCCTCTACTCTCTTCCTAGAGCTGGGATGGTGTTAACAAGGTTAGGTAGGAATACAACCCATTAATAGGCATTGAGAGCTATGGTCCGAAATCCTTTCAAACAGATAAGATGACAACTGGGCAGCCTGAACCTAGGAGAGAGCAGGGCTAAGTTTCCTAAGTGTTCTTTTGCCCGTAGCTTTGCTGAGAATAATCAGGAGGCTTGCCCCAACACTTTTTGTAAGAAAATCAAGTAAGGTTCACTGCATTATTTAAGTTTCCAGATGGAGAAACTGAGCCATGCTTAGAAGTCTGACCTGCAAACAGGGTCACATCACGACTGAGCAGGAACACAAGGCAAATTTCCTGCTCCCTCAGCCAGTTTTCCACCCCTTCTACCGGTTGAAACGAAACAGCAGAAGCTTAGTTTTTGATAAGCAGTTCCATGAAAACACATTCTGTGCCAGATTCTCTCTGGTGCCCAAAGACACTCCCTGATGAGAGTGAGGGCTAACTGAGCCCTTTAACTCCTTCACACCCTGGGTACAGGACCTGGAGATAGCAGGAGAGCCAGAGGCCTTGGGAAGCCTTCTCTAAGATTCCATACAGAGCCCTTCTTTCTTCCTGTCCCATACTCTATTACTAATGTCAAAGGCTGAGGTGTGGAGGCCTTTTGAATGGCTCCTTTGAAATAAGCCCAGTCCTCTGATGAGTTTCTTGACTCCTGCCCCAAGCTGCATACTTCCTCTCTTACTGTGGTTAGATGGCTATGCTTTTTAAAAGCTATGAAGAATGGGGGGGTGAATGTCTGAAGCAAAGAACAATTTTCTATCTTTTCAAAGAAATAAAGGTGCTTGATTTTGTGATGGTGATGATTACTGTGATAGTTCATTCTCCTCTTTTCCCCTTCCTTCCCCCAGCCCCCTCTTTAGACAGAGAAAGACATTAGTAACTTAAGCTAGTAGCTTGGTATTGCTGGAGAACTTGTAAGAACTGGTAGGTTTGTTTGGGCTTTAGCAGTAAGGAAAGTGGGCTTCCAAGAAAGAGGTGTTCTTTCCAGCTGGGGACATGCTCAGTGTCAGAATCTACACCTTCTGTCTTGGGAGCCAAGACTCCTAGGTCAAATGGTGAAGAAAGAATACCTTCAAGAGTCACAATGGAAGGCAGTGGAGAAATGGGGTGGTATATTTATGTCTCAAACTCTACTTTCTTGTGAACAAATTGTCTTGCTTTGAAAAGTGGCTTCCCACTTTTGCATAGAACCAGACTAAAGATATAAGATGGGTCCAGCTACCCCTGATGTGGATCCCTTCCTGAGATAAAATCAGCTTCACTTTCCAGAAGATTGTTCCCATAAAGGGAGTTGAATCAACCTGCCCAGAACTTCTGGTTACATGTGGTGTGTGCTGCTTTCTACCTTGCTTAAAAAAACAAAACAAAACAGGGTTATATTAGAAACAAAATTTAAAACTATAAAAACTGGCTGATGCCCTGACAGCATTGAAGGGTGAAATCTGGGGCATTTCAGCAATCTGGCTTTGTAGGAATTGCCTGAAAAGTTATTTCCTCTAAGGAATCTGACTCAAATGTAAAATTGAGCAGGGACCCACACCAACTTCTCATACCATCAATTCAGTGAGCACAGAACTTTATCCAGGTAAATAGAGAATAAAATGAACAGTTTATAAGGTATTGATTTTTAGCTGTATTTATAATATGACTCCATATTTAATAATAGCTGTTTTCTTACTTTTCTAAAATTCTTTCTTCAGGAGGTAAAAACCATAAATGAGAATATGATTTAGAACTAGAAACATTTCCCAGACCCCTCTCCCATTTTGTGAGATGCATAAGAGAAAACATTTTCTGCAGCATACATAATTATGAAGCAATTGTTCATAGATGTCTTATGTAATACAAACAAGTACCATTAAGTTCTAGTCTTGAAGAATAAAGGGCTTCCTATTTGAGAAGCTTAAATACTAGTTCATCTAAAGTGAGTTCAGAGTGTTTCAAAGAACAAAAGACACCCAGGACTCAACTCTACTCTGCCCATCTTTTTAAATGTACTTCAGATAACAGCAAAAGACAGAGACAGCATGTGCCTCAGCTGGACCTCCCTTGAATTCTTCTCTGAGCTGCCACTTCTCCGTAGTCCCCGGACTGACCCCTGAGTCAAGCCAGATGGGACTGAGAGAGACGTCAAGTAAGTGCTGAAAAGGTGACTTGAGGCTCTGGCAGCTGAGTCTGGAGTTAGTTTCTTTGCAAACTCTCTGGGGGTTGCTGCTTTCCAATTTCTTAGGAATGTTTAATTCTCCTCATCCCTTCACTGCATCTCCTCTGGAGAGGTCAGGGAAGCCTGTGACATCCCCGGAGGGCACTGCCTAACTAAATTAGCATGAGATAACTTTGGACTCTCTCCCAAACATGAAAATACAAGGGAGGGAATTTCATTAAAAGCAGAAGACTAGGTGATCCAAGTTAATCCCAGCTTTAAGCTGCTGTAGCAATACTGGCTGTTTATATTTAGACTTTCCTGTGACAGTTCACTGATTGCAATGCCATCCGTGTGATGTATGCTTTGACCACTGGTGGCAAAACCATCGGTGCAATAGAGGCATAAAGTGAATATAAGTGTTAAAATAGGCATATGGGCTATATGTATGTTACTTTATAGTGTTACTTTATGACACAGAAGATCCAGAGGTCAAAAATAAACATTTCAGTACTTTGGTTTAAATATCTTTAAAATCACAAAACAGGAAAGTTACATAGGTAATATTAGTCAATAATCATATGTATGTGTGCAAGCATAAAATATCTATTTAGTCAACTTAGTAATCCTTTCTGTTAAATCTAAAAATATTTGAAAGAAGCCAGGCGGTGGTGGCGCACACGTTTAATCCCAGCACTTGGGAGGCAGAGGCAGGCGGATTTCTGAGTTCGAGGCCAGCCTGGTCTACAGAGTGAGTTCCAGGACAGCCAGGGCTACACAGAGAAACCCAGTCTCGAAAAACTGAAAAAGAAAAATATTTGAAAGAATACATTGTAAATATTTAAAATGACAACACAATGAGATGTGTATAAACCAAGTGATCTTATCACTTGCTTCCAAAATTTTAAAAATTATATTTAAAAAGTTTGAGATTCCCCTTCCTTTTTTTTTTTTAAATAAACCATCCCATTTACTCTTCCTTGTTTTCTTTCAAATTCAAGGCCTCTTTTTCTTTGTCATTTTGTGTGTGTGTGTGTGCATTTCTAAATATATAAATAGGACCTGTTCAGTTGATAAAATGTTAGTTGTATGTGTATGCTTTTAGGGCCGATCATTTGGCATTAGATAACCAACTAGTATGATCTTCTGCCAGAGAACACTATTTCTCCTGCTCTCAGCATTTTTAGTTGTCTGTAGTTCTTTGTCTAGGGTTGAGGCCTCAAGCGCTTCCCCTTTCTGCATTTGTTATGTCTATTGGTATCAGTCTTGCTCAGGTCATGCTTAGACAGTCAGTTTGGTTTGGCTTCATTGGTGTAGCCATTTCTAGGAGACACAATTACACAGCAAACTTATTGTTCCTCTGTTTCTTACAATCTTTCTACCCCTCTTCTGAAATGGTTCCTGAGCATTAGGTGCAAGAGTTGTGCTGTAGATGTATGTATTGGGACTGGACTTCATAATTCTGCATTCTATAAATTTTACTTTCAGAAGTAGCAGTTGTCCACAAGAGCTGAGAATATGCATTTCTCTGTTTCTTGGATTTTCATCTACTAAGGAAATATTCTGTATATTATTTTTTTAATGAATGGGTGGTCTTTATTAGCTACTGTCTCACTGTATGTTTTGCTTGGCTTTCCAGTATGCTAACCTCCCTCTACAGAGTGGCCCCACGCCATCACTATATGGGCAGCACAAACTGGAAACAATAGGCTATGGAAAAGGAATGGGACAGTAAGATGGGGAGCTGAGAGGAATGCTGAGTGAGTATGATCAAAATACATTGTATGCAATATGAAATTCTCAAAAATTAATAAAATATTATATTAAAAACTATGAAGACTATAAATTTTTGAATTGAATGAAAAAAACCTTGCCATGCTATTCAAAAACATCTTTTGTTCCTTTTGAATATTTGTAATTTGTGAAAAATGAATTTATAACTATCATTTACCTACTGACAATTTATAGACTAAAAGAAATGTGCTTGGAGTTTTCAATTTTGTCTAGTTTTAGATATTTTCCACTTAAAACGTGTGCGTTTGTGTGTGTGTGTGTGTGTGTATGAGTGGGCATGTGCATATGAGTATGAGTACCCATGGAGGCTAGAAAAGAGCATTCATCCTGTGGAATTGGAGTAAGTAGTTATGAGCCATTTAACATGGGAGCAGACATCTGAACCCCAGTGCTCTGCAACAGCATCAGACACTCTTTATTGCTAAGTCACCTCTCTAGCCCCAACAGTTTCATTTTGGATTCCTTTCATTATTGCTTCACTAGTACAAGAGATAAAATGCAGTATATATAGGTTGAGGGACATGGCATACTCTGGTTGTTTTATATTTTATAGGCAGCAAATGTGTAATGATAAAAATGGTTTGCTACTTTAAGTTATGTTAAACTTCTAGTTAGCTATCTACTGGTATAACTAGTTCCTAGAAAAGTCCCCTATTTTGACTTAGTGATTCTGGGAACTATGCTAACTAACATTTCATGACAACTAAGTAACATGCACTATACACCAACAGCAGGCAGGTGAAAAGAAAGAGGAAATAGACCTTTCTTCTAGAAGCCTGAGGAGAAATACAGTCTAATCTATGAGTAAATAAAATTAATGTCTGAATGTCAAATGTCAACTAGTGAGTTAAGAAAAATCCCTGGAATCAGGAAGAAAAGGAATGTTTGAGCCCCTAGTAACTTACTTTTCTTATAATGTACAAGTTAAATCCACAGTGCAGAAATAAAAACAACCCAGGACATTGGAAACAATGCAGGGAGAGTGCTGACTGTTACTCCTGCTCCCTCTACCATGGCATTTTGAAAGTGGCTAGTGTAACTCAGTGAAACCCCTGGTCACAGAACTGTGACATTAAATACTCAATTACCCAACAGAACAACTGAGGCTGAAGCTTCAATATCACTTATTTTTATCTGTATCAACCCAAAATCTAGTAGCACAGATAATAGTCAAGTTAAATATAAATTCCTGATGACATCATTTTATTAAGAACACTAAATAAAATCTTCAAGCATTTTATAGTTATCTCTATAATTTTTAAAAGTAGTTATTAACTTTACTTATGTCATGGAGCCCTTTGAAAAGAGAAGAAAGTGAAAATGTCCTCTTTGGTGAAAAGATGAATATGCTCCTGTGTCAGATTTCACGGGATTGACTGATCTCTTTAGACCCTGTGTTATAATTTTGAATTGTAGAAATAAAAGCATGATTTCTACTAGAATTGCTGAAGATAATCTTTAAGATACTAAAAGCTATGAGGGTTCAATGGATTATATGAGATATCTTGTCAGCAGAAGCTTGACTACAAGACAGGTATAGGCTAAAACCGGAGACAGCGTCCGCAGGACTGCTCAGTGTGGCTGTGGGATGGCAGCTTCTTCCTCATAGATCTGGAGGCTGTGACATGACCTCCAGCACCAGGGAAGAGACTGTGTGTGGAACAGTGCTTGCTTTGTCAGAGGAAGCCACTGTATAAATGTTAGTTGTTGATTTTATGAACTCAAACTTGGCTTCCTGTTTTGAGAGCCAACTATTGAGTAGTAAAGCAAAAATGTCTATTATAAAAATGACTATTAGAAAAGTGAAACCATCAGACACGTAATTGGAATCATTAAATGTGTCTTATTGATGAGCACAGAAGATAGTTTAGTCAGCCTAAGCAAGAGGCTCCAGTCAATTATTCTGATAATGCTTCTTAAAAACTGATCTAGTGCTAGCTGCCTGCCACAGTGCTAACTATGTGCGTCTTCCTGAGTACTTGGCCTGTTGCTCAGCTTGTGATTTGATATAAACTTAGACATGGGCTTTCCTCCTCATTTTCAGACAATATAAGGCATGTTCAATCTTTAAAAAATAAGTTACTCAAGTATCCTTTATTAGTTTTCATATACTATATAAACTAAAATTATGTAAAAAGTGACATGTTTATAACACAAAGTCATTTTTAAACTGCAATTATGTTTTATATGCTAAAATCCTCCTGCTTCTTCCCCAAACATTATAATTTTTGGAACTAAGGCCTCTGAACCTGAAAGTACAATTACTCTGGAGCACAGTAGTTGCCATATAAGTGGTTCTGTCCTAACCTTCCTAATGCTGCAGTTCCTTTAGTACAGTTCATTATGTTGAAGAATAAATTTAAAGTTGTGGGATAAAATAAAATTATTTTTGTTGCTACTTCATAACTGTAATTTTGCTACTGTTATTAATTGTAATATAAATATCTGATATGTGACCCAAAGGGGTTATAACTCACAGGTTGAAAACTACTGTGCTAAATTAAAAAGTCAAAGATACTATGTTCACTTTCAATTATACCCATTGAGGATGGCTGTCTGGGACCTGTTATCTGCTCTTCCTAAAAGGACTAGAGAGACACAAGAAGGTCAAAGATGTGGCCAACCCCAAATTTGGATCCCAGCTTTGTTACTTCATGATGAGGATGCTGGACAAGTCATCCTACTTGTAAAGGAACGATAATAATGCCTCATTTATAGGTTTATTTAAAAAAAATAAAATGAAAACAGAATGTAGAGTTTCTATAATGGTGGATGGTATACAGTAGCAGATCAATGAAACTAGTTAGTACAGCTTGTAGTTGATGCTATTCTACCAAACTACATCAAATACCCAATAGTCATGCTCTCTTAGACTCTCCAGAACCATATGCTACTTTCAATTAGACCCACAAGGAAAATGAAGCAAAAGAAGACAATGAATAAAATTTGCTAAGGACAAACAAAGAAAGACTCTTTATGATTATGAAGATACATTGATGTACATAACTTCTTGGGTGTTCTTTCCAGCTCCAGCAAAAAAAAAAAAAAAAAAAAAAAAAAAGACAGATGATGGTTCGACTCTACATTCATCTACATTCAAAAAGACACGTGTAAGTATAACAGGAATCCTCAGAGAATTTCAGCCTGTAAGCATCAGAAGTGCCCCCCAAGAAGCAGATAGATACTTTATAAATCACACTCAGTTGTACAGTGAAAGGAAAAGAGCCTTGGACAAGGTATCATTCCAAGTGCTGAACCTCTACTGCCATGCACTGTGCTGTCTAGTCTGCACTGGGACAGTTTATAAACACGGCCATAGTCAGTATGTGGAGAAGACAAGACAGGAAGACAGTTCAACAGGATCTATGGCATTACCTGGGCAGTCTTTGTTTTGTCAGCACTCTTGTGCAGGTTCTAACAGCTGCTTTCTGGGGGAGGTCTTATTGAGCACATTATCTGTACACTTTAATCTGATATTTCTCATCAAGAAGATATAAGTTTAGAGAGAAATACAAGGTGAAAAATCATACAGGAAGTTTTTTAACAGTCTCAAGCTGGGATACACTGAAAAGTAGCATTCTTATTTTTTTTGCAAATGGCAATGCCTAATAGCCCTGAACTGCAAAGGGAAACAGTGTGGGTGTGCAGAAGACACTCTATGTGTGTTCAGGTAAGTCAGAGAACTCAGGTCATGCTATAAACTCAAGAAAGATTAACCAGGTGAGGGAGATAGCTCATCAATCTGGATTAGCCATGGGCTTCTCAATAGTTATGATATTCTTGGAAATCATACCATTTAATCAAGTAACAATGCTGCAAGTAAAGCTCTAGTCTTTGGACAAGATTATTAACCAAAGCTCAGGATACACAGCATATGGTCATATAAAATGGCTAGGCACCAGGTATGTATTTGCATTAAAATATTGCATGAAAGGGTTGCAGTATCTGGGGACAATAAGTAGAGTGATACAAATAGAGAAGGGGACCAGCTCCTGGGCAGGTGTATGTGTGTAGAGGGAAATCTTAACACATATACTATGCCAGCTTTACCATGTGGCAACAAAAGTGTCTCACTATGGCACAGGCCAGATAACAAATGGACATGCATTGGGCAGTTTGGCGGCTCCTGTAGGGATGGCTCAGTTCTCCTCAAGCAGCATTTGACATGAGTTCTAACTACTCCATTTTTGTAAAAGAATGTAGGCTTAGCCAAGAATTCAGTCTCCTTATGAAGCAGTCTCCTTATGAAGCATCACAGAATGTAGGCATTTCTTTTAGGCTCATCATATCTCTTAATTTATGAGCATAGACTTCAAATATTTACCACTAAGTCAAAAACTCAACTAATACGATATTATAAATTTTTTGGATCATAGGGAAAAAAGAACTGAATAGTAGCTTCAATTTAGAGCACAGAAATTACAAAACTATATGAAATCAATTATTAGAACAACAAAAAATGAAGTAAAGGAAATCTTGAAAGGGGGAATGCCATAGCCACTGCTATTTTCTTCAAAATTCCTAAAGAACACTGTCTACAGCACAGGAAAGATCTTTTAACAGAGGAGTCAAAACCTGAAGATTTCCACATCCTTTAGCTCTTCTCTTAGCTGTTCCACTAATACAAATACAGTTGCAGAATGAAGGACAGTATATTATCTGGTGTGGAGAGATATACTGTCTTTCCAACTCACTTGTGCCTCATCATTCAAATGTCACAGGGTTTAACCTCCCCCGCTGTGGAAATGACATGCTTGTTTTACAGCATCTATCATGTGATCTCCCTGCATCAGTGAGTTGATATGAGATAGGGAATATATCCCGCAAGTAAGAGAGGCAGTCTCTTGGATGAATTATGTGGATTATTCCTTCACAGCTGTGGATAGTTTTCATATTTTGTAAAACAAAGCATGATGCAATCTCTCACTACATCATTAAAGTGGATTAGGGCCTATCAGCATGCTCAGATGATGACTGTGCGTAAATGTGCAGACACAGACAAGTGTGCGCACCACTGCATCCACTCTGCCGTTCTCTCTAACCATTAGCTAGGAAAGATGTTTTGGGCCATGGTCACATTGAAAACATATGTGCAGCAAGTTCCCGTTCACAAACTTACATCAGGATAAAAATGACTTGACCCAAAGAGAAAAAGGATCAGATTCTTTCTTCAAGTTTTTCTTTGTACTTGCAAAGCAGCAAAATTGGAGTGGGTAGGAGGTTAGCTCAGTGACAGACCACTTGCTAAGCTACTGTGTACTATTCTGAATGCTTTAAAAATAAGGCCAAGAAACAAGTCCCTTCTGTACTGCAGTTACCCACACTCTGATTAAATCAGTGATGCAGATCCTTTAATTGTAAGAAACACAAGTTTTTTCGGGGAGAGATAAGTAAATTGCTTTCATCTCATTTCACAGCTCCACGAAGAGTGTGTAACAAGGGCCTAGCTCTTTTCTGTCTCTGGGTTGGTAGACTGAGGCATCAGACCATCGGTGAACGGCTCCATGTGCATAGGCTTCAAAGTGATGAGCCTGGATCCCCGCTAAGTGGACCAGAGGATTTTACTGCTTTTGATATATTGTCTCACAAGCATTTTTAAAACTGCTGTCTTCTCAGTTGACCCCAGCTTGGATTAAGGTAAGAAGAAGAGTAACCAGCACAGGCTTTCCCCAAAGATCAAATGTATTAGAGATAACCATTTAGTTAAAACACATAATAATTCATAAAGGCCATTGAGAAAAGTAGTAATAAGTTTCAGGGGCCAGGAGATTCCTCACACTGATCCACTCATCCATAGATTAGTTTGAGCGTATTCTCTCTGTGTGTTTTAAGTTTTAAAAACATAGTTTTAAGATTTGTTTTATGTAGTGAATATTTGCCTGCATGTTTGTATGTGTGAATATGCACACCAGGTACCTGAGAAGGCCAAGAGAATGATATATCCTCTGAGGCTTGAGTTACAAATGGTTGTGAGTTGCTGGGTAGCTAGCTGTAGGTGCTGGGAACCAAACCCTGGTTCTTTTTAAGAGCAGCAAGTAAGTGGTCTTAGCCACTAAGTTATCTCTTTAGCTTCAGTAGGGGAGTTTTATGAGTAACTCCAGTGAGATCTCCTGAGTTTTCTTTATTCTCAACTCAATCTCATGTTTATCAGCATAGTCTTTGGAGGCAGAGGAAAGGTCAGTGTCAACGATAACCATCATACAACTATCACCTTTACATTGGATGGCTACTATCAAAAAGTAGATCTTTGCTTGCATTAGAAAAAAGAGAATTTTGTTTTACTCCATTGAAAATTATTAGTATGTTGACTTATAATATGGCAATTTTTCCACTTGCTAGAAAATTTTCTTAAGTATACAAACTGATTTGTCTGTAAGACTAACATCCATTCCCTGGTCTTATGCCTAACAGAGTCCAAACATTATTGAAGCCTGTGTGTATATATAGGTACTTACAAACATAAACACTAAACAAATAAGTAAATGAATAACATTGAATACAGGGAAGAGCTGAGGGGAGGGTGGTAATATAGTGCTTACATAGTATACAAGGTCCTGGGGTAGATCTCCAGGATGAAGAAATCATCTTCTGATTTTAAAAAGTAATGAACAAGAGATGGCTTTCAGAAGGGATGGTTATTTTTTCTTACAACTTCTCTAAATATTCTATTAAAAAGTCGTTCTTCTCTAATGTGGTATAAAAGAAAAATCAACGCATACCTGGAAGATTTGTGAAGTCTTAAGGGTGTTACAGTGCCTAATTTTTCACCTGCCTTTCTGTGCTTGATAAGCATCTCCACAGCTACCAGCCTGAACTAATGTAGACAGGCTAGACTATGAGACCCTGTTCCTTTATCCTTTGCTACACTGGAAACTGTAACCACTGAAAGACTGGAACTGACCATACTTTAGGGACACAGGACACAGACCTGTCTTAACACATTCTGGGGCAGCAATGTACAATTTTCTGTTCTTTATTTCTTATAAGGTTGCAAGCTTGATGTAGATATTGTTTTTCTTTAAATAAATTATGGAAAAATTAAATAAAAATGCAACTTAACCCAAAGCACTCCTGTTAGCACGGCATTGCTCAGAGAATCTATAGAATCTTACAATGTTGGTCTGAGGTACAGATTTTTTGTTTTTAACGAGGGAAATTCACCCAATTTGAGATGTCAAATGCTAGCATCTCAAGCTCGGGACCTTGTACATGCTCACGTTCTCTGAGGCAGTTGCTAAATGAGCACTTTATGCCCAGCTCCCTGGATCTTAACAAGTCCTCCAGAAAAAGACGGTAAACCCAGAAAGCCCTGGGATAGGTAGGTGGCTGAAGAATGACATGCTTCCCTCCAAGTCCTGGAAGACATGGCTTCAAGCTCAGCAGCACCAGAAATTATTGACGGTACTCTAGTGATGGGCACAGGTGATATTATTGGTACATAAGAGGACGGTACATTAGTGATGGGTCACAGGTGATTGGTACATAAGAAGACGTACTCTAGTGATGTGTCACAGGTAATATTGATACATAAGAGGATGGTACTCCAGTGATGGGTCATGGGTGACAAGGTTTCACACAACCAAAAGTATGAAAAGGAATGGTTTTAGAAATGAGGTCTAGGCATCTCTTACCTGGTAGGTTTAGGTATGAGTCTACTGCTGGATGGATGCCAATTATGTGCCAGATATCATACATCTTGCCCATACATCCAAGTCCCCACACTACCACTAAAGAGGTGACACTGTTCATCTGGGATGCAGGAGACTGGAAGCAGAGGCCAGATGCACCACTGTGCTAAGATCACAGGGCAGCTTCTATACAACCCAGGGGTCTGACTCCTACCCATAGCACTCCATTAGCACGTTACCTTCTTAGAGCACATGTTGTCATGGGGAAGGTGTGGATTTTTTGTTTTTAACGAGGGAAATTATACAAAAAGAGCTGGTTGTACTTTTATCTTATAACATTTCTGTATTCCTTCTTGGTGTACTTCCATTTTATTTTTGCGGGCTGAGGTACTTTCTTTTGAGAAATTCAAGTATGTGCACACATCAGCTCCATCTGAGTACTTCCACTTCAACAGTGCTGTCACACCACCAAACTCAGAGGTCTCCCAACTCAAGTGTTAAATCATAGACACTGATAGTTATAGGAAATGGGGGCACTGATATTTTTAGGAAATGAAGAATGATACATACCATGCCTCTCCTCCTGAAGGGCAATCAAGTACATTCAGCAGCAGCCACAGGCAGCCAATAGAACTGCCTTTAATTCAGTGTTCTCTGGGTAAAGCTCACATTTATGGGACATTCTTCTTTAGAGGATGTTAGAGGGATAACAAGAGGGCCTAACATACCTTCCTTGTTATAAGCTGCAATCTGTTCTCTTCAGCCTCCACACTGGGAATAACGAACCTGAGAATTAAAAGTGCTAACCCTGTTAAAGAAGCAATATTAAGCTTGGCATAAATATAGCTGAAATAATCCAGACAGTTTTATGACCTTACACCCCAAATAAAGGTGAAATGCTGAATTCTTTCCCTAGAAATAGAGGTAAACACAGCTAACAGATGGAAGAGTCGAATGGAAATTTCAATAAAGAGGACCACAAAGAAGCATTTGTAAGCGCAGAGGTGCATGCATTAAAAAAAGAAGCTGAAAAATGGAACTTTGTTTTATTTTGATAGAGTGCCAAAACAGTACTGCATTCCTTAAAGAGTGGAATAAAGGATCGAGTTAGACTGGCCTTCTCAACACCTCTTGAAAAGCTCCCTTGGGTCTCATTTTGCTGGGATGACTATTTATATGACAGGTAAGGGAATAATTTTGCAGGATTCTGTTACACTAGGGCCTCTGTGACCCCTGGGTCAAAAGAGCAAATGCAAAAGTGACAATGTGGGTAATTGCCTGTTTAGGATAATGGAATACTGATTGAAGTCAATTATTATAACACCTGAAAGATAAATGAGCTGATGGGAAAGGTTCAGGGGAGATGGCTGTGGAGTGAACCAGCAGGCAGCACAGAGGGTGGTGGAGCAACTGTGGAATGCAAGAAGGGGCAGGCTTCCTGACCTAGAGCTCACTCCAGCCTGGAGTAGGCCAAGATCTAAAGCAGGTTAGTTTGTAAAACATGCCGTAAAACAGAATTTCAGCCCAATGCCCCAAACTGCAGGATTAGAGTAACATTAGTTAATGTGGCCCTCCATTAATTTTCACTATAACCTCTGAAGACCTAAACTTGCCCCAAATCCATTAGTTTTGTCTGTCACTGGAGGGAACTTTCCCTTCCTGACAGCCAGGAAAAAGCCTGCTGACGTAAGCAGCCTGACCATTGTCGGCCTAGGCTCTACCAGTTCAACACTTGGAACTCTGCTATTTGAGTTTTCTTTTCTTTCTTTCTTTTTATTTCCTCTCATGGCAGAAAAAAGTCACAAATGTTTTTCCAACCTCAGCACCCCTGTTGCCCTCCCAGTTCTGGTTTCTTATTGCCAGAGCCTGGCCCTTCAAAGGCCTGCCAGTCACCTCAGAGAGCTGGCACTGCCTCCCTGGCCCGGTGAGGTAGGGGAGTGAGAAGTGGTGCTCATGGAATCTCAGTCTGTTTCCAAATGAGAGCAGAGGTGGTCACCACTGTCTACCCTACAACCTGGTTGCAAGGCAGTCTTTCTAACAGGTCATGCTACAGGTTTTCTATTTAGAACCCAAGATGCTCTTTGCTGGGAAACGTCAGAGGCAAGTGTCTAAGCCCTAGAAGTTTTCTCTGAGATCTGGAGACCTAACCCTTTTAACCAATCCTGTTGCCACTAAATGCTGATAAGAACGATGAGCCTGCTTTTGGAGTTGCAAGTGTCTTTGTGGCTTCTAGATGACCTCCTTCAGATTCGAGTTCACTCTTGGGAGTTAAAAGCCTGGGATTCAGCTCAGCCTCTTTTTTCTAGCTCTTCTTCTAAACTGACCATAGATAAAGGTAACTTTTGGTTAACTGGGACTGTGAGTGACTTGAGAAGTTTCTAGAAATGAAGACTTAGGTCTTAACTGAGTCTGCAGTTTCCCAGGGAGAGCTGATACATCTGACTTTCACTGATACTCTCATCTCATGTACACATTTGTATATAAAGGAATGTTTCTGACAGGAAATGCCCAGAAGATGCTCTTTTGTTATCTGGCCCCAGAAGAATAGTATCTATGGAGGGGCTGAGCAAATTCACAAATCTTCCTATAAGAGACATATAATGAAAACACTAGTCAAATTAAATTTCTTTTTTAATTTTTAAAGGGCCATAGATTTAATTAAACTAACTCTCTTATTTTCTTTAATTAAACTAATTCTCTTATTTTGCTTGAAACTCTGCAGAGGAGTCAGACCTGGAGCATCAACAGACACAACAGCTGGGTACCAAAGTTACTGGAAAAATTACCCTTTCTCAGAGTTACTGGAAAAATTACCCTTTCTCAGAGTCCTCATGGCTTCTTCAAGTTCATCCTGTGTTGAGTGACTCCAATTTTCACTTTAGTACGTGAGCAGAGAACCCTCAACAATTTCTGTAGGCCAGGGGTCATAGAGAAAGAAGCACATGCATGTGCATGTCCACATACATAATCATATATGTGTGTGTGTGTGTGTGTGTGTGTTTTGCTTGCATGTATGTGTGCATATTTTTGTTTCTGGTGCTCTCAGAGGCTGGAGGTCAGAGGGTGTTAGGTCCCTGAGAGCAGCAGCTATGGATGGTTGGTAGCCACCATGTGGGTGCTGTGAATTGAACCCAGGTATGTTGGAAGAATAGCCAGTGCTCTTATACAGTAAGACACTCTACATCCCAAGAAAGAGGAATATCTTTAGGAGAGGTAGGGATAGGGGACAAATGTAAAAAAAAAAAACATGTTTAATATACTCCCCCATTTGTGTCCTATTGCTAGCATGGAAGAAAGATTATTACTCTTACTATTATTACTTTTGGAAACTTCATATGTGAATACAAGCATACAGAGTTCTTTTTTCTAAATAATGACTTTTAATTCTTTGGATACATTTAAATTTGGGCAAATTGCTTATTTCTTTGTGTCCTGGTCTCCTCACCAGTAAAAGGGAGGAAGCAGTGGTCCAGATTATTATTAGAATTAAGTTACACTGTTTAGCATGGTGGGAAATACAGAATGTACTCAATAAATGGCAACAACTGCCATGACCATGAACATGCCTGTGAGGCAGAAGTAGCACTAAGGTTTCGGGGAAATAACCCTGCTGGCTTGTGAGTAGGAGAGCCAGAGAGGTCCTCCTCTGCCTCGAGATTGCCAGTAATATTTGGTTTATTCACCAGACCCAGGAGCTTTGTCCGTTAGTGGGAAACTATTTCTTCCCTGCTCCTAAAAACTGGAGAATCTTAGTATGGAGCCTCCCTGTTATCAGCCTGACAAGACCAGAAGCCTGTTCCTTGCCCTGCTGCATTATATGTTGGTACCTGCATGGACCGGTTCACTGTCATTTCCACAAGCTGTTTGCTGCATGTATGCCTGACAGTAGTTCAGGTATTCATAGGATGATAGACCCAGAGAAGGGCTTGCCATGTCACAATGCATTAGCATTCATTCAGATGAAATACCATTTAATTTTAGACCTTGAATAAATCTGAGACATCTTTTACATGTAAAGTCAGAAAGAGGTTAAAGGGGCTCTGTACATTTGTATTTGTTTGTCATATATGAGTTTTAAACTCTTAGATCAAGAAATCTAACTTAAAATCAATCAAACAAACAAACAAACAAACAAACCCCCTTAGAACCATGTTCTTCTTTCCCTTTACATCTTAATTGGACCGATTTTGTGGAAAGTGAGTTGCAGGTAGAGGAATGCTGATCTGCATTGTAAAATCCTCCTGTTGACAAACACTGCCACAGTGGGAAATCACAGGCTGGCAAGAGGCAGTAATCTTAGAGGGAACACAAAAACCTACTGTTAGGAAAAGCTTTCTGGTTAGGCATGGTGGCACAAGTCTTTACTTCCAGCATTCTAGAGGTAAAGGCAGGTAGATTTTTTTGTGTTTGAGGCCAGCCTGGTCTATAGAGTGAGTACTAGGACAGTTATGTGTATGTAGACAGACCCTGTCTCAAAACAAAACAAAACGGAAAACCAAACCAAAACAAAACAAGCAAAGAAGGAAAAGAGCTAACCAATGATAAGCAAGTGGTTTCCTGCTTGGGTTTGGGATTACGGGTGGGTCTCCTACAGAGGATTCTCTGGCCCTGCCTGGCACTCTAGTTTCAAGTCCTTCCTTAGGTGCCTTGTGCTGACTCAGGTTCTGGGTCAAGTGACAAAGCTCAGTGTGGGCTTGGTTGCTACTGATATACCTTTCTAGTTGTTCTCTCTAGACTGGGTTCCTGGTGTTGTGTTACTGAGGCCTTGGAAGAGCTGCCCTGTTTTGTACTATGGGATGGTTTTGTCCTACCTCCCACCCATTCCCTAGAGGTACTGCCCAGTGTGGACTTGTGCTGTGGCTAGAGGCTAACTCTAGGACAGGCTCCCTCTACTGTTTCAGGCCAACTTTTATCCTAGGACAATGTCTCCTGGTCTCCTCATGTAAATCACTTGGTGGCTCTTCCACAGGGATTTCAGCCTACTGAATTGTCAGGGAATAACATCCTGCAGTGACCCTCCTCAGGAATGAACCCTGCTGGTTAGAACTTCCTTTCCTTTCAACTTAGTACTGGAAGATGAGTCACCAGATTCAAATATTCTTAATGGTTCTGGGGCTTTTTTACAATTTTAGGTTGTAGGAATAATAATTTAAGAGGGGCACAATCCTTGCAAGCTAATTTCCCCCTCAAAAGTTGATTTTCAGAGAATCCCAGCTGTCTTGAAATACTGATGAGCATGGTGTAATAGGCTAACTTCAAACAGGAATCCCAGTTCCTAGGTCTAGCTGCCAAGTTCAACAGACTGCAGCAACAGGCTGTTGTGCTTGGATCAAGAGGATCTGAGTCTTGAGGCAGCCTTGAAACACCATGGATTTTATTATGAGTAAAATTAATTCAATGGAATTCTAT
Source organism: Mastomys natalensis (assembly GCA_021653895.1). Taxonomy (NCBI): domain Eukaryota; kingdom Metazoa; phylum Chordata; class Mammalia; order Rodentia; family Muridae; genus Mastomys; species Mastomys natalensis. The sequence continues at coordinate 434,433 of JAJTUV010000621.1, read as the reverse complement.
TGAAACTTCAAGGGTCAGGAGAGAACTCAGTTTCTTTAGTCCGCACACAAGATTTGACCTGATTCTTTCATTAACTTCCTCAACTCCAATTTAGCCCCAAAGACTTATCTAATTTTAAAGCAAGATGAGAAAATAAAGCCCCGAAGGCTCCACACCTAACGTAGGTGAATACTGAGAAACATCTCCCTAGATCTTAGTAAAACTCAAACTTTGAGAACATTAATTTTTTTTCCTTTACAGCAATCTTATTTACTATCTCATCCACGGCCACCAAAAGCCCCAGAACCTTAATCTCCTAATAGTTTCTTTTAAGTTCCTGACTTTTATTGGTCCTAACAATTATTCTAAATTTAGGTTTTTATTGGCTAGGACCAATAAAAATCCACATTTAGAGTAAATGGGACCACATCAAACACAATTTTTGTATCACCCACAGGGGATCAGGAGACTCTGGACAGAAATGCTTCAAGGTTCCATGTCTGAGTCTTAGAGCTTGCTCAGTCTAAATCTTGGCAAAAGCAAATATTAGAAATTATTAGGTAAGGATAAATAAGGGTAAGATGAAAACTTAGGCCATAATAAAATGAATACTCATAGAACACTTTTACTAAATTCTTACAGTGTGGCTGGTGTGCCCTCACACATAAGTTATTTCACTGTCTTTAGTGCAAGCCTGTGATAGGTATTATTACATCTGTCAGAAAGAACAAAACGGAAGTGACTGGGAAGCTGAATTCTAAACAGCTTACAAGAGAACTTGTCTTTTCTGTGTGAGGTCTTTCTCCCGAGTGTGCATGGGGTGGGAATGCTTATGCTTTGGTTGTCTACACACCTAGGTATACTTCGGAGACTGAACATTCCCTGAAGATAATGAAGTGCTTCGCCTCCCTGATGCTCAGCTCAATGAATAACAAATGAACACTAAATCTGGAAGTCAAAGATGTCAAAGGAGGGCATGGTGCTCTTGTTTTTTTTAGACCATAAAATCTGAATAAAATGCATATTGCATTTATTCACTATCCCTATTCCTTGGAAAGAGCTGTTTTACAATGAAAATGACCATGCCACTGGACTAGATGCAACTTAGCTATTTTAAGAGCTGGCAATTTGGGGGCTAAAGAGACAGCTCATGGCTATGAGCATTGACTGCTCTTCTAGAGGACTCAAGTTTGATTCTCAGCAGGCATATTGCAGCTCATAAACATTTGTAACTCCAGTTCCAGGGTATTCCAGGCCCTTTTCTAGCCTCCATGGGCAACAGGCTTGCAAGTGGTACACAAACACACACGAAGGCAAACCATTCATATACATAAGATAAAAACAAATCTTTTTTTAAAAAGTAGGCAATTTACAGAGAGCACAAAGTAGAGAGAATTTGAAAAGATTGAATATAGGTTATGTAACAATGTAATTTATTTCACTGTACCAATGAGCTCAGATTCATATCAGGTCACAGGCTCTTGGTGATTTGTGAGATAGTCTAGGTTGTTAGAATTTAGAAATCTTTAATCCAAGCATTTTGGAGGCAGAAGCTGGTGGATCTCTGAGTTTGAGGCTAGCCTAGTCCATTGAGTGAGTTCTAGGACAACCCGAGTTACATAGAAAAACCTGTCTCAAAAAAACAAAAACAAAAATAAACCAACAAAATAAAATAAATAACAACAAGAAAACAAGATCAAAATCCAAATGACGACAAGATAAATCTGTTGTACTAAAAGGCAGATTTTCCTTCTTTTTTCATTTCTTTTTGGTTCTGGTGGTGCTAGGGATCAAATACAGGTTCTCATTCCTGAAAGGCAAGAGCTTTATGACCAGTCCCTAAAAGGTATACTTTGTATGTTATTGGTGGGTTAAGCATGACATCTGTACATGTTCACAATCCTTCTCTTGCCATGATGGCCAGGAAGTTGCATGTCTTCCTGTTCCTAGGTCTATCAGGTGCTGAAGTAGAGCAGAGACCTGTGTCAGAACTGACAAAAGGGCTGCAGATCTGCCTGAGATCAGAGGGGAGTCTAGGGCAGAGAAAGCTTTAAAAAATTAAAATATGAGAGGCTTCTTAGGAGGTAGACTGGGAACTCTTGGACACAAGGCTCTATCCTGTGACTGGAACCCCATGTCACCTCTTCTAGAGAACACAGAATAAAATGACTCAATGCTCCCACAGAAGTAGGCTCAGGCTTCTTTTGGATGAGATCTTGACTAAGATAGACACCGGGCAGCCGGGCATTCGTGCACTACATGTAACACTGACTAATTTTATTCTTCAACTTGCTACAAATACATCTTTGCAGATGTTGGCAATGAACCAACACAAATTTAAACTGAAATCCTCTTTGAACATTACTATTCAGAGGAGATTGGGCATGTTCAGGGTGGTAAGGCAGTAGGCAAATATTACTATTCAGAAAGCACTAAGAGAGAAAAGGTTTCTACAGTAGGGTTTTGTTATGAGAATAATCTGTATTTTACCAATAATTTATCTCTTAAAAAAAGAAAAAAAAGCACAAAGGATGACTTGGCAGTCTCACAGTGCAAGGATAGAAATAAAAATGTTCTAGATAAAGCTGCAGTGGCATCTCTTAAGTCCTAAAACATCAGCTCTTTGTTTCCTAGCAGGGAACTATATTAGACAAGCAGGATTAAGGATATAATTCATGAAGCTCCTTGCTTGGCTATAACAAATCCAGATGGTTGATAATTGAAAAATAAGATTGAATGATGTTTCTATTTGTACTCTTAATAAATCTTGAGCATGAAATTAAAAAGAAAGAAACCCAGAACTATAGTTAGTGAGTAAGAAAAATGCTGACAAGTAGCAAGAAAAAATAGTTTTATCAGATGAGTCAGTCATAAGTTACATACAAGTGGATATGATTATGCTATCTATTATGTACAATTTTCTTCCTGAACAACAACAGTACAAGAAAAATATGCTAAGATGCACTGTAGACAACAACTTATCCTGGAAAACTGGATTTTTAAGAAAATGACCTGGTATGGTTATAGAATAGCTTTTGAAATGTAGATTATGACTTCATGAGCAGCCGTGTGATGAATGTGGAGGTCACAAAAATTTGAGCAACATCAGAAATTTGCTGAACACCCAACAAGCAAAATCAAATGACTCCAAAAATCAAATGTGCAATGAATCCAAGGTGTCTCTGGCGATGCTCGCCCGTGATGCATTATGCAGCCTCACCAGAGCACTTTGCACACTGATGCTATTATGCCACTCAGTGCCAATGAGCACTTCCTAAGACACCTCAGCTCAGACTTGTACACTTTATAGAAATATTTCATGAAAAACAAAGATCTGCATTATTCTTACTCTCATTCTTCAGAATGAAGTGTGAAGTCAGCATATCTTTAGAGTGTACTGTTAGAATGTTTAAGTTATTGATTTGTCTTTCATAAAAAGTTGTCACATAAATTTGGCTTGGGATTATAACAAAATTTCAAATAACTTCTGAAATGCTCTCAAATATATTTTTGACATTTGATAATACAGCTTTATAGGAAGAAGTACTTTCAGTCCTGACCATTATAAATCAGAATACTAATCAACTTTGCAGAGCACTGAAGATGCTATGTCCTACAGTGTCAAATATTCAGCCAAGACTTACTCCTTTTTGTTGTTGTTTTGTTTTGTGTTTCAAGACAGGGTTTCTCTGTGTAACGGCCCTGGCAATTCTGTATGAACGTTGTAGACCAGGCTAGCCTTGAACTTAGAGATCCACCTGTCTCTGATGAGCACTGGGTTTAAAGTCATGTGCCACCAAGCCCAGCTTCAAGATTTTATTCTTTATGTAAAATATATCTCACATCTGTCTCAGTAGTATGCAAATTTGAACTTTAATATAAAGTACAAGTATACATATACAAAGAAATCATTTTAAAATTAATTTCTATATGAATTAATATCAATGTCTGATTTGTGTACTTATTTTATATTTCTATATAATAGGGACCATAAGTATGTTCCTTGGGCAAGAAGAGTTCACAATTAGAAAAGCTTAAGAAGCTATGTTCTAATGTAAATCAAAACAACCCTGAGATTCCACTTCACACCAGTCAAAATGGCTAAGATCAAAAACTCAGGTGATAGTAGATGCTGGCGAGGATGTGGAGAAAGAGGAACACTCCTCCATTGTTGGTGGGATTGCAAGATGGTGCAACCACTCTGGAAAACAGTCTGGCGGTTCCTCAGAAAATTGGACATATCATTATCTGAGGACCCAGCTATACCACTCCTGGGCATATACCCAGAAGATGCTCTAACATATAACAAGGACATATGCTCCACTATGTTCATAGCAGCTTTATTTATAATAGCCAGAAGCTGCAAAGGACCCAGATGCCCTTCAACAGAGGAATGGATACAAAAAATGTGGTACATTTACACAATGGAATATTACTCAGCTATTAAAAACAATGAATTCGATAAATTCTTACGTAAATGGATAGAACTAGAAAATATCATCCTGAGTGAAGTAACCCAATCACAAAAGAAGACATATGGCATTCACTCACTGATTATTGGATTTTAGCCTAGGAGCTTGAAATACCCAAGATTCAACTCACAGACCACATAAAGCTCATGAAGAATGAAGACCAAGTTGGGGGGGGGTCAGTCCTTCTTAGAAGGGGTAGCAAAATACTCAAGGGAGCAAATATGGATACAAAGTGCAGGACAGAAACTGAAGGAGGGGCTGTCTGCAGACCAGTCCACCTGGGTATCCATCCCATGTGCAGTCACCAAAGGTAGATGCTGATGTGGATGTCAGGAGGTGCATGCTGACAGGAGCCTGATATAGTTGTCTCCTTAGAGGTCTGCAAGAGTCTGACATATTCAGAGGCAGATGCTCACAGCTAACCATTAAACTGATCATGGGGTTCCCAATAAAGGAGTTAGAGTGAAGACTGAAGGAGTTGAAAGGGTTCGCAACCCCATGAGGAGAACAACAATATCAACCAACCAGAGCCCCCAGGGTCTAAACCACCAGCCTGGGAGCCTTAGGGAGGGACCCATGGCTCCAGCTATATATGCAAGGGTGGTATAGGTGGGAGAAGAGATCCTTGGTCCCATGAAGGCTGGATGTCATGTGTGAGGGAATTCGAGGGTGGGGAGGTGAGGTGCGGCGGGGGGGTAGGTGGGAGTACACCCTCATAGAAGCAGGAGGAAGGGGGATGGGATAGGGAGTTCCTGGGAGGGAGGGGGGAAAATGGGGTAAGGGGAGAACATCTGAAATGTAAATAAAATATCCAATATAAAAAAAAAGAAGCTATGTTCTAGAAGAATTGTCAGTGAGATCATACAACAGTGAACCAATTCATTTGCTCAGATTGTATTATGCTATAACAGAAAAACCCTAAAATTACACCATCTACTAGAGATCCAGTTAGCTATATATGTGACATTAGTATTAATTAGTGACATTTCTTAAAAAAAAAAAAAAAGAAATTGGGTGACATGAGTTCAATTTTACTTAAAGTAATATATCTAAAATATTACCATTTCAATTTGCAATTCATATAATTGTGAGACATTTTACTTTATTTATTTTTGGTTGTCTTTGCAATCCAATCCAATGTATATTTTACATGTTATCAGACAGTGTCAGATTGGCTTTATTTCAAGTGTTTAACAGTCATAGGTGGCTGTAATTACAGTGCTGGAACTTGAAGGCAATCCCACCATGGATTCTCCATTCTTGTTCTTAGTTCAGGATGGAGTTACAGGTGACTGTAAGTCACTATGTGGGTGCCAGGAAATCAAACCCAAGTCCTCTACAAGAGCAACAGCTACCAAGCCATAGATGTTTAAAGAGTCAGAAACCAGACTCCTTTCAACTTGTGGGTCTCAGAGGGTCTCAGAGACTTCCATTTCCAGTCAATGAACAGAAAATGAGAGGGAGAAGAAAGACTAAAAGTGACCAATACCATTCTGCTCTAAATATGCACCAGAATATACTGAGGAAACACCCAAAGCAACATGGATCTTAGAAAGCAGAGCCCACAGTAGCTACTCTTGTCATCACTTGACACATCTGGGAAGACTGACCCTCAACTGAAGATCTGCTTCCAAAAAGACTGTCCTGCGAGCATTTCAGACTGTCCTGCAAGTATGTCAAACTGTCCTGAGAGTATGTTTTTGGGGTGATTTTCTTGATTGTTAATTGATATGGGAGGTTCCAGCCCACTATGAGCCATACCATCCCTAGGCAGATGGTTCTAGACTGTAATTATGAAAAGTAGCAGAATGTGGTCAGGAGGAAGCATATAAATACCTTTCCTCCATGGTTCTTGCTGATGTTCCTACTTGAGTTCCTACCCTCACTCTTTCAATGATGAATTCTGAGCTGCAGTGTGATGAAACAAATCATTTCTGCCCCACATTTGCCTTTCATCATGGTGTAAAGGGCAGTATCAGAAAAGCAAATTACAACCTAGTACAAGCCTGTTTTTATCTTCTTTAGGTAGGGAAAATCCATGTTACCTTAAAGCTCCCAATGTCTTAACTATTCCTAACTTTGTCAGGTGCTGGATAATCAGAAAGGAGAGAAAACTCCCTAATTTTGTGTTGATGTAGCTTAGGTTTGGCAACCTGGGTGAGAGGATGTCTCTGTGTGTGTGCGAGTGCGTGTGTGTGTTATAGCAGAAAAAAATATCTTCACAGTTTCACTTCATAAAAGAACTGTTTCCATGTCTATGGGTTCTTTAGGTTGTAGTTTAGACACAGTTATTATATAAGGTCTGAGAAGGTGTTGAGGTTGGTGGTTGGACTCACTGGAATGATGGCTTATATTTATGTGAATGTTAATGTTGTCTGTCTACTGTGGGCCCTAGCTTCTTTCCATGTACTTTCTTTCTCTTTTCTGAGCTAACTTGGGATATGTCATTTGATAGTTGTCTAGATGCCCATGGGAACAGATCAGCTGGGGCTTGTGTCACTTCTTAGGCTCTTGCCTCATCATAAGTACCTTTATCATGGCAACAACTCAGCCATCCTAATCTATCAAGTGGAAAGATATTTTAGAAGAGGTTTTAGAGCAAACTAGACTGTAGAAATGGCTATGACACTTGGTACTATCACTTGTGCTAGTAACTGGACCAAGTTGTACACATGGTGGGTTTCAGGAAAGCCTCTAATTTCTACTCACCATTCAGGACCCACTTACTCCCATGAAAGGATGAAACACTTTTGGTGGAAATTTCCTTTGTTCCTGGAAACAAAGCTAAGTATACATACTAATGCAAGAAGTAAGAGATCTATAGGAATAGTTCAACAAGACAGTTAAAATATTGATCAAGAGTGAGATAGCAAATATCATTGTGGTAAGACAAAACACCTACTCAAACAATGTACTACTATTTCTGCATGATGTCACTACTCACCACAACCACTGTGCTACTATTTCTGCATGATATCATGGTGCTGACTGTACATTTGAGAATGAAGGTCTATATCTTAGATTTTAAGTTGTCTAAAATATATGACTTAGGAGGGTTGAAGGCCATATATCCTTCACAGAATAATGTTATTTTAGTAGAAAACCAAAATGTTCAACAGTGTAGTAAAACTAAAGTTCAACTTAGTTTACCAATGTTCTTTAAATCACAGTCATTTTAAAGTCAGATACTACTATCTGGAAGAATGAAAATGGCAATGTCCACTATAATAGGTGGTCAACAAGCATAGTCTAGACAGAGATTGCAGGAGGGCAAGTCCACTGTGGGCCAATACCTGTGAGAGATCTGGGCCAAAGACTAGGGCAAGAACAAGGCTCCATCTCTTGGAGTGGCATGCCCAATTATATGTACATGCTGTGGGGGTCACACTGCCAAAGTTTCCTGGGCAGGAGTAGGACCTCAGCATCCCAGGCTCATGAGCCATCTATTGGGATGAGCAACCTGAATTCTGACCTTTACCTTTGGACAAGAGTATATCCAGATGTTGCCTAGGTTTGAGCTTCCTATGGACTGAGATCAGCAGGAAATCAAAATAGCACTCACAAACCCTGTAAACTGGTTCTGTTGTGATAACACGACTGACATTCCAAATGAGACATTACACTGTGGAAGTATCACAATCAGGACATTATGTCAATAAATTGAGCATTCATTATTTTTAATAATTTAAAAACAATTATACTGTAAAATAAAGAGGAAAGAATGACTACTGATTCCTTAGAAAAAGAAATATAATCAAGGAGTAGACCAACTGCAGTCTCCCCTTTACCACTCACTTACTCAGTGATGGATCCACTAGCAAATGCAATCCTGCAGTTACTCATGACTTTCTACACTCACTTGGGCAAAACAAAATGGAAGTTTCCCACTTAATAAAAACAAAAGGCTAATAGACTTGAACATTTACTGCATTTTTGGGGGCATGCCTTAGTCTCCCCCTGGCCAAGTTGCCATCATATAAATCAGACCCTTAAGTTATCATTGTTATAGTAGCAATAAAAATAATAATAAAAGTACTGTGAGGTCAGAAAATGTCAAGAACAGACAGAAAAATGGGAAAGGCATAAAACAAAGTAGCAAAGAGCGGTGAGGCTTGTGAGAGCTCAGGTACTGTACCTCCAAGTATACTCAGCAGGAGGGAGCCACCACTGCTGTTTTATTTAATGAGCCTCCATGTAAATCCTAGCTGCTAACCATGCGATAAGTCCATCTTGGAGCATGAGAGGCCCCTTCTCATTGGTGTTCTGACCTGGCTGCATAAATGGGAAGTTCACTTAAAATAAGGGGGAAAAACAGGCCTTAGAATAGTCATCTGACTTTAAGTTGTCTGCTTTTATATCTATATTAACTGATTTGACTTTTTTGCACAACAATTAACATGTAAAGTCTCTCGTTACAGATGTCTGAAAATGGAAGAACAAATCCTAGACACCTGAACATTCTTGATGAGGGGCGGGGATTTAAAAAATATTTTCCTGGATACCAAAGAAAGAATTTAGACCTATAACAGAAATAAATAAAATCCAAAAGCTGTTCCAAATGATTGACTAGAGAAAAGAGAATACTACTGGAAATGTCTTTCTTGTGATATACATGTTTATAAACCCCTTTACTTAAGGTCTTGATGGTTGCTATGATTTTCAAAGCAGAGTATGCACAGAGGACTGAAATGCAGATTCTTATTGGCCAGTGGCAGCTAGTACAGAAGAGGAGAAGGTGGCCTTGGTGCAGCCTGGCCAGAGGCTTAGTTCTGACCCACACTCTCCAGCTAACTTTGTGAGAATGCTTACCCTCTCTCTCAGTCTCCAACATGTCAGATTGAAATATTAAATTCCTAGAGGTCAGAACAAACAATGCGGAGAGGCTTGGCAAACAAGTCAGGAGCAGGTACTGAGGAAGCTGTGAGTCACACGGCAGGGAGACAGAGGCAGGGACCAGAGAGAATCAAGGTCAAAGTATGTGTGATAAAGATATCAGTAAATCCCACTACATATCCTAACCAGAATTCTTATTAGGGCTTTGTTTCCTAGTCATACCTGCTGGAACCATTGACTATGAGGTTGGACTCAATAGCTAGCTCCTCTAGTCTCTGGAAGTCTACCCTGACCTCATTCTGCTCAATACTACAAGTGGATAGGGACATAGTTGATCTTTCCAGCAAGACCAGTCCTGGTAAAAACTATCTAGCTCTCCCCATCACCTGAGAAACATTATATAAGAAATCCCAAAAAGTTATTTATTCTCCCTCCTAGGAACTAGGAAAGAGGCCAGATGATGATGATGCCAACAAAACAGCAACTACAGTAATCCTTCCTTTTTGAGACAGAATTTTGTCATTTTCAAGGAAGCTTCCTGCCTGTCAGTGTTTTGGGCATGAACAGACAATAACTCAGCATTATAGGAACTCTTAAATTGTTTTTTACAAATTAGCAGAGAAGGATTTATGGAGGTGGAAGAACCCGTGTAGACCAATGCAGACCAATGGTAGAGAGTTTGCTTTCACACTTAGTTGTTTGGATCTAGCACCTAAATTCTTTATCACCATCGAACTGTTTGAAAAGAGGCAATTTTATATGTCATATTTTCTATGAAGTTTCCAAATTTTCCAAAGTACCCAAAATTTCAAAACTAGTTATAGTATTATTTGTATTCTGTTCTGTTTCTTGATAATTTCATGCAAACTTCCACAGTTAAAACAACAAATCCCCAATTGTGCTTGGTCACACTTAAAGCTATTCCACTGAGGAGTTCTCAGGCTAAAATGTTCTCTAAAACCACTTCATTGAGACAAACCTTGAGAACAGCAGTACCATACAAACTGAAGTGACAAAGAGCATTTGAATAAAAAAGGATACTTGCATCTGGAATTTTATATATGTCCCCTTCCTTCCTTCCTTCCTTCCTTCCTTCCTTCCTTCCTTCCTTCCTTCCTTCCTTCCTTCCTTCCTTCCTTCTTTCCTTCCTTCCTTCCTTCCTTCCTTCCTTCTTCCTTCCTTTCTTTCATTTTGGGGTGGAGTGGAGAGCAGACCAGGTATGCATGTTGAGCAAGTAGTCAATCACTACTTCTACAATACTCAATAGCAATCAGGCTATTTTAGGGTTTCACATTTGATGCAGTCTTGGAAAATTGGCCCTCAAATCACAACCTTCAAATTTATTTCAATTGTGGAATATTAAATTCCTGCATATATTTGCTCCATGGTGACATAATAATTAATTGATTGCCACATATAATATTAATTCAGTGCATTTTTTTATCCAAAAGCTGCCTTTGTTTTAGAACCAGAAAACTTGGAAGCAGAGAGCCAGGTTTCCCCTTCCTCAGCATTTCCTCAGATTTGTTCCCTCCAACTGTAGTCTATTTGATATGCTCATTGGGATTTTTCAGCCTTTCTCTAATAACATGTCAGAAAAATGTTTCTTGCTTCTGATGAGGAATGTTTATTCAAATTGCTCAAGAATATAGGAAGGATAAGTGTTACTCTATATACAACAGAGGTTTATGATTAATATTTACAGTTACACAAGAAAAATCCAGATAATTCACAATGAAGAACAGGCATCAAGAATGTTCTCCAGAGTTTTGGCTACAGACACCTTTGCAGGTTTGACTTTGCTTACCCAGACTTTCTTCTGGAGTATGTTCTGGGATATCCTGATCTGTCTGGTATAAACATGGTGGCAAGTAAGTTAGTGCAGTCACCATGTCTTCATCTGCCCACTAACATTGTGAACACTCTTAGATCTAGTAGTTCATATGCATTACTGTGTTACTCCATACTGGGGTCCTGTGAAATAAAAGCACTAGTATCTCATTTTAGAAATGGAGAAACAGAGGCACAACCAACTTTGACCTACCTGGAATATCATAGTCAGGAACGGCAGAGCCAGTCTCTGTACCTGGGAAGTCTGGTTCCCAGGTTTATGCTTTAAAGGATACTGACTCCAAAGAATACCAGGGAAGACTACAGTGAGGACCTCTCCATGATCTGAAGATCATGCCTCAGCCTGTAACAGATTTACTATCAGACAAGGAATCTTATGTTTTGGTGACAGCCAGGGCACTGGGGCTTTCTGTTTCAATTTTGTCTCTAGCTTATTTTTCTGATTCTAATGCTAGGAATGTCACAGTTATTCCCTGGTTTTACACATCCATAAGTCCTTCTGGAATCAGGCAGCTTCTGAACAAAGTAGCTAACGAAGACCATGCTGCCACTTTCAGCTCTGGTTCCACTCCATCTCTACTACTTTCAGACAAACATTCATTCTGTAATTCCAGAAACTTCAATAGCTGTGATTGCATTGTGATGGAGCTTAGCCTTGCCTAAATTTTGATTTACTGTTTTATTTCTAATTGCATATCACACACACACACACACACACACACACACACACACACACACACACACACACCTTTAGGGAAAGGCTTTAGCGCTGTAGACGTTCCATGGAAAAATTTCACTTCTACATGGTAAGTGACTATAATGAGCAGTTATAAAAGCAACTATTTTTACACGAAGTATGAAGACAATCTTCTTGTTCTTTGTTCATATGCAAGCCCCAAGTCTGTAAAACCAGAAGTCTTGTGCAGACCTCTGGCTTCTGTGACGGCACCTGGCTACACTAGAGCTGGAATGTGGTGAGGAGTGTAGAAGCCTCTTTATTAGAAGCAGCATTACACCCCTCCTTCTAGCAGCCCCCATACAGTTAGTACTCCCTTTGTTTTGACTGTGTTATACATTTGGGATCCTCCAAATGAATACTCTGTAAATGTCAAACAGAAGAGGGTATTAAAATGTTCTGTTTGTTAGCACATTCTTTGTAATAGGAGCCCTTTTAAAAAAAATTTTGGCAGCTGATGACCTTGGAGAGTAAGCAACAGTTTTGTTGACACTCACACTTTTTGAGTGTGAACTACAGGCTATGACACATCAATAGCAACAAAACTTGCACTTTGCTTGCTTTAAAACATTCTTCTTAAGGAAGCAGTCACATGAATTTTGTTAGACAGAAAGCAGAACCAGTTTAGAACCCCCCTATTTACTTCTGTCATACATATAGTATTCTGGCTAGTAACACTCCATGAGCCAAAAGAGACATTTCAGTGGCCTCTACTTACTTCTAAAGTGAAATCTCTACACATTCCCTCCTGCCAACCCCCAAGATAGCTTTTGGGACCTGTGATGAAGAGCAGGAGGAGAGTAGGCAGACAGGCCCAGTACTTTGCAGATAGGACTATTGTTGCCCTTTCCATGTACAGATGGTTAAAAACAGGTTCCCTTTAAAATGTTGGACTTAGTATAAATTTAATCCCTGATGATAAATGTGAGTGACTAGATACAGAGCTGGTACTATGAAGGTCTATGCTTTAGCGTGATGTGCTTTAAAAGAAAGTGAGGCAAATTAAGGTCTCAGCCCTAAAGCACTTAAATCAGTTAACTAAGGTCTGATTTTGCCTTGAAATTATGATAACTTTGACTAGAGTACTCAAAAGAATTAGTTATTTATATATTTATCTTATTTATTATATGTATGTATGTATTTGTACATATGCCATAGCATGGCTGTGGAAGTCAGAGGACAACTTGCAGGACGCAGTTCTCTCATTCCATTATGTAGGCCCAAAAGATTAAACTTGGGTCATCAGGCTTGATAGCAGTGCCTTTATTTGCTGAACCAAATTGTTTTTTTTTTTTTTTTTTTTTTAAGTAGGCAACATATTAGTTACTTTTCTATGTCTCTGATAAAACACCATGACCAAGGCAACTTATAAAAGAGTTTAATTGGACTTAGAGTTCCAGAGGACTAGAGTCTATGATGTCATGTTGAAGGCATGGCAGCAGGTGGCTTGAACACTAGCTGAGAGCTCACATCTAGATCTTCTAGGAGGCAGAGACAGAGAGCATACTGGGGATGATTTGAGTCTTTTTGCATTGTCATTATTTTTCTGATTAACTTTCATTTGTGCAATATATTTTGATTATTTTTTTCCTTCCCCAATTTTTCCCAGGTTCTTTCTAGCTCCCTATGTACCCAACTTTGTTCTCTCCCCATCTCTCTCAAAAACAAACAAACAAAATCCAATGAGTTTAAGAATAAAAACAAACAAGCAAAAGACATGGCAAAAAATGCCAAAATAAAATGAATGAAAGAAAAAAAATTCACAAAAACATCTTGGAGTTTGTTTTGTGTTGGCCAACTACTCCTTGGCATGACACCTGCCCTGGAGAATTGTTGATACTTTATTGGAGAAAATGCACTTTTTTTGAGGCAATGCACTCTTTCTTTGCCAATGGTATTAATTCCAAAAAGTTTCTTGGTTAGAGGTGGGAACCCATGTCCACTTCCCTTTCTTAGTGCTGGGAGCTAACTGGCTTGAACCTGTATAGGTTTTTATGCATGCTGCACAGTCTCTGTGAGTTCATACGTGCATCAGTCCTGTTGTGTCTGGATGACACTGTTCTTGGAGTTGTCTATGACTTTCTGCCTTTATAATCTTTCCACCTCTTCTTTCTGTCCAGTTGTAGGTCTCTGTTAATTTTCATCTATTGCAAGATGAAGCTTCTCTGATGTGAACTGGTCAAGGCATTGATCTATGGGTACAGCAGTATGCCATTAGATGTCATTTTATTGCTATGTTTCTTTAGCAGGATATCATAAGGTTTTCCCATAGGCCCATGACCAATAGTCTCAGGTTCTTGATCATTTTAGTAATAGCAGGTATGGGTTCTATCTCATGTAGTGGACCTTAAATCCAATTTTAAAAAGTTGTTGGTTACTCCTATAACATTTGTGCCATTATTGTGCCAGTATTTTGCAGTTTGTAGCTGAGTGATATGGAAGAGTATCTTTTTTCTCCAGCATCATTCAGAATACTTTCCAGTACCATGAATACTAGACAGTAGTGGTGAAGCTTCTAGTTAAGAACCAGCTAAGCTTTTCTGTGTTTTGTGCATTGTTTGAAACCTCATAGCCTGTCCCCTATGACACACCTTCTCCAGTAAGGCCTCACCTTCCAGTCCTTCTCAAACAGTTTCAACAACTGGGGACTAACTTTAAAACATTAGGAGTCTATAGCGTCTATTCTCATTCAAACCAACACAGTAGGAAAATTATGATCAAGCCACACTTTTATTTTTTAATTTATTTTGTGGATAAGCATGTGAATGTTCATGTGCATTCACCTGGCATATAGAGCACATATATTGTTAGTCGTCATAGGACAACTTACTGATTTACTTATCTCCTTCTACTGTGTGTCTTATGGGGATAGAGCTTCAATCTTCAGGCTTGGTGGCAGATACTTTTAACTGCTTTGCTCTTTCACTGACCCCAAGACCCAAGATCATGGTGAGCAGGTGAAGGAAAACTGGCAAGATATAAGGGGGTGAGGGAATCATTAAGCCCAGAGGAAGACTCTAAAAGGTGGTTCTGGAGAATTGCATAGTATAAGCACTAACTACTATGAATTATCCTAACTGATAGGCATGTGGAAAGTTCAGGATGAGAGCTACCAAACTTTAAAGCATTCTATGTCTGTATGTGCTAATTAGAGGACACCCTTTCTAGACAGAAACACTGCTGTGTTATCATATTTACATGTGATGGAGATTAGTTCAGATCTACAAATTGCCCATGGGTTCTGCTAGATCATACATGCCTCCCATTTGTTTGTAAAAATAAAAATTACACCTTGATGAGATTCCCAGGTTAGCTCTGGGAGAGAGAAGACCAGAATGATCATGGAGTCAGGTTCTTGGAGTTGCCTTCACTCTCCCCTTTCCTCTCATTTAGTGGTTGTTCTTGCAATCCATTACATCTGAACATCAAGGCCTTCATCCATCAATGTAAAATAGGTATAGTTTAAGTAATGTAATACCCAGAAATAATGAATCTTTTGGTTCTGGGGACTTCATCTGTGAATTCCAACAACCCCAGGTTTATATTCACAATGTAGATTACAACAATACTGGTCCTTTCCCAAAGCTTCTAAGTCTGTGTTTACTCATCTGCAAAAGTGATAATAAGAGCTACTTTTCTCAGGAGCTCTACTATGAGGCCCAAAGGAGGTACCACTCAGAAGCAAATGGCAAAACATTCTATAGCTCTTATTATCATTATTTTCTTCAAGGTGCTATATTGAAATCAGCTCTTCTGGAGGGGTAAACACACAGCCACTTTACAGCAATGAAATAAATGGATATAAATCTGAATCTGAATGCAGTCACAGGCCTGGGTATCCAAGGACAAAGTCCCATCAAAGGACATCCTGTTATTGAGGTAACTCTTGGAAAGAATGGAAGAAGAGAGCTCTAGTTATTGTAAATGCTCAATTGGATATCTGGGCTTCTACAGAGGTGACAGATCTTAGCAGCCTGCAGCTGTTGTTCTACCCTTGCTCCTGAAAGTGACACTCTGATGACACAATCTGTTTCCTTGTGCTCCTGGGAATGGTTCAAAATTGGCCAGTGGTAAGAATAATGTTTACTACATCAGAAACAAGTGCTTTCTGTTAACACAATCTCATTCTTTGAGATTTATGTTGAAATTACTTTCCAAGAATGGAGATGTATTCTCTGTGAGGTAGCAATACAAGACTGGCTTTGGGGTGAATCTGATATTTTTCTTTTTAGGTTTATAAAGGTAAGCTTTGTGTTCTATGAGAATAAGAATACTGTCTTGTTTGATAATGCTCAGTACATACATTTTGTTGTTGCTGTTGTCCAAGATGCTGATCTTGGTAGCTGTTCAGTAGATAATTGGTAGCAGTTTTGTTGGACTATGAGTATCAGAGATTCATACCCTTTCAACAGAACTTAATGTAGCAATAAAGGTTTATAGCTGTATAAAGCTGTCCAGCTGGAGTGGAAGCAACCCACAATATTTTCCATACAAAACCCACTCAAACGATGCTCTAGATGTTCTCCTGGTCCTACTCCACTCTCATCAGCAGACAAGGCAAACGAAGCAGATGTCTGCATGGGAATTTTCTCAGGGTTCAATTCAAGAAGCTAACCGACTACCACACCAGAGCAGAGGAGCCTCCTGCAGAAGGGCCATGATCCTCTAATATGTGGTAGGTACTTTCAGAAAGTCATAGAAAGTAAGAAAGAAGAGTCTTCTACTTTCACAGGCAAAATTCCATCTACTTTCTAGAGCAACATTATTAACTTTGAGAAGATAATAGAGAAAGTCAAGGTTTCTGAGTGTAAAATTCTCCATCCATTGTGTTCATATCCATCGCAGGTCAAGGTCCTTGTCTATTGGTACCTCCCTTTCCCCTTATTAAGGGCACTGGGTCCTATAATGCAGAGATGTTTGCTGACCTTAAAACATAGTGTCTCAGCCACTTCCAACAACAAACTTTGGAATTAAATATTTATAGAGAATTTTGTTAAATTGAGGCTATATTTGCTTAAATAATAATAATAACAACAACAACAGATACAGGACCACATAGGAAAGAGAAACAAGAAAATATTGAACCAGTTTCAGTAGCTTAGTTCAATGCAAAATAAAATCTGCTTTGTAAAATCTTTGAAACACAAGTCTTCACTCAGGAATGTGAACTGCACAAAAATTAACACTGTTGTATTCACTTTACAAAAATGTAGCTACCACTTAGTCTTCGTATACAGCTGGTACTCAATAAATGCTATCTGAACTGAAGGACAAGATAGAATTTCATGAGATCAAAAGGACAGAAGAAAGTTCCTACAAAGCAGGCATTATCTGTAATAGGCATATCTCAAACTAATAGGCAGGAAGTATATTTTAAAAATGTTTTTTCTTTAGGTCTAAAAGATTTTCTTTTCCAACTATAAAACAGCTGAAATCATGTATCCTCAGCCCAACATAATTTCATGCCTAATTTATGGAAATAGAATACCAAAGGCCTCTAAGAGGGAGAGGGCAGACAGGAGGGAGAGGATAGTGTGACATTAAGGCAGAGACCTGCTCACTGTTGTTTGGCAGCGTCAAGGCAGTGCAGAGGCTGCCCTACACGGCGGCATAGTGAGAGTCCAGCAAAAACATGTGTAGTGTGAGGAGGAGGGGTCTCAGCTGAATGAACTTACTGTTACCTTTCCCCCCTCTCACATAAGTCTTCTTTTTCCTGATACTGTCTGAATCTGAAACATCTAATTTAATCCGTTGGAGGGCCAGTCTTCCTTTTATTTCCTGTCTGTACTGTGCAGTCGCCTGTTTCAATTATGACTTTCTCCAGCTCCTCCATTTCTTGTGCTCCACTGGCTCAAAGTGCACTTCCTTGGAAGGTAAAATGCACTAACTGTGCTGATCGGAGACTGATAGCTGGAGAGCCACAATATTTAATAGCTGTACTGATAAGGAGGTTTAAAAAAATCCATTTTTAAGCCTAAACAAAAGGATATTATATAGCTGTACGTTCAATTAAGAACTAGTTAACTTCTCTTTTCCCATTATGTGGAACCTCACGCAGGCAGCCGACATAATTCATAGTGTTATGGCAAATTTCATCAGCACTGTGCATTTGAGCAATGTTTCCCTCCTGCCTTGCAGTCAGTTACTGCCGATTTGGGACCAGCTTGGTGCAATTATTTCAAAGCACAGAACTGTGGGACTGATACGGTATTCTTGCAAAACCTTGGCTGGCTAAAAATAAGACTGTTTTGTAGTCAAGAAGGGGGGAAAAGTTTCTCAGTTGTAAACACCAGTCAATGTACTTCTTTTCTGCTTTATGAAGCCAATTTTTTCCTTCTTTTTTCTAACTCTCCTTTATTCATAGTGTAGTTTAATTATAATTCTCCTTTCAGTGAGCAACCCTGGAGACCTTATTGTTCAGCCATAGTGTTATCAAGGCTACAGCTACAATTTATGAGAAGAAGTTAGAGGTTCCTTTTAGAAAAACCAAAATGTTTCCTCCCCCACAAATAAATAAATATAATAGTCACTTTATTACTAACCCTCACTGCAAATTTTTATTAGGCCCCAGAGATGCCAGCCCAATAATTAAAGAAATACCTGTGAGGTGTTGATCAACACTTACTCTGTTTAACTCTACTGGGTCAATAAATCTGCAGGAAAACTTTTAAGTTAACAAGATTGTTTGGGCCTCCAGTTGCTGGGCGGATTTGGTTACATGGAAGGGAAATGAGGTGGGAGAGAGTGGAGAGGCATTCATAAGCAAAACCCAACCCTGCACACACGAGCCACGGGGTACAGGGCTGTGCTGCGAGTGACGGAGTGAATTCATCAATATATTATTTTTGCTGCTTTTAGCTCACAAGTATCATTTAGTGTCTCTGAGTGTGAGTGGGCACTTTTAAAAAGTTGTCAAAATCCTAGGGGTTTCAGTGAAAGGGTAAGTAAAATGTGCCTGCTCACCAGAATTCAGATTCCCCAAGTACAGACCACTTCTGGGCTGGAAAGAGCTTGTTACCTTTTCTTGTTTCTTTCAGTCTTCATTCTGTAACTGCTTTATGGTCAATTTGATTTAGAATGCATTTACTCTCAAGAAGCAGGAACAATAAAATTCTTCTTGTAGCTTGCCTGTGCTTATAGTTCCTTGGAGGGTTTAACCTATTGCACCCTGACATGATTCTAACGGAAGCCTTTGTGATGCCCTGTACTAACCTTCAGTCTGAGATCACATCGAACCAGTGGCCTCAGGCCCCTGGCACACCAGGACCACTGTGGCCTACTCTGAAGTTTGGTATCATTATGGAAATTGGTCTCAACACCTCTGCTCCCCTTGCTACTCTCTGCTCTTTTCTTAGATACTTCTAGGATCATATGTGGAAACCATAGCCTTCATGCCAATTTGGCTAGTGAGTCAGATCTTCAGAGCACGCCATTCTTCTCAGCTGTTGACAGCAGGCTGACAGGTGCTCCTTCAAGCACACCACCAAAACTTTTTTATCTCCATATATGCTTTCATTTCAAAGTATGGAATTTTATTTTTACATGCCATGGCATGCTTATCTGTCTTCTGTTTTAAACTTTTAAAAATGCTTACTATCATCTGCTTATTTCCAATGATACCTGAAATATTATCAGGATATTTTTATTTAAACATTTTTATTATATTTTCAAGGGTGTGTGTGTGTGTGTGTGTGTGTTACACACATGTGCCACAGCACGGAGGATAACTTGCAGGAGTAGGCCCCCTCTTTCCCCATGTGTAACCCTGAGATCTAACTCAGGTTGTCAGGTTTGCTCGGTGAACCATTTTCCTGTCCTTCCTTAACATTTTCTAGACTGAGACATTCTTTGCCAAATTGTAAGTCACAGAACTTTAGTAAGCCAGTATAATGGTTTTCCAAGTCCTTCAACAACATTAAAGCCTTTGTTTGAGAGAAAACACTAGGCCAGACTCCAGTTATTCTGTAGTCAACCTTCTAAACAGGTCAAATGGCTTTGTATTTAAAAATAAAATGAAGATAGGTATCTTAGAGGCTATCAGGAGGAACCAATTAGCTCCCTTTTTATCTTATTTGTGAGGTGATCAGTCTGTCTTCAATCATATAAAACTTATAGTTCTATCTTTATATTGTCTTTTTAATTTAAATTATTTTTTGAGAATCTTATATCTGAGTAATTTATTTACAGCACGTCTACACTTCTCTACCCTACAACTCTTCCCATGCCTCCTTCTCAGATACATGATATCTCTTCTTTAACTATTGTTACACATAGAGATGCACACATAGAGACATACACAAACCTGCTGAGTACATTTCATACTGCTCATTTATGTACTTGTTTAGACTGGATAGCTATCAGGGGTTTTGTCCCTGGAAAAGACTGATTAGCTGTTCTTCATTTAGAGGTAAGGCCTTGTGAGATTTCCCTTATCCACATTAGCATGTCTACTGGTATTGCTACTGTGTCAGTCTTCTTTAGGTGTCTGTATTTTTTAAATGTAATGGGTGTAGTTTCCCTGGCATATATAGAAGACAGTAACTAACAGCAGATGTCTTGGTCCTCCAGTCTGTATGCTCATCCCACCAACTCTTCTGAAATGTTGCCTGAATCTTATGGGGTAAGTATGTGTTGCAAGTGTGTCAGGTGGAGTAGGTATTCCATTGCCAGTTTTCCCTGAACTTTGACCAGTCATCTTTATAACAGTTGTATAAGAAACTTATTTGCTTAGCTCTTTCAGATGTTCAATGTTATATAAATTAATTTTATTATATATTGATGCTTGTGAATTGATGTTTGGGTGCTATTTTTCCTACTATGTATTTTCTATGCATCTAAATATTTTTAGATATGCTGACTGCTTTCTGAGCAAGATAAGCATATATTAAAAATCTGTTTTGATATGTTGTCAGGCTCTACATATGTGCTGTTTTTACAGGGTCACAGGTATCCTGTCCAACTGCTATATGTAATTCCCATAGGCATTCTGAGAGCACCAAGTAGTGCTCCTCAAAGCGTGACACTGGGGCTTCTGAAGTCAGGACTGCTTTTTATTTACTCTATATGGAAAACCATTTGCATAATGGGCCTAGGATTGCAATTCTAATGTACATGCAGTCTCTAGAGCATGCTCACAAAACTTAAAAGAAACTTGGTATTGAGTCAGAGAAGGAATCCAAAGCCTTCTATCAGTCAAACCTTTTAAAAGACTTTCATTAGAAAGTCCTGAAACTGGGGGTGGGGGGGGATGGAGAAAGGGGATAAAATATGAAATGTAAATAAATGTAAATAAAATATCCAATAAAAAGAATATATATATATATATATATATATATATATATATATATATAAAGAAGAAAGTCCTGAAACAATGCTACTATTCTTGTTGGAATATATACATGTTTGAAAAATTTTAAATGTTATACATAGGACTGTACTATGTATTAACAAGTTAATAATATCTTTTAAAGTTGTATGTTTATTTACTAGTATGGTTGATAGAATAATATACACATACCAAAGTGCTTAGTGCTCCATTATATTTTAGAGTAGGAAGGGATTCTGAGACAACTATAGTTTGACTTAACTTTGTACAGAGCCTGAAGGCTGTGCCCAATATTGGGCTATTCTACTGTGTAGTTTCAATGTACATAAAATGCAGATGATATGACTTGATGTTTAATGCATCAAGGTAAAAAGTTTTACTTCAAGTACAAGTGCATCATACACTGGGGGAAGTATACGTTAAAAAAACAGTTGTACAAATTTGAAAGATAGGCATTCCAAATATTTTTTCATTGGCTGTTTAAATACTGAACATTACTAACAGTTCTTAGAAATTCAAATTTGGGCTACCTTAGATAGGATTTATGTTGACATTGTAAATCAAAGACTGAATTTTGGTCCAGGTGCTCTATCCATTGTCAAGAAAGACCTTGTCCACATGGGTAGATACAAACAGAGAGGTTCATGTAGATATACACAAATATGCACACAAACGCATGTATAATAGCCCCTCACCTCCCAGTTCTTAATTGAGGCTTGAGTTTGGTAGATTCAGTTGTAATCTGACAAATTAGGGTTTAGATACCTCATATTCAATACTACCTATTTTGTTTTGGAACTAAAGCTTTCTGTTAGTGTAGCCACTAATATTTGTCAGTAACATAGAATGAGTTGACTTTGCATAGGTTACATTTTTCAATGATTACAAACAGGAAAAAGGCTCTTCTATTATCACACTGACACCTACTATTACAACATAGTGTTTGATTTAATCAACTGATTGACTGTTCAGAAATGGAAGCATATTTACCAATCACCTGAGGAATCAGCAAACAGTTCTTCCTTCTGGCTGATGGCCTCTGTCCAGCATTTATACATGCTTGCAGTCCTTGTATATTACTGATATATACTATCTCAAGAATACGAAGATACCCTGAATGTTGGTACACTAATTTGGGTCAGAATATCTCATTATGCAGAGTTATGGAGGTGTAAGTACTTGGTAAGTAAGTGCCTTTCAGTAGTATAATGGCTTTGTTTTAGACACAATATTTATTTCTTCAAATGGTAAGAATAGATAAAAGGCAGTGAGATTGACTGACTGGAGTTTTATAGCTACAATGTCAGATTTTTATCCTCTTACACAATTCCCTCCCTGCTTCAGCCTTAAACATAGGTTCAGGTATTGTATATTTCACAAAGGGTGCTGTTTACTTTTCATATTTCTTTTAGGAAATTTATTATAGTACACTGTAAGATATCATTTATTATAGTACACTGTAAGGTATCATGCATTAAAGAAAGAGCCTTAGAAGTAACTATTCTACTTTTTCTTTTTTTTAGATATGTGGTCTCACATAGCTCGAATCTATATAACTCACAATCCTCCTGCTTCAGCTCTAAGTGCTATGTTGACAGGTGTATAACAGCATGCTTGGCATGTCTGTATTTATTCTCATTTTTAACTGAGCTAAGGGGTCAAAGTCATTTACTGATGAGAGAGAAAACATTGCTAGTCAGGTTCTAGAGCAGCTGGCTGGAAAGAATGCTGGCCTACTTAGCCATGCATCAAGTTAACTTGAGGTAGATCAAGACATACATGGCAATGGTAAAACTATATCTTCTCAAGGAAACAGAGCAGCTTCTCATGATTGCAATCCAGGCCAGGATTTCTTAAGAAGGATCATAAAGAAAAGAATGAAAGACTTTCTTTCTGACACTAAAAACTATTCATTAGAAGAAAACACAAAGAAAGTCAGTAGACAGATATTGCCACAACTAGTAGAGAACACTGTTTTCTAGACTATGTGTCAAGTGAATAAATAAATTAATGAAAAAAAAAACAAAACTAGGTATCAATAAGGAAAAGCTAAATAACAACTACCATTTATCCTAAGAAGTAAGATCAAAATGTTAGCAGCACAGTAACTTGCTCATTTGCTCAGGAATGTTCCTGGTACCTGCCTCTGCTAAGGACACACACACACACACACACACACACACACACAGCTATTATGTATGAGGGTGGAGGGGACCATCATGTTGTACCCATATGTATATTCAACTTCAGTCTATCAGTTTGGGAAAGTAAGTAGGAAGAAGCTTTGCTCTTCCTTGCTGAGGAGAAAAGGGAAAACCTGGCCCAACTTCTTGAGAGCTTTTCAAACTGGTAAGTTTTAAATAACTGATCATCTCAGTGCTCTCAGATGTTCATGAAGGATAATTATTCTAAAGCAGATGAATTTCTAGCTTTAAAATTATGAAAACTAGTAAGTGCTACCCAACGTTACTATTTAGAAAAAAATTAACTTTCTTTGTTAAGAATTTCCCTTTTGCCTACAGCCATAGGCCTAAAATCAGCAATAGTCCTGACATACGTACATGCTAACACAAAGTCTTGGGTCTCTGTGGAAAAACACTGAAACAAATGGCTATAAGCTATTGTAAACAGGCAGCTTTTATGGATATTTACCAGCCTGAGTAGTCATAGACCTTGTAAATAGGTAGCCTCAGCGGATAGTACCAACTTAGATAAGGACAAGTGAATCATAGGCAGAGTCATAGTGACCTGTCCCCTGAACCTTCACCCAGTCGATACCCTGTTCTGAAAGATATCTGTACTCCCCTTGAGCCCCTAGACTCCAGTGTCATCCTCTTCCCCACGTCCTGCCTTTTTGTGTTTATAACCCCTGTGTGAATAAGTAAAAATTATGATTTGATTTAAATTAATTAATTAATTAAAAAAGAATTTCCCCTCGAATGATTGAGAAACATCTAAAGAAGTGCTCAGCATCCCTAGTCATCAGGGAAATGCAAATGAAAACAACACTGAGATTCCACCTCACACCAGTCAGATTGGCTAAGATCCAAAACACAGGTGACAGCAGATGTTGGCGAGGATGTGGAGAAAGAGGAACACTCCTCCATTGTTGGTGGGATTGCAAGCTGGTACAACCACTATGGAAAGCAGTCTGGCGATACCTCAGAAAATTGAACATGGTGTTACCTGAGGACCCAGCTATACCCCTCCTGGGTATATACCCAGAAGATATTTCAACATGCAACAGGGCCACATGCTCCACTATGTTTATAGCGGCCTTATTCATAATAGCCAGAAGCTGGAAAGAACCCAGATGTCCTTCAACAGAAGAATGGATACAGAAAATGTGGTACATTTACACAATGGAGTACTACTCAGCCATTAAAAATAATGAGCTCATGAAATTCTTAGACAAATGGATGGAGCTAGAAAATATCATCCTGAGTGAGATGACCCAATCACAAAAGAACACACATGGTATGCACTCACTGATAAGCGGATATTAGCCCCAAAACACACAATACCTAAGATGCAACGCAGAAACCTCATGAAACTCAAGAAGAAGGAGGAAGACCAAAGTGAGGGTGCTTTTGTCCTTTTTAGAACGAGTATCAAAAGATTCAACCAGAGCTCCCAGGATCTAAACCTCCAGCCTGAGAACAGACAGGGGCAAGCTGTCCTCTGAGAGGCTCTAACCAGCAGCTGACTCAGACAGATACAGACATCCAGAGCCAAACAGTGGATGGAGCTTGAGGACTCTTAAAGAAGAATAGGTGGAAGGATTGCGGGCCCTAAGGAGATAGGAACTGCACAGGAAGATCAACAGAGTAAACGAACCTGAACCCTTGGAGCTCTGAGAGACTGAATCACCAACCGTGGAGCATACCTAGTCTACACAGATCTACCTCCATGGGCTGAACCTAGGCCTCCCTGCACATATGTTGTAAATGTGCAGCTTGGTTTTCATGTAGGTCTCAAACATCTGGAGTGGGGGCTATCCCAAAACATGCAGCCTGTATATGGAGTATGGTCTTCTAAAACAAAACAAAACAAAACAAAACAAAACAAAACAAAACAAAACAAAAAAAACAGTTGTTCAGTTATTCATGGAATATTATTTTTTTATATCTCTTGTATTCAGTTTGCAACTACTTCATTGAGAATTTTTGTATGTATATTCATGAGGGATACTGGACTATAACTTATATATTTTTGTTGGGTTTACACTTGATTTCACTATTTCAATATTATTTGCTTTGTGAAGGAGCTTATTGTGGTTCTGAATTTTTTTAAACATAACTCAAAAAGTATTGCTTGTTTGAAGGCTCTATAGAATTCTTGTATAAGTATATCTGACCCTTGGTATTTTGCTTGTTTGTTTCTTCTCATTTTATTCTGTTTGAATGCTTTTTAAATTTTTTTGATTTGCTGAAAATAAAAATAAAAATAAAAATAAAATAATAAAAAAAAAAAAAAAGAATTTCCCTTTTAATTTGTTAAGATTTCCCTTTCTCCATACAAAGTAAAAGGTAAGGATAGCTCCAATGCCATCAATTATTAAGCTGAAGTCGAGCTTACAATATTGTGATTGAGATGAAAGTTTCAAGTAAAATTCTAGGTCTTCTCATTCATACTTGTACTGGTGCATGCAAACTCTTGTCTAAGTAACCACACACAAACTACATATCCCTACCTCTCTGTGTTTACTGTTTCTCTGTTTGGTGAGTTAACAGCTTTAGGTCCTTGTCTTTTTCTTTCTCTGACAAGCCTTTTTGCTAGTGTTTTCCACAAATACACCTGGTATTTCTTTATAGCTTGGATTAACTAAACGTCATATCTAAGAAAGAGGGATTTATGTTTTTTTTAAAATATGTATTAATTTCATTTTCTTCAGGCTCCTCCCTTACTACTCAAAGTTGATGACATCTTAAATGAAAATGGTTGGTTAGAATCCAATCAAGAATATAAAGGGACTGAACAAATTCAACCATGAAGTAAGTGTAAAATATTAGTGTCCAGACATCTGAGATGTATATGACTACTATGAAACTCCTACAGCTGTTCTGGCCTGGAGCTCACATGCTCCCCAAGATTTAACAGAACCCATTACCAGTACAACTTTTATTTGCTTAATAAATTACATTCTAAAGCACAATAGCCTAGGTTCATAGCTGTAAAATTGCCAAATATTGTCAATGACCACTCTCTCGTCATAAATAACAAAATAATCTATGACTCACTGGATTCTGATTCCCAGGGCAATTTTTTCTTGCCATTACTCAAAAAGTAAAAAAGTGCCTCTTTGTGGATTTTATAGAGGTTATAAATTACTCAAAGGAGATGACATAGGACAGATTTGTAGGCCAAGTAACAGGAACCAGCCAAGCACATGTGTAAATGACAGACATAGCTAAGAAGGGGACTAGTGAAGATTACCAAACCTTAAAAAGAGTGGTATTTTGAAGGAAGGAAAGTGATGGGACAACCATGCAGAGAAGACATATGTCACTTGGTGAGATGGAATTACAATAACTGAATTCAACTGGTAGCTTGAAATGGGAGAGGAAGCACCTAGCCTCTCAGAGACTTAAAGTGGCAGGTGGGGGATACAGGAGGAGGGGGTACTCAGAAAACAAGAGATGGGGAAGGATTGTGGGACGGGGTGACTGGGACGGGTTATAAAGTGAATAAGCAAAAAAAAAAAATAAAATTAAAAAAGGAAAAAAAAACAAAACAAAAAAAAAAAAAAAAAAACAAAAAAAGAAAGTGGGGACTCTAGGCCCACACTTGAAATAAGTCCAGCACGTAGCATATTCACAGAAAATGTCAGAGAGGAAACACCAGGTATTTCACTGTCCCAAATATAAATCTGGGACTGTGAGTTTCAAACACTGTGATGCTTTTAAAATGCAATCAGGAATTTTCCTCTTATGTAGCAAGGACATAAGAATAGTTGGTATATGCCAGCATCTAGGTCAGAACAGTGTAGAAAATTAATAGGGCATAACCTGTCCCCCCACTATTGGACGGTGTTGCATTCTGAAGAGAGAACTGGCTGTATCAGCTTGTGAAGATGTGTCCCATGTGCTCTTGAAGGCTAGATCCCTATGACAGGCAGTACGTAAGAAGCATCTAAGATTTAGGAGAAAAACAGGTGGGCAAGACAACAGGGGAAAATTGGGCAATGCAGGTGGAATGGGTTGGATGAAAGTGGGGTGAAGAACCCGAGAAGACTAGTATAAGATGGGGAAGCAGGGAGAAATTTGATAAATGCTATAAACATCTGGATATGGTTGCACAGTAGAGGGGAGAGTCAGTTTTTAATGGTATAAAAGGTAACATTCTAACTGAGGAACTGGCAAAATGAAGAGTGGTTCACACACAGAGAGAGGTTGTAGAACACAGGCAAGAGAATAATGGAAAGATATCAGAAGAGGATTTGAGTCGACATATCAGAACCAGATGATGAGACAGAGGATTCTGGACCTTCTGTAGCTAAAGGTATCCTTAGAAAAAGAGAAAACTAGAGGTTCCCAACATTGGTGGCTGTAGAATTGTTAAGAAATTCCAGGAAGAAAATATGAGGGACAATATGAAGAGGCAGAGGAAAGAAGAATAGAAGATGAGCAGAGGAAGTCCGGGGCAGGGAGAGGCACAGCCACCTAGAGGCTTGGAATGGAGGACAGATGGAGTGCAGCCCTCCCTCTTCCCAGGGGCTTTTTACATGGAGTCTACATGCCAGCACTGAGGAACCGAGCGCTTGCTGATTCCAGATACACTGGCGTTCATTAAAGGACTCAAAAAAAAAAAAAAAAAACCAGAAAGAAAGAAAGGGAAAGAGAGAAAGAAAGAAATGAATGAATTTTAAAAAGAAGAAGAAAAAAGAAAAAAAGTGCACTGGGAACACAACTCTATTTTGCTAGAGTGCTCCTATATCTTTCATATAAGTCTTTCCAACTATGCTTCAGCAATGAGATTAAAAATAAGTACAAGAATCTTGGAAAAAATAATGGCTACATTCTTCTCAAAGCTTATCATTGTACAGGTTCTTAGACAAAGGATCAGAAATGAAAGGTGGAACTCAACAGTCAGAAGCAGCTACTTGGGAAACTGTTATCCCTCAGCCATCTCTAGCTTCATTTGAGAAGCAGTAGAAGCTGGTTTGTGCTTCCCTTTTGCTTTGAAAACTTTACATGGTGTTCCAGGAGACAGTAAGAATCATAAAATGCCTAATGTAGAGCCTTGGGAGTTATTAGTTCTTGATAACTAATAACGTTATGGCCAAGAATGCAGAAAACACTCCAGAGATTTTTTTAAAAAAGCATCTTTCCAAGGATTACAACATCCCCAGAGATACTGCCAATTCTCCAGAGAGAGAAGAAACGATCTGCCTTTCCTGTAGTAATCAAGGCTCTAGTAATTTGTGCTCTGCATGTATGCTTTAATACAACCTTCCTCACCCCTAGAGTTTTCTTAGCACAAGTCAACCAGATACAGAATCTTTCATTCTGTTGTTCCCTCTCAATGAATTATCGGGGAAGAAATCACAGAATAGCACACACTGCCTAACACTAACAGCAATGTTTGGTTTCATAGAAGGAAATAGATGCAAATTATGAAATTGAGTATGATGGAAGCAGCATTGTAATTCCAGAACAAAACAGCTCCAAGGCAACTTGAAGCCTACTTAGCCTTTCTGTTTCCATTTTCATCTTAGCAGATTCTGACATGTTAACTAGAGAAACCAAGATTGATGGTGTGATTTGAAGCCATATCAGAGTGTCGATGCTAACCAAACAGCTCCAGTAAAGCTGTAGTGTCTAAATAAGGCTTACAGTGAGCAGAGCTGGGAAACATTCCTCCTCCTGCAGCAAGACAGGAACCTTCGCAACAAGAAGAAACATCCCATAGCCCAGGGACCATTGCTTCAAGATCTGTCCCCTACTTCCCAAAAACCAAGCACATTTTGGAACCCGAAAGTCTTTTGGGACTGTATATGAAGTCTAACAATATTTTCAACATTTAATGCCCAAGATAAGAGTACCCCAGAGGGAAAAAAGAGTGCAGCTGGTTTTGGAGCACTTGGGACCACCCAAGCTGTATTCTCTGTGTTTGTGGATGTGCCATGAGGTGAAAGAGCAATTTAAACATGTGTGGGATATTATGAAGACTTAAATAACTAAGACAATATGAGGAAGCAATGTAATGTATGTAGTTCTAAAGGACTATGAGGTAGAAAACAAATTTCATGTGAAGCTACTTTAGTGTGATATGTATATTAGGCTTATGATAATTTAAAGTTACACATTCACATTTAATTAAATTCTACTGGAGTTGAGGGTCATCAAAACTATTTTCCCCAGAATTCACTTGCACCTAACCTTTGTTATAGAAAGCCGATTAAACTACTGTTATTTATTTCATGATTGTTACAAAATGTTCTGATATCTTTCCCAATTAAAAATAATAGAATGAAAGATCCTGAATCAATTTATCTGTTTATATTAAAGAAAAGAAAATGTTTATATTAAATCAAATGTAGGAAAAACAAAATAAAAATGCCAGGTAATATTTGGAAACAATATAGGTATGCAATAGAACACCACAAGTTAAAAGGCAGAATATATGTTTATAAAGTACCCCTTTCTATATGTGCTATAATTGCAAAAAAAATCTTTCTTTTTAATGTGAAATAAATTCTATTGTCTTAAATTCCTCATGAAGTTAGTTTATCACTTTCACACAGAAACCTGGCACTCCTTTGTATGTGGAAATACTTCATTTAAGATATTTCCTTCCTGATGTATAGACCATTTGCCATAAAACAAAACAAAACAAATTCAAACAAAACAAAAACCAATTCATTTGCTGGAGAAGTGCACCAGTTTATCATAGACATGAGACTATATGTCTTGTTTTACTTCAATGGTGTATTAAGAACAAATGAAACAGAGTAAGTGATGTGTCCACAGTGAAAAAAATTAAGTAGCTTGTTCACTTCTGTAGAAGTGTTGTGGTAGAAAATATCAGTGCTTTCACTTTTCTTCCCACTTCTAATACAAGGCAGTTCATGGTCCTATTCTCTGACCACATGTGAGCTAATACCTGGACAAAGACAATGGTCCTATGTGGCTCTAAGAGTTGTACATGGTGATTGAGAGTATGGAATAAACCATATCTTTGGAAAACCAAAAAGAAAATGTTTTGAATTGTATTTGTTTTTCTTTGCAATGAATCATATACTTTCAAATATCTGTTATTAAAAAGTATGGGTGCTCAAGTAAACTATTCATGTAGAATGAGCCTTCCAACTTCATTTTTCTCTTCTTTTAACTCAAAACAGAAAAGAACTGCAGCAGTAGGTGAGGGAAGACATGCCCTACAATGGCTGGTTATGCTGGTGCCAGTCCTCTTGATGGCCATGGCCTATTGTAGACAGTACTTTGGGTGGCTTTGTTTTCACTTTTCCCATTTGTTCTACAAGAAAACCTGGGCTTATGAAAGACTACAGAGCAAAGAGAAAAAACAAGAAGTTTGGTTGAAAAAAAAACCCTCCCACGTGATACCAAATATATTTCTCACTTCTGACAAGCCATGCTTGCTAACAGCCCTTACTGCTAACAGTAAGAAATGTGTGAGTCCCAGAAGCTAGGATGAGGGTCTATGTTAGGGTACATACTTAACATGTGTATAAACTCTGGGTTAAAGCACCAAGGGAAGGAGGCAGGCAAGAAGAGGAGGAGGGAGGAA
The DNA here is from genome assembly GCA_021653895.1 of Mastomys natalensis. Taxonomy (NCBI): domain Eukaryota; kingdom Metazoa; phylum Chordata; class Mammalia; order Rodentia; family Muridae; genus Mastomys; species Mastomys natalensis. The sequence goes on along the minus strand of JAJTUV010000621.1, from coordinate 403,487 downwards.
GGGAGGTGAGACTGTTCGTCATGATATACCCCAGGGAGCTGAGAGACTATGGTCTTGACTATGATGACAGGGAAAGAAAGGGAGTGAGAATAAGAGCAACCATCCATCCTTCCATCCATCCATCCATCCATCCATCCATCCATCCATCCATCATCCATTCCATCCAACCCCCACCCATCCACTCATTATTCAGAAGAACCTTCCTGTTCCTAGGAAAGTCCTGGGTGACACTGAGTGAGACTGGCCATGTACTAGCAGCAGTAGCTGTGTCTTTTCATCACTATAACATCTTAGGCAAATCGTTTTATGACTTAGTTATCTTAGATCATGTCAAACAAGAATAGATCCAATTTTGTCTCATTTCAAATCTCAGGACTCAGTGATCACTATATCATGGTGGCTTCACAAAGCAGTACAATTAAGATATATTTACATCCAATTATAGCACTTGTTTCTTCTTTTTTAAAAATTTTTTCATTATTTGAGAATTTTATCTCTAAATATAATGTTTTATAATCCTATCAACTTCCCTCCTGAAAACTACTCCAGGACTCCTATCTCAACATCCCCTTGAACTTTAAATACTTTAAATTTGTTCTTTAAACCTATAAAGCCTAATTCGAGCTACCTACATAGGCATTGAAATGTGTGTGGGCCAATCTACCAGAGTATGGGCAATCCTGCAGAGGTCACACTCCTAAAGAAAATATTCTCTTTTTCTCAGTAGCTATCAGCTGCAAATAGCTCCTCATCCATCAGTGGGGTCTAGGACAAAACTCTCTTCTAAAACATAGATATAATCAAGAGATATAATATGGTAAACTGTTATGATAATTCAGAATATATTGTAAACCATTTTGGTATATATTCTTTTTATAATTTTACTATGAATAACTCTTTAATATTCTTATTGTAATTAACCAAAGGTTACAGAATTATATTGAGAGTTAAGGGCTTATTCTACCTGTTTAAACTAATGTTGAGTTCAACAAAATCATGTCTGAACTCTAGGTATTTTTCCACCTTTTATATCTGCTTGAAAATATAGACATATAAACTTTTTTTTGTTGTTTGTTTGTTTTATTTTTAGGTTGTGGAAGTTTTTCTTTTTGTCTGTTGACCATAGGCGTTCTTGATGGTTTCAGGGAGAGTAGCATAGAGGTAGAAAACTGTTGAAAGTGCCAGAGAGAAACAAGCCTGAAGGCAAGGTTTATAAGAGTTTAACATTTCATGAAAAAAAAAAAAATACCCACCATTTTTTCTCTCTTCTGAAGCAGTATCTAGAAAATTAGTAATTAGTGAATTAGTAGTGACCACATCTAAGAAAATTAGCATGACTCTACATAAGCTGGCATGTATGTGTGTACACTTAATCCATTACACACTTTCCTATGCTTCCAACCCCCAACACATGATGTTACTGACAGATTGCAATCTAGAACATGCTTTCCTGTTCTAATACAAATGGGTCTGCATTTTTTTTTTAACTTGGCAAGGTTAAAAAACAGACTCGTCATAAGTGTGTAATGTCTTGAATTAAAATAGACTTCCTTAATGATTTGTTTTCTCCAATTTCACCACAAAATGTAATACAGCCAACAAAAGAGCTATTCTTCCCCTCATATAATAACATGTTATTCAACAATCATGTAAGAAAACCTATACATAAGAATGCCAAGAGTATGAAATTGAGTTTCTAACTGAAATGTTTGGGAAGAAATCTTTTCTCTTTCCCCTAAAGTTTTACTCTGAGAGCTTGAGTGAAATGATATAAATATCTAGGAATATACAGTTTTGCTTTCCTACTGTAATATGCTTATAGAAGTAGTTACAGTTTACTTTATAACATGGATCACTGAAAACATTAACAATAAAAACATACAAAAATACAAACAAGTGCTCTGTGTGCTCTTTATTCTGCAGTAAATCAAAAAGAAAAAAAAAAGATTTAATTGCTTCTGTCCTTGTTAGGTCAAACAGCTCCTAACATGGCTAGGGTAAAGGTACCTTGTGTCTGTGGGCCAAGGTAAAACTGTGCCTCAGGAAGATGGACAAGTATAGTTGGCAGGACAAACAGAAAGGCTACCTTGTACAGGAAATTATAATAGATGGATGAACTCAGTCTGTTTCTTTCTTTCTTTTCTTTTATTTAAAAAAACTACAAAGGAGAAACTGCAATGCTATGACTCCAAAAAAAGAAAAACAAAACTGAATGCACTAGTGTTTGGAAATGTAGTGCTAGCCTTAAGAATACAGCTCATCATTTCAGGCCAACAGAAATCTACAGGCTAAAGATATAACTATGTCACCTGAATGTATGCTGATACATGTGTACAATACCCTATACACAAGTACCTTCTAGATCTGCTACATTTCTACAGAACCTAAGTTTCGAAATGTTTAAAAAGTTAGAATATCAATGACAGACTGCTTAAATGACTCAGTCAGTTTTTCTTAAAGTAAGATTTTTTTCCTTCAGAAAAACAAGAGAAGAAATGCTGGATATTTGTAGTAAAAACATAATGCACATGCCTATATACATGTATTACAAGCATGTACATATACACACATGGTAGCAAATAAGTGGAATTCTTTTGGTTTGCTTGTTTTTTTTTTTTTTCATTTTGTTTTTCATTTTGGAGTTAGGTGGAGAACCTGGGCTTAAGTATTAGATCATAATTTATTATTTACATGACCGTACATGAGTCACTTTATTCCTCTATGCCTCAAATTAGGGATCAAACCACCTATTTTATAGAGAAACTACTAAGAAACAGCCTTAGCAGAGGAAAGACTCAGTATTCTACAGTGCAACTGTTAGTACCTATTCTTTGTATAAACTCAAGCTAGTACTATTCAATGTACTTTACATGATTTGTGAAGTCTCTGGCTGTAACTTGCCATATCAAGATAGTAAAGCTGAAGACATTTCTTGTTAAAAGAACATTTCTTCATGCCCATTCAGTGAAGTGCAGTAGGGATAATACTATCATTACTGGAGAAAATTAGGAAAGGCAAATATAGATTAGGATGCTTCATGCTAAGCAGAAATTAGTACTGTACACTTGAATATTTATTTTAGTAATCTGTGAAACAATAAATGTCTGTATTGCATAAAACCTTGTCTGGAACAGATAGGAAAGTTCTCTTTGATCACAAAACCATTATTTTATGAGTACATATTTCTTAACAATTAAAGTAGATAAACTGTGTATCTTTGACTCAGCATTAACAAAATAAAATTCAAAGTCTTGAAATATATTTAGAAAAAATTATACACGGAGAAAGTATTTAGAGTAGTTACCGGCTACGTGTTACTGAACTAATAAAGACATAAACTTTATTAGGAAAAAGAAAAATATGAATAAAAATCCTTTTGTAATAAAATCATGCACACAAAAAGCATTAAATTTCACAATCAAAATCCACTGAGAATTTTACTCTTTGGCAGTCAAACAAAAATTCCAGGAAAATAGTTTAAATTCCGCTCACAAAATTCAAGGGTAGCTAGCTATAAGACATTATTTGCAACTATGAGAAATAAAAATTTTGTGTGGATCTCATCAATGACTGCTTATATACCCCCATGAAGCTTAAACATATTTTTATTTAATAATTTAGTATATAATTATTGATTGTTGCAGGATCCTGAGACTCATCTACTTCGTGCAATTTCACATATAGAAATTACATATAGCTGTATTGTAATTCTAAGGCTCCTAAGTCTATTCAAACTTTAAGGTAAGAAAATTTTATCTGCAGGGATAGAAATGTTCTTGATGTTTCCAGGAGAAAGGAATTTCAGGTAGTAAACTAATTCATGCCCACTGGTGAATTAAAAAAAATTCATTTAGTTTCTAAAATTCTAATAAATAAACATTTTACACAATGTTCTGCAACTTTGATGAAAAATGCACCCTCCTAAATCACTATTTCCTCAATATCAATCATCAGTTAACAGTATCTCTGCCTATATCCCTATGATGACGGAGGGCTGTTCATACTTCCTCAGTGGCTCTGTACACTTGGGTATAATTGGGATTTCAGCTCAGAGACATCTGCCTTTAACTTGTTGGGCAACACAGGAAAGTTGCAGAGTCTGTATGTTTCATATAAGAAATTAAAATAAAAGAAAACAATATTTGTGAAAAGTGTTTATAAAAAGTTACCCAGTATGACTTACATTTGTAGGCAATACTTTCATACACACACACACACACACACACACACACACACACATCCTAATTATTGCTATCTCAGAAAGCAAGGCTATCTTGAGGGAAATTAATTATTACAGCAAACAGCATAGAAACATTCCTTTTACAGTGATGGATGAACAGAGGGAGCATTTGTTTCTTGTCCCCTGGCAAAAGTGAAAGAAAAAAACACTAGCATGTCAGAAGATGGTAGGTCTTCCCAGTGGCTCAGGAAGAAAAATAATTCTAAACTATATTTCCCCCAGCATCCCCAGCCCATCTCCTTTAGAGCTAAGAAGACAGTTTTAGCACTAGCAACTCCGGGGCTCTGGCAAAGCGGCTGCTGCTGCTGGCTTCAGGCATCAGGCCTTAGCAGGCCAAGATGGACAGGAGTGAGGAGGAGACTGGCGTTTCTTTGGTAATGAAATCCTGGTATATATAAACTATAGGAAAGTCAGTGAAAAAGTAAAAGAAGTGATTGTCCACATTTAAAATGCCTTAATATATAAACTGTGTAACTATCATTCACAGACGGCTGTGAACAACTTTATTCTTTCTTTCCTTTTAAAAATCATGCGGAAGACAGAGATGTTTCTCTAGTAAATGGTACTCAAAACTGTCAAAACATAACTATGACATAATACAATTTTTCTTAAGAAATCTTGAAAGCTTGTAGTCTGAAATTTTAAGGAAGACTTGGTTCATTCCCCAATTAGGAAGGACAGGTTTTCAGACTTCACTACAGCTGTAAGCTCAGTCTTGGAGGGGAAAAAGAGGCCAGTTCTGTATGCACATCTGTTTCTAGTGTGATGCTGGTATGCAAACTATTGTCTATTGGAAGTGTGTTGTGGTAACGTTTGCCAGGGTTAAAGGCTGGGTCAATTTGATCAAGAAGCTAAAATTAGCTTCTGTGTGTTTTCCTGAAAAGAAAAAAAAATACTGTAAAGCTCTTTGTTTTCCTTCAAGTGCTGTTCTCAGATTTCAGCTTCTGGTGTGTAAACTACCAGGAAACAGACAGCCATGACAACCGACTGCTTGTTCACTGAGTCCTGTGTAATAAAATGGTGCCACTCTCAACAGAGCAGGATGGATACAGAAAAGACCAGCTTTTGACCTAACTCACACTTTTCCATTCAAAATATTCATATTATATAATTATTTAACACAAATGTATTCTAGATACATTCTAAAATGTGTGATGGCTTGGCAAAGCCCAATGACATTAAGAAACTCATTCTGAGAAGCCCCCGGAGTAAAGGTTAGGTCACATATTCCTAGAAGTTTGGATGGTGTCTGATTATTTTCACAGGAAATAAGTCTCTTAAGATGAAAATGTGGGGGAAATACACTTAAAAATACCACAAAATCACTAATAATTTGACAAATTTATGAAGAAAGGAATCATGGAAAGGTAAGTTTTATTTGATAATTTATTTTTGTGTTATTAGATATATCAAGAAAAATATTAAAATATTTCTAGTGAGCAAGATTACTTTAAAAAAAATTCTTAGTATTTAAAGTTCCAACAGGCAGAAGATACAAAGAAGAGAGAGTATCTGTTAAAATGTCACGACGAATACATAAACTGAAAATAGATTGTATTTATTTTTAATTTTTAAGCTAGGTACCATATATAATCTAAGATGACTTCTGGTTTAAACACCCTGTACCTCACGCCAACTGTAGGCCTGCAATGCCTTGTGCCTCAGTCTCCCACGAGCTGGAATCACAGGCTTGTGCAACTACTGGCTCACTGTGAAATCTATTTATGTCCTCAGACACTTGCTTTTTTCTTGTATGACGTCAGATTACTCTATCTATTCCGATTTTAGTAAAAGGAATTTTAAATATTTCAACCTCCTAAGTATTACTATTTAAAATAATCTACACTGTAAAATTATCTTAAATACAAAAATATTACATGTATTTTATGCAAAAAATATTGCCCCTACAAAGAAAAAACTGGGAGATGTCAGGTTTGTTTTTGCTGTTTTTGTTTTAATTATAACATGTCAATGAATGTAAGTCAACCTAGTTCTGTCACAGTGAAGATATTATAATGTGCTCATTTATACTTTATGATTTCCATTTTTTTCAATATCATCTTATCTACTCAACTTCAGTAACCTTTTGTGCCTTTTAAATTAAAAACTCACTAAAAAGATTTAGTGATATAGAAATGTGTAAAATGCTTTGAGAAGCTTATTTACAAACAAAATCTACCTATTTTGATAAAGGTCATAACATGTCCTAACTCTAGAATTTCCTGCTGTATGGAAGAAAACCATTAATAGTTGATCTTTTCCTTGGGTCAGAGATTATTATAAAGAACTAGACACTATATATTTTGATAAAAACTAATAACATCCCTTATCTCTCTTGTTTGGGTTTTACCAATTCTTCAGTTTAAAACCTGGCATCTTTTTGCATAGTTATGTGTAAAATGGAAATGATGGGGAAAATGGGAAAAAATATGAACACATCAGATCTACAGCTCTTCAGAAGCCATATTCTTGAAGGACCCTTGCTGGCCAAAAGCCTGGTCTCTAAGGCCCTACACAATTGAGAAGTCACCATCTCTTTACTGGCACCTATAAACCCGTGGCTCTGTTGCTCTTCCTTTCCTATCACATGCTGTTCTCTGGTAAATTTACCAACTAGTATGTCTTATATTAGTGTTTGTATATCTTTTTGCTTGTTCATTTGAAACAAATCTCCCTCTGTATATCAGGCTAGTCTAGAGCAGGTGATCCCTCCAGCCTCAGCTTTCTAAGTACTTAGATTACAAGTATGTGCCATCATTCCCAGTTTGTGTCAACAATGTTTAACTCAGTTACAGGCAGTCCATGGAGACACTTGAGGAAGCCCATCTTGATTCTTGCAATCTGTTAAAAATTTATTAGTGAATGTATATTTTTAATTCTGAATTTAAAATTCCCTCGGAAGTTGCTTGACTCATAAAACAAAACACTGCTACTACTCTTTCTCCCTTCCCACACCAAAATGGCATTTCTTTTTTTTTTTTTTAAAAAAAGAAGGATTTATTCTTATTTTTAGTTGATGTGTATGTGTGTGTGTGTGTGTGTGTGTGTGTGTATCTGTCTGTATTATGTGCATGTAAGTGCATGTGCACTTGGAGGCCAGAAGAGGGCATCAAATCCCTTAGAGTCAGAATTACAGATAGCAGTGAGCTGCCATGTTAGTGTTTAGAATTAAAGTTGGGTCTTCTTCAAGGGCAGCATCTGGTAATTAACCAAGCCATACTTCTTGCCCCAGAATGGTTCTCCTTGGTGGCTGAATGTATGGAAGGACTAGCTTCATTTGTCTTCATCAACTTTCATGGCCCTTCCACAGGTCTGTGGGGTTTTTTTTCTCCTATGACTCTTGGTGAGAAATTTGAGCCACCTTGATTTATTTGCATGCACTTATCTTGACCCTGAATTTCTTATGTATCTTTTTTTTTGTTTGTTTATTTGATGTCTTTGCATAGTTTTAGTTCTCATGTTTCTGAGGAAATATTTATTTTAGCAATTATATGTTTTACTACTCAAGTATTCTCTCTTGTCCTTTGATTATTGCTTTTATAGTATCTAATTCTGTGTAATAAGGATTATGTTCTGTTGAATCTCTCTATGGAGAGGAGCAAGCCAAGCTGCAAACCTCTGTATGAGGCTGTACTCTGACAAAGTATGTAGGGCTTAGCTGTTATACAGAGGATCTCCAAAGACAAGACATAACCATTTAGCCTGAGGAGTGCACCATGTAGGATTTACCCTCAGTGTTCTGGGACCTTCTATCTTCTTATCTTTTACCTTTATGACACGTAAGATATGGCCCACAAACAGTACCATATTTATCAACCGTTAACTTCCTCAGCACACAAAGTCTCAGTGCTGCCTGAACGGCTACCATGATGTGTGAAAGCTTGCAAAGTGCTCTTTTAAATCACAGCTTACATTTTCTTTACTCCATTAAGATGACTGAATTGCTTTTTTTTTTTTTTTTTGAACAAATGGACAAAATCCCTGGCCCATTCTTCTCTTTAATGTTCTATGTATAGACATCTTTTATTCTTTTACTGTGTTTTGAATGGAGCCTATGGAGTTAGAAACCAATGCATGTGTTCATCGCTCTTCCTTGAACTAGAATCCTAATCTCATTACAAAAGACCTCTCACCTCTCTCATATTTTCTTAACTATTTCATTTGGAACAACCAGGTGTTTGTTTGTTTGTTTGTTTTTAATGGAACATTTAAGCATCTGAAAAGAAATTTTTTGAATATTAATTTTAAATGCCAGTGTATGAGTATACAACTTGTAACAAAAGAGGCTAAGAAATTTGTCAAAAGATGTAACACAAACTACAAAGATCTTATAATGCTGATACTAAATGGTGTAAATTCTTTTAAAGATAATGTTAAAATGCAGTGAACACTCGGTCTGGTAAATTTCCACAGAAGCTGCCTGTTTACAATAGCTTATAGCCTTCTGTTTCAGTGTTTTTCCACAGAGACCCAAGACTTTGTGTTAGCATGCATGTATGTCAGGCCTATTGCTGATTTTAGGCCTATGGTAAGTTACTTATTTACACAGAGGTTATAAACACAAAAAGGCAGGATGTGGGGAAGGGAATGGCACCAGAGCATAGGTGTTCAGGGGGAGTACAGATAAGTTTCAAAACAGGGTATTAGCTGAGTGTAGGTTCAGGGGAGAGGTCACTATGGCTCTGCCTATGATTCAATTGTCCTTATCTAAGTTGGTACTGTCCACTGAGGCTGCCTATTTATAAGACCTATGACTACTCGGTCAATGTTATACAAGACAGTTTACACTATAGAACAAAGACTCCAAGACTCTGTTCTATACAAGGACAAGTTTAAAACTAGTATTTTTCAAATAACTTAGATGGCCTTAAAAGATACAGTCCTGAAAAACCTGCAGGTAACTTCAGGGACAAATGGTGGTGACAGGTAACAACAAAGAACTAGGGAGAAACTGCTTCAGAAAATGAAAAATGAAAAAAAGTATAGTATACGTATTTCTCAAGGATTATTACACAACTATGTATATGTATGTATACTTGTGTGATTTTAAATGTCTATATAACAATGTTGAAAATACATCATGAGTAGACACTTCTCCAAATGGTTACTTACCAATGTTGCCTGTTCATTACATTTTCCATGTGTACATATATATGTGTACACATGTATGTAGTTACATATACATGTTGAAATCAGAGAACAAACTTGGATATCAATTTTCAAGAACCATCTATCTCCTTGGTGGGTCTTCAGTTTTGTATTGAGACAGGGTCTCTCACTAGACTGGAACTGACTGAATTGGCTATGTTAGCTGGCCAGTGAGACTCAAGGATCCATGGTCCTCATTATCCTAATGCTATGAAGACAGCATGTGCCACTCACTATGCCTGGACTTTTAAGTAGGTTCTGGGGATCAAATTCAGGTTTTCAAACTAGTGTGGTAAGCGACTGACTAATTGAACTATTTCCTCAATGCCACCTAATTTTATAATTTAATCAATGAATATTCTCTCCAGAAAAGTAAGGGAACCGTGTCACATCATATTCTATGTCACTTTAGATAGAATTACAAGTGGTAATTAATACTTCATTAGTACCACCCCCTGAAGGGGAAAAATTATTATAATTTTAAAATATAAAACTTGTAAGAACTGTCACCTGTATATTGCTTCTGAAAAAATTTTCCCAGCCCTGAGGTTGGTTGGTTAGTCTCTGTGTCTCTGCTTCCTCTCTCTGTGCATGTGCACACACATATGTAGTATTGTATCTTTGTCCTTAGCCTTTGGATTTAAAAATTATTTTCCAGAGAACAGTGTTCATTGCTTTATCCATTACTCTTTTCCTTTAAATTAGTATTGTCCAACACGATAGCCATTAAGTATTTTTTAAAATTTCTATCTAGTTTCAATTTAAAACTACATTAATTAAAATAAAGTTAAAGAGCCAATTATTTAGTTACAATAAACATATGAACTGTTCAAATTCTTCAAGTGGCCAATGTGCACCATCTGAAAACAGTATAAATACAGAAGAATATTCATCATCTAATATAATTCCATTAAATTCATTTGTTGTAGATTAGGGTTTACAAACTTGATTCTATTAGAATTATATATCAAATCACTATTAGTTCTAAGTGTGTGTGTGTGTCTGTGTGTGTGTATTTCTTGTTCAAGGAATTAAACCAGGGTTTCTCACATGCTAGGTAAATACCCTAACACTGAACTATACTCCTAGTCTTCACCTTATGCATTTTAGATGTTTTAGTAGCCTCTACCCTTTATAGGTAAAGTGACTCTCCCCATTAATAATAACAAAGTTATCTGCACACATTGCACTGCATTCAAAACCACTGCACCAAACATATGGAAATGTATCCACTTAAGTATGTATCCACATATTCAATCACTCTGATTATAATCAGTTGTAATGCCTGGCATACCACAGGGAATCAGTATATAATTGGACTGAGAAACAAGAGATGGGTAGGAAAAAAAAATAAGAAATTTGTATTTTCCAACAAAAGAAAACTAAAAAGTTTCCCTTGTTAAGAAAAGAACAACCAGCTAACAGAAACTCTTTGATACAGTCATTTTTGCCTAAGACAGAGAGCATTATGAAATATACATGGCATCTTTTCAGAAATCTGTACCTGACAATTATTAGCCAGATAATATTTTCTGACATTGATATAGAATTAAGTACAGGACATCTCAGAGATAAGGAATTCAGAACTGCTGTGGCAATGGATAACATATGTAGCTTGCACTAATATAAGGTAATTTTCACAAATACTCCAGAAAAAGTACCTCTTCATTCAAATCTAGAAAATGACAGGGTACTATCGACTGTTTTAAACTGTTCCTCGAAAGCAACTCCACAAACACAACATAATCCTGGCTTTATTTTGCTGATATAGACCAGGCTTAATATTTCCAAAGTCATCTAGCAGTTACTCTGTTGAGGCCATTTGTAAACTGTATCTTGATAGGCTACCATATCATCATTATAGGACTAGATGAAGTTAATGGCTTTCTTGCTTCTAAATCATTCCATTGGCCATTTCCATGGGTCTTTCTTAAGTCTCTGGAAAAATGAGGACTAGCTGGGCAGTGGTGGCGCACGCCTTTCATCCCAGCACTTGGGAGGCAGAGTCAGGCGGATTTCTGAGTTCGAGGCCAACCTGGTCTATAGAGTGAGTTCGAGGACGGCCAGGATTACACAGAGAAACTGTCTCTAAAAAACCACCTCCCACCACCCCCCCCCAAAAAAAGAAAAAGAAAAATGAGGACTCAAATAATAATTCCTCCTAGTGCAGTTGGCATTAAGATCTGTGGAATTCCAAACAGAGGCTAGTTTTCATATCAGTGTACTTGGTATGATAATAAAATACTCACCTAAAGGATTATGGGAGATAGAAAAGTCCCAGAGGCAGCATTTAGAGCAAACACCATTTAATAAACTAAAAACCACCTTCATAGGATGTCATGCCACTCAAGGTAGTAAAAGACAGTCCTTTATTCTAGCCTGCTGAGGACTTGGTGTAAAAATGACCAGGGCATGGCAGCACACTGCAAAGCCACATGTCCTGTCTGTGGCAGACTAGTTCTTGTATACACTGGGATTTATGTTGTCAGTGCAGAAAGCTTTGGGGTAGTTGTAGCAACTTTTACCTGCTTCATTTCTATCTCTTCATGAATTTTCAAAATGATTCTAAGGCATGATTTCTTCTTGGTCACAGCTGATCTGTTCCACAACAAATTAAAAATAACAGGGAAGCTGGAGACTTTGATAAATGAATGATAACAAGTATTTATACAACTGGGCTAGAACTAAATGAGAGTTAGAGGTTCCATTGAGTTTCATGTTGTCTTTTTCTGTCTTAAGGAGAAGCAGACATGCAGCAGCCATTGTGGAATGTCTTCTGAATAGGCATTACTACACAGCAACACTAGGCTGCTAACGGCATGCTCAGGATGAAAAAGCAAAAGGGAAAAGGTGAAGGTAGAGAGCCAAAGGCTAGCAGGGCTTAAAAACCATCTGGTGTCGGATGGTTGGCTTAGATGTAAATATTTGGGGTGTTTGTTAAGCATGGGAGCACACTACATTTCAGAAAGCACATTTACAGAAAGACTTTACTTAAAAGTGAACTTTTCATTCTCTCCCTTTGAACAGAGCTTGGCTTGCTATAGACCAGGAGGTGTGAAGCATACAATGAACTTTATCAGACTGTCTCTGTGGCAACTTTCCAAATCACACATTTCCCCAGCAGAACATTCAGGCTTCAGGAGGAAGGAAGTCTTCTGCTACTGAAGATCATTAGCAGTGCTGAGTGCAACCACTGTCAGTTGCTTTGGGGTTGGCCTCTGATCACTCATACAAAGGACGGAAAATTGCTGGCGCCGCTGGCCCTGTGCCCAGCCCTCTGGACAGCAGAGCCTATGAAAGCCACTATTTTTTTTTTTTTTAATAGCCAACACACTGGAAGGGGGCAAAGGGTGGCATACACCCTCAGGCACATTAATCAGCAGGGAATTGATGAAATGTCACCACCTACTGGGCTTTACTACCAAAACGCAATGCATAGGAGATTCCTAGAAAAGGGAAGCCCCAGAATAACATTGAATGCATGAAATGTCCTCCCTTCCTTCATATGGAAAGCTCATCTCTGAGGTGTCAGGATAAAACATGAGAACAGCATCTGTCCTTGGAGACCAGTAGGAGTGATTCACTATTTCATGGCACAGAGAAGGCAGGAGGACACTGTAATAAAAGTTTATAAGGTGAAATCTAAATCCTGAATGTCCTGCACCTTAAAAAATCTTTCTTCTTTGTTTTGTTTTGTTTTCTTTCTTTCCTTTCCCTCCCCTTCCTGAGAGAACATAGCACAATGCAATTAAATGGCAAATTACTCAAGAAAGAAATGTCTAGACTCATGAAAAAAAATCTTTGTGCAGAAAACAAAACTTTATACACCTCATATATTTTGGATGGCCTAGTTCTTCCAGTAAACTTTAAAGCTATAACCATGGTTGTTTGAAGAATAATTTTCAACAGATGAAAAGGCAGTGAAGTGAAAAATTTCATAATTCTAGGGTAAGATAATATGTGGATATAGAAATTAATTATTCCTTAAGTAAACAAAGTAAAATTTGAGGCCATGCATGAACTTTTCTCTATTTCTAGTCAGTCTCTGAACAGGAAATGTGTTGCCCTGAAAATCACAATGCATACATTCTCCCAAATCCTGAGAACAACCCCAGTATTCCTCCTATTCATTCATAAAGGAAGATGTCTGCATACCAACAACTGAAACAACACGGCAGAGCTTAAATCTTGGCTAAAATTTACAATATATAAATAAATTTTACTTAACTTACTTTAGAAAACTTATGAAGGATTAATATTTCAAAAATACAGTGACTGAAGCTGGGCCTACTGGTGCATTCCTTTGACCCCAACACTGAGACAGTGGCAGCACAATCTTTGAATTCAAGAATAACCTGGTATACATAGTAAGTTCCAGGCCATACAGCAGAACAGTTTGTCCTCAATGTACTCGTGCGTGCGTGTGTGTGTGTGTGTGTGTGTGTGTGTGTGTGTATTGTTAAAATGAAAACAGGAAAGTTATAGAATTAAAAGTCAAAATGTTTGACATAGTTTGAAATTGAACTATCTTGTAGGGATTTCATCAATTAGCACAAAATTTTCAAGCTATTGTACAAGGTTTCATTAAGGGACTACTGAAGGTATAAAGGATTTAAATGTAAAAGAGATTGCAATTAAAATGCTCCAAGTAGAAATGATAGCTGTTTTAAGGTACTAATTTTCATCTGGTAGAGCAGAACCAGACCTACAATGCTGTGCTTCAGAGCAATTGCTTTTAGGTTCCAGGTGCTGGGGCGGGGTGGGGTGGGGTTGGGGGGGGAGAGACGGGGGTTATTGAGTGTCATAGGCACCATGATACATCTTCTGCCCAGTGGCTCCAGTTGGGATCCATCTCTTTTTAGTGAATGACATCTATGTGAGAGGCAGCAACTCCTTCCTTCATTATAGAACAAAACACAGCAAAACCCTTCATTTGATATGCTTTTGTAAGATTTGGTTTAAGAACAGTACACTTTCGATATGAACATAAAACTCTCTTTTTTTTTTTTTTTTAGGATTTTCGAGACAGGATTTCTCTGTGTAGCCCTGGCTGTCCTGGAACTCACTCTGTAGACCAGGCTGGCCTCGAACTCAGAAATCCACCTGCCTCTGCCTCCCAAGTGCTGGGATTAAAGGCGTGCGCCACCACTGCCTGGCCCTAGAACACTATTCTTAAAGCAAACTGATTGAAGAATAATTAATTAAATTATATCACATGCAACAACTCCTAAACAACTACTTTTTAAAAGCCAGAAGTTACATTCATATGGTTAAAACCTCGAAAATTAACAAGGCATGTCCTTGGAATCTCCCCTAATTAGCATCTCTTTCTTCGGCAACCAAGCAGCCACAATTTAATTCTCATTTTACTCCTGTTTGGCACTACATAATCTGCATAATATCCCAACTTTGCCATTTCGGTTTATCATCTCTGAAAGGAGTTTGTTTCATGAATATCCTTGTACATTTTGACAGCTGTAAAAAACCACATCATAAATATGTCATCATTTAAACTGTTGCATTTAGACATTAGCTTTCTCCTCTTGGCTAAAAAAAAAAAAAAAAAAGGATGGGGGACAGAAAAAGTGAGGAAAAGCCCGTGAAGTTTTAAATCTTGCTATGATTCTGTTCTGCAGCTGTAGAGCCTATGTTTAGCATTTTTGGGACTCTAAGTTTGTCATCTATCTCTATCACAAACATTGCTGCACCCTGTTTGGAACTTTTATGTCTTCTAAGAAGTAGTTTTTACCAGTCCTCTAGGTACCAAGTAGAGATGGTAAGATAGTAACCACCACTATCCCCTAAGAGGTTTCAACACTGTATAAGCAGTAATATCTTGAGAGTCTAAATAAAAGCTGCCTGAGCTGAGATGCCCTGCAGTAAGCTACAAAAACATTTCTAAGCTGTTTAGCATATCAGGGATTTCAGTTAGAAGTATTGAATTTAAATACAGAACTTGCTATTTGCTGCCTGTATTTTTCTGGCAACTCCTTTTAATCTCTTTAGCCCTCAGTTTCATATATATGAAGAAGACCCTCTTCATAGTTCTGCTCTGAGTGGATAAGACAACACACAACTTTTCAAGAGGTGATGGCTTCCAAAACTATTGAAATAAAAGTATGTATGTATATATGTATTATCTATTTTTTTTATCTATTCATTATTTTATTTTGAGACAGGGTCTTACCATGTGCCTCTGGCTGACCTAGAACTCTATCTATACACTATATAGGCCAGGCTAGTCTGGAACTTGTAGAGATCTGCTTGCCTCTATATACCTCCTGAGTGCCAAAGAAATTCTCTACCACGCTGACTAAAGGCATGTATCTTTTACTCAACAGGAGAACTGGGAGAGAAAGTGAGGGGAGGGGTGGGGATATCAGACCAGGGTTAAGTGTTCACTTGGCCTAACAACCAGGGCAGTGGTGCTAGGTGAAATGTCTGTCATGGTGTCTTATTGAGGACATGAGTCTACACTGGCTGGAGAACATGAAGAGTCAGCCAGATCAAAAACTCAAAAGGGACAGATGGACTGGGATGGGCAGAGATGGCGATGGCTGAGGTAAGGACAAATCCAGGCAATGATATCCATTTTCTATTTTTGGAGCAGTAGAAGGAAACTCCTAACTTTTGGGGAGGGGGCATGTAAAATTTTGCCTTGTTTTTATAGGAATGTGAAACCAAGTTGAAATATGAGGATATGTCAGGCAATGGTAGTTCATGCCTGTAATCACAACACTCAGAAAGCTGAGGCAAGAAGACTGTCATGAATTCTACGCCAATCTGGTTACATATAATGGGTTCCAAGCCAGCTTGAGCTACAGGTAAGATACTATCTCAATAAGCACACAAACAAACAAATAGCAGCAGCAGCAGCAACAATCACAAATAGCCAAAGACATGATACTGTGAGCTAGTAAAAAATCCTAATACTCACATTTGCATTACTAAATTAGGCTTGTATCTGTTTAGTCTAGATGACCTATTTTTATTAATTTTTAGATATAAAAAATACTTATTTAAATAATAACTACAGGTTAGTGGCAGAAATATATGAATAGTTAATGATGAAGTCTTATGAATAAAACTTTAATACAATTGTCTTGATTGTGGCAATATTTTTTTTTTTTTTTTTTTTTTTTGGTTTTTCGAGACAGGGTTTCTCTGTGTAGTCCTGGCTATCCTGGAACTCACTCTGTAGACCAGGCTGGCCTCGAACTCAGAAATCCGCCTGCCTCTGCCTCCCAAGTGCTGGGATTAAAGGCGTGCGCCACCACCGCCCGGGATTGTGGCAATATTTTAATGCAGCAATTTAGCAATATGGTAAAAATGTATTCTATTCAGGAAGATGACGCTACCAACTTAACATTCAAGAAGGCCAGGGTTTTTAAATTTTTTACATGTATTTTAAAAAACAATTTCAATGTCTTATCAGGCTGAACACATTCAAATCTTTTTTTCCCAGTGCTTTTGTTTGTTACTGAAAACAATGTTTAAGCCTGAACTCTGATTTGACTTATAAAGCTGCCTAAGAAGTGCTTGCCTGAGGTCCACGTGTGCTATATCACCGTCAACTGAATCGCTGCTGTGTGTATCACTAAATTGAGAGGCCTCCATGTTGCTCCTTCTAATTCTTATCTGCAGTTCTGGCTAGGTTTCTGATACACCATTTCTATTATGTTACTAGGTAAAGGATTTTTGAGTTTCACTGAATCTGCAAAATACTCAGGAAGTGCTGCTGCTGTGTCAGCTTATGCATAGGAGCTCCTGTCTTTAAGCAGCAATGCAATCAACTAGTTATTTCAGTACTCAGAGGAACAGTCTCATTTTGAAAGTTGTCTGTGGATGGGAAGCTGGGTGAAGTATTTGATGAACTGGTCCCATTGATTTTTGCTTTTTCACTGAAGTCTTTATAGAATTCCCCTTTTCTTTCTATGAAATTTTCTGGTCTCTTGCAAATCCCTCATTCTTCTAAGCCAAGCTCTTCTTCAAAATTGAGGACACCTGAATTACATAAATCTCTATCACAAAGTTACATTTTCTGTGCAGAGCAAGAGCTGTCAGGAGGAAGGTAATGAAGAAGAATAGCTTGACAGAGGGATTTAATGGGATCCAGCTGCAACTCTATGCTACTTGCTGATAAGGCTTTGTCTTAAGTTTACAATAGGGAAAGTTTTGAGAAAAGCCTAAAAATTCATAGAGAGGAAGTGAAGATCTTCATATTTTATTTGTTCAATTTCTTTTAACTCTTGCAATTATGTTCATAATAGTTTTAACTTTTAGAATGTTCTACTGTGATATTTTAAGTCTTTTAAAAATAAAATTTAAATAACAATAAAATGTGTAGAAATAGTGCACCTTAGGGAAGACATTTTGTTTGTTTAGGCTCACCACATGTTCAGATTAAGCTAAACCTAGAAAACAGAAGGTAATCAAATGTTTATTATGTTTATCTATTCAAACTAGGGGTAGAAAAAGACCTTTTATAATAGAAGGGCAGTACCTAGTTCTCCACAGCATACTGTTTCCATTAAATTAGATAAATGCAAAATGGAAAAACTCCAAATATTGCATTTTATTCAAGATTCAGATCCCAGTACAGCGCAGTGCTTTAGCTTCTTAATCTGTTATTTGTTTAATAGTATTACTCAAGATGAGAACCAGTGTGGGGAATCCTTGGACACAAACCTGGCTTTTCTAAGGACAGGAATGCATCAGGATTAACCCCTGTCTGGTAAAGAAAGATATGAGGAAATTCTCAGTAGTAGTCAAGCAGTAAAGACTAAGGGAAGGACTTCAGCTTTTGACAGCAGATACTCATACCCCATCAGTGGATTACTGCAGAGGAGCCAAAGAGTTAAAGCTAAGGCTGGACTCAGTTTTTTCAGGCTAATGAAGCTTTTCTGGCCAGAGTTCCTTCCCCAGTAATGGGGAGAGGCCCAGAATACAAGCCCACAGGAGCTTTGCATTTTCCCACAACTCTACACAGGATCTGCAATTCTGAGTGCACTGCTCAGGGGAGATTCAGGCCTCACAAAGAGCAGATAGGAGGGCTGAGAGCCCCAGGCTCAGTTGCCCCACAAATTCTCTGAAGGGTCTGATAAACACAAACAATACAAAGAGTGAGGAAGGGTTAGAGGCAGGTGTCAGTCTGGAGGTATTATGTGCAAACCTCTCACTGATGAACTTAACAGGAATGTTTAGTCCTTGCAAGAAGCCTCTACTCAGGAAAAGGTAGTAAAATGAAAAGGGAGGAGGCTCTGTACTCCTTTCCAGCATGGTTCCTCCAACATCTCATGTTACAAATTTGCAAACTAATTACTTAGACCCAGACATATTTAAAAAAAAAAATCCCCTTTACAGCTAAGTGAACACAGATAGACAGACTTGAAACAGAGTAGTTGGCTCCAGACTTAGATAAAGCTCTGAATTTAAAGTTTAATTAAGGGGAATCCTATTTGCCATATAGTTCTTTCAAACACTAGCATTATTGAAATTATTTCTAACAACTTAATTGATTTAGGGAATACCTCAAGTAATGATTATGCAGCAATTAGTTCAACCACCCCCTTCCCCATAAATTTATCTCTGTGAATTTCAGGGCTTGACAAGTTTTCTTTAAAGAAATAAAGTATCAAAAGTAGCTAAGATACTCATTTACATAGGATAATTTCCGAATTAAAGCTGAGAGAGTGAGTAAGGGATTCTTTTCTTTCTCTCCCCAGGAAAGAGGAAGGGGGCAAGGACAGCCTTTGGTGACTCATCCTTTGGAACAGCATTCCAAGTGTGATTTATCTAATATAGCCCCATAAATCACCTAATGCAGCAGTAATCTCAAGATCTGCATGTAAACACAGCTATTAAAATATTACAATTACCTGTTTACTTAGTGCTCATAAGGTATATCTCATCATAGCTTCTTCCCTGAGGTGGGGCATCCAAAGTAGCGTCCAAATTACATATCCCTCTAGGAATGCTGAGCCTACATAAATGCTGTAGTACCTACATATAATGACACCGTGTGTGACTAGGAAAGAGATGCTTAGATCGTTTAAAAGCTATTTTTCTGCTATATCAAGTCACTATACTGGTTTGGAAGTCAAATTCATTTAAAATCAAACTTGGCTATGGCTCCATATTATTAATCACTGCATTTTCAGGTCAAGAAAAAAAAAAGTAGCTATATCCTTTGACTACATTTGTTTCTGAGATTTGGTCTGTAACAGCCACAAAACATTTATTTTTAAACAAAAAGTGAGCCAGGGAACCTGGATATATATGCCTTTTGGTAGTAATCTGTAACTGTAAGCAATCATCTTTTCGATTAGTACCGGGTTAAACACTAAGAACCACCTACAATCACTAGCATGATCCCTAACCTCTATAAGGTGGTAATCCAGTATTGGTTGTTAGCTGTCAAATTTATTTCCCTTTAGTGAAATATACCCTGTATTTAATTAGCAGTCATTCTTGATACTTTATGGAGCTGAGCCCAAGTGCGGTGGCTTTAACGTTTAACCCCTGACCCTTAAATATTTACCAGCTTTTAAAATGGTTGTGTACAATTATCCCTTCAAGTATATCCCAGATCCATCATTCTGACCACTCTGGTCAACTTCAAGTCATATGTACTGATCTGATGAATACTGGAACTGGACACAAAGTCCTGTTGCTCCCCAAGGAGCTCCATGAGGCAAAGCTGAAAGCACTGTCTGGCTGTTCACATGCCACCGTGGAAGAAAGGGCTAGCTGTGAGGGACACATGGGTAGCCTACAGCAGGAGGGATGGAACAGATTTGCTGCTTTGGGGGCTCTAGGTAGCCCATTGAACCTGGTGGGGAGCCTCAGAGCCTATGCCATTTCAACTTAAGCATGAAAGGATGCTTTTGGAAAACTGAATTATTTTTTCTTGTTTGGGAGGCATAGTTTTTAAATTGCCTAAAGTTTTCCTAGGCATCAGGATGCCCCATTAAAAACATTTCTAGGAAAGAACTGTTTATTTCTACCCTTTGTCAAACTCCTACAACATCTATACATAAAGTAAGTCTGCTTTACATGCTAGAATTTTAGAATGAATTTTAATTAAAACAGAAGGAGGTGGGGAGGGAAAGGCCCTCATTAGAAATACACAGTTTAAAGGATAAATGGATGCTGGCTGCTGCTTTGATGATGTGTAGCTAGGCATCACACTTGGAACTCACCATAGATCATTACTTGTATTATAAATGCTATTGCTCTAGATAATTTCAAAATTAACATTTTAAATAGGCATGAAAATAAGCGCATGAGCCATAAAACAGCTTTAAAATGACAAAAACACCAACAAGAAATGTCAATTAGGTTTTTGCATGTAAAATGAAGTGAGAGATTTAGAGTTAGAAAACCAGAAGCCTATATCCTGATAACCTTCTGCAGTCCAGGCCAATACAAGGAAAGGAAGAAGAGAAGATGTGTGCACTCCTAACTGAGGGGCCACAGCTGAATCTAAATTGAAGCCAGACTTTCTCTACTTTAAAACTCAACTGGGTCAGCGGCACTTCCACCAGGAACACATAAAAGCAGGTTCTAAGTGCTGATGGTCAGTTGATTCAGAAGCCCACTTCCTGGATGGAGCTAAAACCTGCATGTGAGTTAACTAATCTTTAAAAAGAAAACAGAAAGCTGTAAACCAGGGCAATATGTGTGGTCCTGACTGGAACCTCAGTGAGTTGTCTGGGTTGGCTAAAATGTTTCAGTAGCTGTTTGGTGTTTCTTAAATGTGCTAGTTGCTTTTTGTCAATGTGACACAAATCTAGACATATTTGGGAAGAGGGAATCTTCCCAAATGAGAAAATGCTACTACAAGACTGGTCTATAGGCAAGCCCCTGGGTTGTTTTCTAAATCAGTGATTGACAAGGGAAGGCCCAGCCCATTTTGGTTTGTGCCATTGCTAAAGGTGGTCTGGGATGTATGGAAAAGCAGCCTGAGCAAGCCATGCCTGCAAGTCAGTAAGCATCATTCCTCTATAGCTTTTGCTTTACTTCCTGCCTCCAGATTCCTACCGTGAATTCCTGTTCTGACATCCTTCAGTGATGGAGTGTGCTCTGAGAGTTGCAATAAACTCTTTCCTCTCCAAGTTGCTTTTGGTTGTGGTGTTTTATCATAGCAATAAAACCACTAAGAGACTGGATGCAGCTGTCAGTTATTCTTTGGTGTGGTGGACTACAGTATCATCCCAACACACTGCATGGATAGTTCAACGAGCTAGCATGGACAAAATTTATGAATCAAATTTCTTTAACATTTCTGCAAGAAAGAAACACTGGAAAACAGTGCACA
The DNA here is from genome assembly GCA_021653895.1 of Mastomys natalensis. Lineage (NCBI taxonomy): Eukaryota > Metazoa > Chordata > Mammalia > Rodentia > Muridae > Mastomys > Mastomys natalensis. The sequence goes on along the minus strand of JAJTUV010000621.1, from coordinate 381,780 downwards.
GGATTTAGATATCAGAAACTCAACAATGATACATTTAAAATTCTCTGGGACTCTTTTTCATGTGTTAGTGAGTAAGTCAGGTCTTATGGTGGGAAAAAACCCTAGGTAGTAAAAAGACAAGGCTGTTAAGTCACAGCATTTGTCTCTGGAAGTGCTAATGTGTTCAAAGTGCTAAAAAGAAATGGGACTCTTTCTCCTATAATCCCCTGCTTTCAGAACATCCTGAAATATTTCAAGGCATTCCTTGCCTGGCCTTAGTTCAAAGGTGAACTTCATGCTGGCAGGAGGCTGACTAAGTGTATTTCAGTCATTTTAAGAAACACGATACTAGAAAATAGTATGCTTTCTTTAAAATTCTAACTGAAAACAAAACTTAGTAGGGAAACCAAAAACTAAGAGTAGCTGATAACCAAATGCTGAGGTTTCTGAAAACACTGATTCTTACTTAAAAATAAGTTACAGTGATTACAAGTGATATTAGTGTTAACTAAAAATCATGAGACCATTTTTTTTAATGGGCTGCTTTTTACTTTTCCAAACAAGTTCTATTGGTCATTAAACACATTTCCACAAACATGGAAAGGTAAAAGTACAAGAAAATAAATTAAAGTTTAATATTTTGCATGTGTGTCCCTGCTTTCTCTGGAATGCCATTACCACAGGATTTTCTCCATGACCATGCATGTATAGAAGTATACTATACTGTACCTGCATAAGGTACAGAGAAAAGGGGAGGGAAACCTGAGATAAAACCTGACTCAGGTACCTTCATTGGCCTGAGGACTAGGAATGGTTCTAACCTGTCATTTACCTCCTTCTCCACCCTTGCTCTTATCCTACTGCCCAGGAAGTCCTGCAGCTACCTAACAAGACTGCTGTAAATGTCACTTCCTCCATTTTCCATTGTGCTAATTCAGGAACTTCCTCCTATCTAGTCTGAATACTCCCAGGAGTGGAGTTCACATTTGGGTGTGACACACACAGGCCCTTTTCTCAGGCTTATCTGCCATCCTAACCATTCTCTACAGCACATACTTACTTTTCTCTTCTCAAGAACTATTTCAAACTTCTGAACTTTCTGTACAATAGATTTAAGGTTGCTTCCTTTCCTGGTTGTGACTATTTTCTGAAAATGTGGCATGCAAACTTCTTCTCAGAAGTCTTTTGTAGTCAATATGTTAACGTGGCTTGAGTATATTCTACCTCCTTTCTAAGAGGAAACACAGCCGGAGTGTTCAATCTTATCCTATCGCCTCTCAGTGACTGCTTATAGGTCTTGTCTAGGAAGATGGGAACAATCCCATTCCCCTAAGTAGTAAGTGATCCAACTCTAGCCAGAGAGATTGAAAAACAGGTTTGTAGGGACTATGGGAGAAAGCCAGGCCAGATCCTCCTGCTCTTTAGAGGAAGAGTATGATTCTCACTGTTCCTGCCAGCTGGCCTGTGGCCACAACAAAGACCACACTGCAAATAGTAGAGACAAAAGAGATACCCTGAGTCCAACATACTAGAGATTAACCAATAGGAAGGACAAGACCAACTTCAGGTGTCATATGAGGATATATAAGTATATGTGTATATGCAAATACATATGTATATGTGATAAGCACACACACACACACACACAACACACACAACACACTTAAGGTCAAAGTTCTGGCCTTAATATGTTCTTATACTTGAAGGAAGCTAAATATACCCTAACTTCTAAGGGTAACCTAAACTTTGCTTTTCTAAGACTGCAATGAGATACAGAGGCTAACACTGCAGGGGTTTAACAAAATAGCTAGTCATCTTGTTTGACTGAGGTCTACCTGACTAGTGGAAGACATGTCATAACGATTCCATACTCAAGGGGATCCTAAAGTTACAGGAGATGCTAGCTTCCAGTGGGTCAACAGAGACAGTTGTCAACCCAGCCATGGCTATGTGGATTTCTAGGTTAGAAAATAGTCACACCAATAAATCCTGGAGGGAAAGCTATAGTACCATAGAGTAGGCTGTACATGGGCTCTCTCCAATGCAAATGGTTTGCTAGCTAAAGTCAACCTGGTTAAGTTTCTGTTGTCTCATACCAACATTTCTGATTCTTTCAGAAAAGGGAGAAGAGAGAGAAAACATTATGTGTACATAATCTGCAGGGAGCTGTGGTGTCAGCTTGTTAGAAACAATCTTCAATTATCTTAAGCAACTTTGTTTCTACCTCTGTTAATAAGCTTTATCTTCAGAATGAGTGTATAGATATTCATGACAGCAAGAACTATAAATTCAGTGGGAAAGTCATTGCCCATGTTTTCCTTGATAACAGAAGATGGACAATCAGGGTATATTCCAAATACCATAATTTATAAAGGCACATAATTCTCAAATCCAAGCAAAAGAAAAAAAAACTACAACAGAGTAAAACAAGATATAACTTATTTTAAAATTTTGAACATTTCTCTTTATAGAGAAAAGAGGGTCAAGCTAAGTTAAAAGTAATGGGGGAATGGTTTAAGAAGCAGAAGTTCTCTGCATACTCTAAAATTCATGACTAAAAACTTTTATCTTCCTGATAAATAAAAAATGCAATCTGTGCTGGGCATGGTAGCACACAACTTTAATCCCTTCACTTAGGAGACAGAGGCTGGTGGATCTCTGAGTTTGAGGACAGTCTGGTCTCCAGAGTAAGTTCCAAGACAGACAGGACTATACATGAAAACCTGTCTTGAGAAACAAAAATAAAAAACAAACAAAAGACTTACAGTTAAAAAAATGCAACTTGTAATAAGGAAGGAGGACTTGGCAAGGCCAAGCATGAGAAGGAGATATTCTGGATGGAGAGAGAAGCTGGAGGTGTATGTAGAACCAAGAGCACACCATCGAAGAGTATGACTATATACACTTTCAAACACTTAGGACTTTAACAACTGTCTTCCAAGGTGTATCCAAATTCATCAGACTGGACTCTACCGAAGTAAAAGGGCAGACAGCAGCAAAACAATGCAAGTGGAAAGGACTCTTGCTAACAACAGATACAGAAGAAAAGCAGATGTATTCTTTCTTGACACATCAGGTATACACATTAGAGATCATCACCCATTCATTGCAGAGGATAAATTGGTTTTTGAAGTATCTAGAAAATGGCAAGAAATGGGACAGGGCTATGGTTAAATCTCTATTGTTTGAAACATTCAGTAGATTAAGACAGCAGAAGCACATAGAGCTGTTTGTGTATAGGTTTTTAAAGGTTTAAACTTTTATTATTTTAATTTTGTGTATGTGTGGGTATGTGCACATGAGTGCAGGTATCCATGGAAGTCAGAGATATTGAATCCTGCTAGAACTAGAGTTACAGGCTGCTGTTAGCCACCTAGTACAGATACTGTGACCTTCTGTATGAGTACATGCCCCTAATCACTGAGGCTTTTCTCCAGCACCTAGCTTGTGGTTTTAAACAACACCACTTTAGGTAATCACATTCTGAGTTTTTTCCCACATTTTCCACCCTTATTATGTCTTACTGCATAATCCTAATCAACCTCAGCATATCCAGTACAGAACATGACCTCTTTTATGTTGAATATATGTTAACCCATGTATTTCTTAGACAAGAATATTCCAAATGTATCACCTTCCTCTTGTAAGGATAGCTTCAAATCCTAGAGCCATTTGTCAATGTATCCCTTTTGCCCTGTACTAATAATTACTTGATACATTTTATGCAACATCTCTGTCAACTCAGGCTGAACTTCTAGTTTGTGCTGTCTGCTGTTTGGACAGATATGGACCCAGTTCCAAGAGTACACAGTTCTATGAGAAGGTCAATCCTTTAGATGGAAATTGTGAGGCAAGACTTATGGACGAGACATAAATGTATCACAGTAATAGATAGAGAGGGCACTAACACACCTTGCCTAGGGAAGCATCTCTAAAGAAGTGTCACTGAAATGAGTCCCTGGGCTTGGAGATGGAAGGATGTGGGGCGTGGGGGCCGAGTCTGGCACTGCTGTTGGCTTAATATTCTTGAGGTATGCTGCAAGTCATGTCAATGTCTAATCTTCACAGCTCCTTGTTGCCTGTGGAGTGACATGTGGACTTCTTACCACTGCTTCAATTCTCTGAATCAAGCATCAGTATCTCTTCCCATTTCATCATTCATACTGACTGCTCCTGGGAAGGGCATGAGGCTTGAAGGTGAGTGTCATCTTGTGGTCTCTGTTTAAAGCCCTCCTGCTCTCTCTGCCTCTTCCCAACAGTTCTAAATAGGGAAGCACGTTGTTCTGACTTTGATAACCTATATGCTGCCCCTGACACTGACTACTCTTCACTTTTGGTCATTTATTTATACAGTTTAAGAAAGTGCTCTAGTTTTCTTGCTTTACTGTGTATCCAATCATGAGCCTGGTCTAGATTTTTAGGTTAGGATAAAGCACAGCTCTTTATTCATATGATTTGCTTATATTTTGATTAAATTGTTAAGCAAATACTCAGTTAGCATTTGCTATCAGGTACACTGAAGATCCTCTGTTTAATTCTTAATACTTAGTAAATAGATGAAAAAATGGTGAATTTCAGGAAATAAATCTTTTAATCCAAACCATGCTGCTCATAAAGAAATATGATTCATGTATGTATATAGGTTATATGGTTTTATAGTCACATATCTCCAATCTATGTGTGTCTCTGTGCAGACAACAACATATGAAAGAGCAACTTAATGATTTCACGTCTATATCAACCTTTCACATATAGGGTAAAGGATGAAACAACATTATTATTTCTTCTATTCTCTAGACTCAGAAATTTGTTGACAGGATTACATGAAGTCTCCTTATTTGCAATCAGCTTCTGAATTTTCAGTAAATGCCTCAAGTTAAGTAGAATAAAACAACCACTGAAAATGTAATCCCTAGAATTATTGTTGCTATTTTCCCTTGAATTTGATCTTCCTAATCTTTCCTGCTCATTCTATAGACTATACTACAAGAATTGCCCTATTATATGAAGATAAGCAATAGAGGGGTTAGAAGTGCTATATTATATAAAACCACACATTGAGATTATTATAACATGGTTTTGCAATCTTTTCTCTCTGGCTAACAAAGAACTTTACAAAACCTTTTTATAGAGCTAGAATTGCTCAGAAAAGTTAGATGTTCTTTGCAAAATATGAGTTCATTTTTCATAAGAAGGAAGTTAAGCATTAAAGAGCTTCTGTGCCCAAAGACTTTTGCCTGCATATAAGACACCATTTGTTTTCCCATATGTGACCCTCTGTGTTCCTGTGTGGAATGGCAGATCCATCCTCTTCCTCCCTGTGTCGTTCCCCTTCTTGTATGTCCTGGGCCTCCTGGGGACTACTTCCAAACAGAGGCTTGGGCTGGAAGCAAGCAGATGGCAGCTTCTGAATAGTTCTTCCTGTGCCAAGCTGCTATCGGATATAAATGTGTTCCCAGACAGGGTCTATTACCCGAGTTGTGTTCATTACAAACTCATTACCATGGACATAAGTGTCAAAGTACCTGTGGCAGTGAAGCTCCGCCCGTGCACACGTAGACTTTATCTCAGCCACCAAATACTGCCTTTTATCTTTGAACGTTTTCAATTAATTTACAATGCTGGCTTGTTTATCAAAACTGGAAGTGGGCCAGGTCTTCAGGGTATTTGATGAGCTTTACAATAACCCTGAAAGCACCTGTTAATTTTGCCTCTGGGTAAACAGTTGAAAACTCCTCAGCTATTTCCTCAAATTGGGTGGAAACAAAGAAACATGAGGGTTTTTTTTTTTTTTTTTTTTAAGGCTAGATTAGGGAATTGGAGATGCATTAATTCAAAAAGTGAACAAGGTCAAATGAGGGCTAGGAGGCTAATAAGCACAGAGCACACTGCAGAAAGCTCCCAGCAGGGTAAGAGTTCACTCAATTTATCCAGCGATCTATTCCAGACGCAGTCAATGATACATTATTGGATCCAGACCTGTAACTGCTTCCTAAGACCAACCCTTCTGGTGTCACTGCCCTCCCTTTGAGAAATATTGCTGTTACCCAAACCTGTGTGCAGGGCGGGCTTGCTCAGCGGCAACCCGCTGACTTTTGTTCTTCATGATGTGATGCTCCCTCGCACTCCCCTCTCTGCTGTGGGAATTAAGCAGAACCACCACCATGCAAACCGCAGAACACCCAAGTTGATCCTACTTGACGAGATTTTTAGTACTTTATTACATGGAAAGCCAATCCCAGGGATAACAGACTATAAACAACAGCAAATGCTCTATCCAGCAGGCTGCACAAGGTTAAGGACTTTGAGAGATTTACTGGAAGAGTTGTGGACAGGGATGTCCCATCAATCACTCTTACACGTCAGAAAAACATAAAAAAAAAAATTAGGAAAGGAACATAAGACATTTTGTTAAGATATTTTGAAAACTCGCATGTCCATTCTAAACAATGAGAACAAGGCTGAATGATTAATTGTAGTTAAGGCTGTCTTTCCACCTCTCACTTTACTGTCAATGTGGATAGCTGTGAACAGGAGAGAACAGGTCTTTTATTACAACAAGAAAAGGTTTTAGATTTTGCTGCTATCATTTCAACATGAAATAGCATTTTTGTTTTTACTTGTTTTTCTTGTTTTAAAGAACTGAAAAGATGAGTAGTGCTGGGTCAGGGGAGTAACTCAAGGGCAGAGTGTTTGTTTACTGTGCATGAAACCCTAAACTGACATTTAAGATTATAAACCCAGCTCCCTAAAGAGCTGCCGGCCCTCTATCCCCCAAAAAAGAAAAGAAAACAACAAGAAGAAATACTGTAACTAGGAAGCAGCATCCACAGAACATGAAATGCTTTTATGTCCATAATACCTTCTTATTTGGGAAGGTACAATGCTTTCAAATGAGCAAACAACAGGCTACTGAACAGACCCCACACCGCAAGCCACACAAGTCCTTCAGCCTGGGCAGTTTCTAATCCAAGGCAGCACTATCTCCTTGCTCTGCAAGTAACAAATCCTAAATCAACAGTTCATCTCAAGGGTGCCAAAGATGGGGATAAGGGATTTGCCCTTCTTGGCTAGCACCTTTTTACTTTGCTCTGGGCTATATGCATCTTTCCCTTGTAATTATTGATACCACAGCTCTAGAAGGAAGTAGAACTCAGTCACATGTCTACATTTCTTATCCTGTACTTCTCTGGAAGCTGAAGCTTTAAGGGCTTATAAAATGTCATTTGAATAGTCAATACAAGAACATAGTAAGAGCTGAGAATTTAAGCACAGATACAAACTTCCCAGGGTTTCTTATCAGTCAAGATCCTTAGAATGCTTTTGTCACAACAAGAGGTTTTCTTGATAAGGAGTAAACTCAAGGAAGGTGTTGTGTGTGTGTGTGTGTGTTTGTTTATTTTGTTTTGTTTTAAAGGCAGCATCTCAAGAGCATAACACTAGCCTCCAGGGAACATGACTTGAACTTCTGATTTTAGGATTACAGGTCAGTATAGCCAGTTAATATGAAGAGGCGTGGGGTTTAAACCTGGTGCCTTGTACATGCTGGGCAAGTTCTCTACCAACTAAGCTACATCCCTCAGGGTCAAGATGCACAGCAAACTTTGACCTTCTTTTCATCCTACACAGTGAAACACTTTCTGGCCTAGCCAGGCAGCAAACCAATTTAAAAGAACTTTTTCACTAATTTTCTACAAGGGTTTTTCCTTTTACTAAAAGGTATAGTTTTCAGGATGGAGAGATGGCGTAGGAATTATGAGCACCAGCTGCTCTTCCAGAGGACCCAGATTGAATTACCAGCACCTGTAGCAGCCTATAACCACCCATAAATCCAGCTCCAGAAAGTCCAAGGCCCTCTTCTGGCCTCTGTTTGCACTGTATAGACTTAAAGCAGATGGAACAGCCACACACATAAAATTATTAAAGAATACATTTTTAGAAAAGATATAGCCAGACAGCCTCCCCCCATCATTCTCTCCTTCCCTTTTTCCTACCTTCATCCTTCTTCCCTTCCTGGGGCCAACCACATTGTTCTGGCTTTAATAACTTAGTATTTTATTTTCTTCATTATTTTTCCCTTGAATTTTAAAACTAGCTACCCTGCTAGTTGTTTTTGTTTTCTTGTTGCTAGGAATGGTAGAAGGCCAGTGGAAAATTGAAACAGTAGGAAAGTTCGGTTTAGAGAATTCTGGTTTTGCTGAAAGGGAGGAGAAATACAGGTGCCTTGTGAAAATCTCTTTCACTGTCATTCCTCTTATGAAGTGTGACTAGGAAACTGCAAAGTACCTGAGATGCCAAGCACAAAGAACTAGGCCTTTTTGTAAAAGCTTGACTCAAGATTATTCGAGGTGTGTGTGTGTGTGTGTGTATATGTGTGTTTTCATGCATTTTTATTTGGAGCAGGACAGAAACATGATTTCAACCCTTCCAGATTGCCCATTTAGAGCTATCAAATCTACCCAAATCTCAAAAACTAAGTGACTGAACAAAGTAGTGATTAGTTTACTAAACAGAATACTCATAACTGCCAATAGGTTTAAAGCAGTTCAAATTCGGTCAATGTGAAACATGTACCTAAATGGCATTATTATCAGCTTGATTTACACATAGGTGGTAAAACATATAAGTCCCATGTGGATCAAACCTATTTATTCCTTTTAGAAAAATCCCTTGAGCTGAATGAATGAGTCATGCATGCAAGGTGTAGTTTTTAAAGTTATTTCCCCTACTCTGATATCAGTGCCAAAATTTTTCTCCACCTCAGTCCTTTAGCACTGTTCAGAGGCAGACAATGCCAGCACTGTTCTTACAGCATGGACACGGTCAAGAGAGGAATAATACAATGATGCCATTTGGAATAGGGCCGCTAAGGTTGTGTCAGCATTTCCATTATAAAAAAACCTCTTTTCAAGGATTAATATCTCAGTTGTAAAACTTCACACCCAGGAAAATTTGGTGGCAGAAACTATTTCAGTGTGTAAAACTAGAAAACATATTCTTCTTTTTTTTTTTTTTTTTTTTTGTTTGTTTGTTTGTTTTTCGAGACAGGGTTTCTCTGTGTAGCCTTGGCTGTCCTGGAACTCACTCTGTAGCCCAGGCTGGCCTCGAACTCAGAAATCCACCTGCCTCTGCCTCCCAAGTGCTGGGATTAAAGGCGTGCGCCACCACCGCCCGGCCATATTCTTCTTAAAAGTCTTATTTATAATGTAAGTCATTTCAAAGTTAAAAGAATGATGATTTTGTATGTGTATGCATCTACCATATGGAGACTATCTTAATGGCATTATTTTACATGAATCAAGGGCAAAATACCATTCACCAAGTCAGATTTTCAGACTTAAATTCCCTGATGTTGTAAATACCCAAATACAACCGTCTAGTAACAGAAAATGTGTTATCTTTCAGCGTTAATCTACCCATGTTCATCCTTTCTCAGCTGTAGTTCTCAACGAGGAGAGACTTTCTCCAGAGTGAAACATTATCTACAGACATGCAGTCACTGCAGATGGGGCTGCATGGTGCTGGAGTGGGTGCTAGAATCCACACTCAAACTGCCCCACCTGCTGTCTGGGAATGCTTCTTTATTCTGTTTCTCTTTCTGTTTAAGTTTACATAGACAAGATTTGGAAGCCTCAGATTAGGGTTTTTTTTTTTTTTTTTTTTTCTGAATATTTCGGTTACTATAATTTCTAGCCAACGGTGAGTTCTTTTAAAGCAAAGAGATGACTAGGAAAAGGAAAGAAGAGATGAGTAATAATGGCTGTATATGGTGGTTAGTTTTTGTTTTCCTTAGGGAAAAAGGGGAAGGGTTGAAAGGCCAGAGTGTTGAGGTGTCAGGAAAAGCTGAAGTCTTCATTCACAGAGGACATCCATTTGCCCTTTAAACACCTACAGTTCTTTTGGTTCATGCATGCCAGGCTCGTGGGAAATTCCCTGTTTTACATGACTATCCCAGCAATCAGGTGCTGCTCTACTTTGTGCCAGGCAAGATCTTGGTGGCTCTATGCACCTTAAAAATCTACCATAGAAAAGGCGCAGAATTGGCACAGGTGAAAATGTTAAAGCAAAGTCCCCATTTTGTTCCTGGACATAAGAGCAAATATTGTTCAAACCATGAATCAAGGAGCAAGTTTCAGTCACATGGACCATTACAGGAAAGAAAGACTTCCATAGTAAAGAAAAGGCGTAGAGTAAGAAGCTGGAGGCTAGCAAGGCTTGCTCATCTGTAGTAAACAGGATGCACTCTATTCTAGTGACTCCAAAGCTGACTTCATAGAAAGCTGACTTCCTAAACCAGGAGGGGTTAACTGCTTTGTCATCTACACAGAGTCACAGATTTAAATGGAATAAAAACATTACTTTTGTTGAACAAAATACAGTCTGACTATGAGGGGAATGACTAGAAAATTGATAAGTAAACAAGAACACATAAATTTAGTCTTCTAGAAATAGGAATATTTGAAAATTGATTTAAAATTCAGGCTTTAAATAGATTTATGGACAGTATCATTTACCTTCCTTTTATCCCCCACACAGACTACTACAATATAATATACCAAGCAAACACATGTGTACATGGATTCAGGATGTGGGGCACTGCACTTATAAACACCTATTAGTACCTACACTGTATGTCTGTATATCGAGTTTCTCAATTGCAAAGTATTCCCAGAATCATGTCAACACCCTCTGGAATTCTATATGGCTGAACAATGATTATCTTAATATTTCTGGATATCTAAATTTCTCTGTAATTGGAAGACTATCTCATGGAGTTAGTTTTATACTTCATAGTATTATCATGAAACAAACGCAGTGGGTGACATGTTGATGCTGAACACGTGTTTAAAGTGTCTTACATGTTTTACCCACTGACTTTGGTGAATACAGCTGCTGAATGAAAACTTTTATAACTCATTTAGGCCAGTGCTGCAGCCCAGGCATATATAACCAGCTTGTAAACAGACTAGATTCTTGACCCTTGCTGATATGCCCTGGGACTTCCTAGAAATTCTGACTCCATTACTCCCTATAAAGTCTGATGGGAACAGGTTGTTAGACACAGCACAAAGGAAACATTTGCCTAATCTCACCCAAGTGCAATCTGCTAGGTCTTCTATTTTGCATTTTGAAAATGAGATAGTCTCTGAGCTGAGTTCAGGGAAGCACAGAATTTTTCAACCAGTATTTGCTAGTACAGGGATGTAGGAGAGTAGACTTTGTTTTGCTTACCCCAGGCCTGGGCCGATGGTAGAAGCCTGTTCTAGCAACCTCAGCTCTTTGGATTTTGGAAATTATAACTCTGCCTAATGGCTAGCAGATTTTAAGGTCACAGTTTGAGTTAATTTTCAAAGGTCTCCTAAGTTTTTTTCTATGAGGATGCATCTTGAGGTTAAAAATATATTCCTTTGAATGGATTTGAGAGCTTCAACAAGAACTAAACTTATCTGGACACCTCAAGAATGGATATCTCTGCTTTTTTCTTTTTATTGTATTACAAAGGATAAGACATATTTTTGTTATTAATTACATTTTATAGTAAGACTCAGCCATGTCCCATGTGCTGATTCCTTGTCTTTATTAATTAAAGCCATAAATACAGCTGCAACCATTCTGACAATTTAGTAGCTGCCACTGTTGTTAGAACTCTATTTCTGTGACTTCAACCAATACTCATCCTGAGGGTTCCTCACACCAAGCCTGAGGTGGAGCACTGCCATACCAACCATCCACCCCATGTGCTTACAACCTTGGAGCACACATGCAAAAATCGAGGGTACAGTTTATAAAGATCATTGTCATCCGTTAGAAGAGCAAAGTACCTACAATATTTATGATGATCTGTGGCATGCTGTAAAATAGTAAAGTTATGGAGCTGAGCATTGGGAGTCTTATATCCAATTACCACACTACTCCAAAAATCTGAATATAAAAAACAGAGCAAAAAAAAAAAAAGAAAAGAAAAGAAAATATAACATCTCTAAAAAAAAAAAAATAAATAAAATCTAGAGAGAAGAACTGAAATGTTACCCCTCATTTCTTACAAAGTAAGCTCACATGTAAGTTCAGATGAACTGGGTTAACAATCACTATTTTTAATGTTAAAATGCCCCAGGGAAGTTATAAATGCACCAAATATGTTGTTAACCTGACTTTATATTGTGTGCAGCTGTATGGCTTTCTCCCAGAGGCCATGCTTCCTAAACTGGGCCAGCAAAGTGAAAGAGGCTTTTCCCCCAAACCCTTTCAGTAACAATGTTTTGCTTGTCATTACGTCTCCATTTTTTTTTTTTCTACAACTTCACACTAGTATTTGGTTAAGGTTTTACTTATTTCCAGTTACTTAGTTTAATTTCTTTTTTTTTTGCTGAGAAGAGCAGTGGATGGTACTAAAAATTGATAAAGGAGCCAAAGAGTTTTATTTTATAGTCCAAAATGTTTATTTCAGAATTCTGACACTTGGGGACAACGGGTATGGGGTTTCTACAGTCATCTTCTGGGTAGATGAAGGGGAGACACTGACACATTACAGATCTCTGGGATCACTGATACTAGGAATCATCAGCTGATTTCAGGAGAGCTCAACAAAGATGACTTTTTCTTACTTTCTATACAAGAGGTTAAAATTTATCTTTGCTTCTTTAATGATATGTTTTATTTTGAAATTGTGTGTATGTGTGTGTGTTTTCTTTACGAAGAAAGGATCTGTTCTGTAGCCTAGGCTGGCCTTAAGCTTAAGATTCTTTTGCCTTAGCCTCTTAATGCTGAGATTATAGATATCACCCACAAGAAATGGTTGTTATTGTTGATTCTTTAGGTTGAAGAAAAATTACCTTAAAGCCCTTCTTTCTAAATGGCCCATCAAGATACAGAAGCTTTATGAAGGAGCTGGGAAGCATCTGAAGTCCCTCAGACAGATGCTGGTATAAGCCACTAAGCCTTCAGCCTGCCCAAGTGATTTCTGCAGTCATGACTGTTATAGTTGATACGACTAGACTGTATACAAAAATAAACATACTTAGTTTTAATTTATTTTTATTATGATTTAATTATTAATTGCCTTCAAATACATTCCATCTTTTAAAATATATTTTATTGTATTTAAGTACTTGAGATGGAACCCAAGGCCTTATAGACACGAAACACATTCTTTACCACTGAGCTATAACCCTAGATTCCTAATTCAGGATTTATTTTAAGACAATCATGCTTAAGTAAAGTTGATAAGGGAGAAGCAAATCCTATTTTAATCAGACCTGGTAGGAAGCTTACAATCCAGACAGATCCTCTACTTTGGCCTGAAGACTGTCCTAGGCTTCAATTTGCAGTGAAAAAGAAACTGACAAAATAGAATATAAAACAACAATAGTGTTAAGAGAAGGGACATAAGGCCAAAACTAATCAATGCAACATAGATTTTGACTATTTATATTTAAAAGTGTTGGGATAACATTTAAATTTGAAATATAGTAAAAATGGTAGTATATGTATATGAATACTATTCAGATCTAAAGAAAAACAAAATCACAAAATTCGTAGGGAAATTGATGGACTTAGAATGTATATTTTAAGTGAGGTTACTCAGTCTCAGAAACAAAAAAAAGCATATTCTCCCTCATATATGGAAGCTAGCCTATAATACATGTTAATGTATAGACAAATATACATTTGGGTGCGGTATAACAAGTAGTCTAGTGAACAAGAAAGGCTATGGGATGAGGAAGGGCTGAATGCAGGTATGGAATACAAGTTATGAAAAAGGACACAGCACTAATTGCTTTCTAGTTCAAAATCTGTCATGGTCTTTTCATTTTTGGTGGTAGATAAATGCATGTAATTATATGTGAGAGTAGAAATATGAAATCCATTTTGAAGCTCCACAGCTTCCTTTCTGAATGCCTGCTCCATCTGTATAGAAGCTCATGGAGTTGTGTAGTCTTTGGATCTAGTTAATTTCTGTCCATGGGTTTTTGTTTGTTTGGCTGGTTATTTATTTTAATCTGCAACTTAAAAAATAATAAACTTAAAAACAAATGAAAACAAAACATATAAAACTACTACCTAAAAAGGATGAATTTAACTGCATATGGATCACATCTCAATAAACATGACCTTACACAGAAAACAGCTGAGAGTTTTCACTAATATATGTGTGATACCAACATAGGGATAGAAGAGGAAGTCTCATACTGTTAACTATGAAAAAGAAGAGGGCCTGATCCTTAGGATTGGATTTTGTAACTTGATAAGGAAGGTAAAATTCAAAGGTAATTTTTAGAAGCTTAAGAAGTTCTCCAATAAGCTGAGTTGTCCAGCAACCAATTATAGTTGAGAAAAAAGATAAGAATCTGAGCATTTCTGCCTTTTCTGTGATTACTGAACAAGGCAAAGTGCCTTTCCTCATCCTATGCTGCTAGCTGTCAGTCAGTTAGCTGTAGACTCACATGAACACATTTTGGCCAAAAGCCCATTCCCAAGGCAATGAAATATCATGCTTCCCAATTCAAGATTTTAATTTACGGAAAAAAGGATCTGCCTTTGTTCTGCCTTTTTGTTTCTGTATTGTTAAACCAAATAAGACATCTGCCTCTGAGCTATGTCAGTAGAGAAAAGTTTTATGAATCATCTGGAGGGAGAAAAGCATATAAAGTGAATATAACCTTAGAACGAACAGAGATAGAAACTAGATGCCTCTGAGCCTCTGGCTCACATTTCTGTAACAAGTGGCCACTGTAGGAAGACCCATATGCACTCACACAGAGAGAGATGTCATGCATTTAAACAAAACAAAAGGGTCAACACAATGAGCAAATGGTACGAGGAGCTCAGAGTCTCAAGAGCCAGAAGATCTACTCTGGTGTCATACATCTGAGCTTTTATATGACTACACAGCTGGGGTGGGAGTGTCATAGCTTCTGCATTGTAGAGGAAAAACGTTTCCCCAGGAATTCTCTGACAATGCCAACAGAATTCCTTGAATTGCAAGGCATGAAGCATAAATGTCAGTGACTAAAGGTCATCATTGTTTTCTCCCTGTTTAAAAAAAGGAAAAAAACAATGAAAAAGACAAAGGATAAAAGAAAAGAAAACAAAGGGAAAAGGTATCTCTAGATGCAGAAAGAATTGGCTGACTGGCTAGAAGATGTCTTGCCTTTTCTCAAATCCTCAACTTACTGATTTTTCCTCTTCTGTATATTACAGACAATTTGAACCCATTACACCAGTCCCCAAGAATAAGTGAACCAAGGGTCTTGTAAACACAGTCCTTCTTGACTTCATGTCTTCAAAAAATCAGCTAAGATTACAAAGACAAATCATATCATAGTATACTGTTTCATTATTATATATTACACCAAGAGTTACCTTGCTCAAACAAGAGCTGCAGGGCTGGGCAGACACCCTGTGTGTAAGTAACTTGCTGCTCAAGCATGAAGACCTGAATTCAGACCCCACATTCGTGTAAAAAGCCTGTAATTCTTGTGACTCAGGATGTTGGGTCAGAGGTTCCCTGGGGCTTGCTGGAGCCAGTAAGCAAACAAGAATTGTGGAGTAAGACACCAGATGTTGACTACACACACACACACACACACACACACACACACACACACACACACGAACATAATATATATCTTCCCTCTCCTCCCACCTCTCAGAGCTGCAGAAAGAAGACTTAGACTTTTTCACTTTCCTAAACACCTCTATTTTAGTTAGACAAAATTTTTGAGCACTTAAGGGAATTTACAGAAAATAATTTGAACAAAGAGACAGATGATAATGAAAGTATAGACACAACAGCACTGACTCCATAGGGCTTATTCTCCACAAGACACACCAACAATAACAACATTTTATGTGATGATTTAATTCTCTTATTATTTCAGAGGTTATTAGCAATCCATTAGTACCAGAATAAAAAATTATTTTTAGAAAACTCTTTAAAACTAAAATAATGATTATCCCTTTA
Organism: Mastomys natalensis; assembly: GCA_021653895.1. NCBI lineage: Eukaryota > Metazoa > Chordata > Mammalia > Rodentia > Muridae > Mastomys > Mastomys natalensis. The sequence goes on along the minus strand of JAJTUV010000621.1, from coordinate 365,837 downwards.
TATAAACATACCTTTAATGACAGGTGAAGAAGACAGAGGCCCTGCTGGCACAAACATGGATGGCTCCAGTGCAGCAACATCACCAGATCAGACATACAGACCACAGCATCACAAGGCCAAGGCACTGTATTCCAAACTATCTCCAGAATTCTTTGAATTGGTTACAATAAAATTAACAAACATTAAAGTCTGCCATGACACGATTCAGTGACTGGTAAGCTTCCACAGCTTGCATGAGCTTGCTCTGACTAGTCTCTGCCAAATAATCTCTCCAGATGCATGCAGTGATACCCAGGATTGACAACCCTGTCAAATTAACTTGAAAACACCTAGAATTCTACTCATATGATATTTCCTTTGGTGAAAATTCTGAATTTATTGTTATTTTGTCCCAGTGAGGTATACTCATCTTTGGGATAAAATAATAGCTATAACATGAAAAGCTCCAGGTGGAGAGTTATAAGTAAGTTATAAATCTTAGACACTGTGTTTATAATACACTGTTGAGAGTCTCTCCAGGCAGTTATCTCTTCCAAATGCAATGTCTGTGTAAACAACTTCCACAGGGAGCAAACTCCCTGTAGCTAGAAAGACAGACTACTGCAGGTACAGATAATTCACTAGAGGTGGTAACTACTCACAAGCCAAACTAGCTATATTATTTTACTTTTTAATATGTTACTCAGACTGGGAAGAGGCAATTTTGGAAAGCTCTTCCTCCACACTTGTCTCCTGCTTTGAGGGCCTTGAGGGCCTTGAGTAACTGTAAGAAAGTTCTGAGATCTTCACCAGGTGAACATACATTAACTCAGGGATGTTACATTCATATAGAACCTATATTTTGGTTTTTTTTTAAATGTAGAGGGAAATTCACCATAGGAAAAATTCCAGCAAGCAAGAAAGAAAATGTTTTCAAGCTTCACTTTAAAGGGTATTCTTCCCCGGACTGAGTATACTTCAATGTGTAAGAGGAGTGAGAGTGGAAATGGCTCCAGCTGAAAAAGTAATAGATGATGTAACATGTCCACATATATTTCCTCATATGTTACTTCTAAACCTAGGATCACTCTGTGTGTGTGTGTGTGTGTGTGTGTGTGTGTGAATGTATGTAAGCATGTATCACATGATTCCAATGTAAATAGGATACAAAATAGTTTTCTAGTAAGTTTATTATTTGTTTATTTTGTTTTTTCAAGGAAGGGTTTTTCCCTGTTGCCCAGGCTATCCTAGAACTTACTCTATAGACCAGGTGGGCCTCAAACTCAGATCCACCTGTCTCTGTCTCCGGAGCGCTGAGATTAAAGGCATGCAACATCACCACTGGGCATGAAAGTAGCAGGCTGGCCTTTCCCTGTGTCTGCCTTTCTGTCAGTCTATTTGGTTTTGTTTTTAAATGGCATAGGAATGGGATATTTTGTTACTAATAATTTGAATATCCTGATACCTCTCAAGTGAATATTTTATTCTAATAAAATGATATTTAAACACTATAGAACTAGAGATAGATGTCTTCAGAGATGTTCTAATCAGCACAGTAAATAATCTATAAATCACTACACCTTTGCCACCATTATGAACATGTACCTTATCAATAAATGTAAGAATTGCACATACTTATATACAAAATCCTTGATATCTTTATAGTTTAGTATATTATAAGTCACTAAATTTTAAAGTTATTACAGCTATGTTAAAATTTTCAAAACTGTATTTTCTATTCTTTGTCATTTAATAGACAGTAAGCTATTTTGAACACATTACCAATGAACCAGCAGGAGGGGGAAGCTGGCTACTTTCAATTGAAACAATTAAGCTATCTAAGATGGGTAGGTCATAACATTTTATTTATAAAAATATTAAGCCACTATTTTTTTTTTGCAAATTAAGGAATACATTTTCTGGTTTGTCATCAGTTCAAGATGCAATCTCAAAGAGATGAAATATAACATATTTCTGGAGGACTTTTATTAGTATTTATTGGTATTACTTTATAAGAATGATATTTGGATCAATTGTTTCAAGGCATGTATTTGGGAAGCTATTATTAATGCTTATCTTAGAAAACAAGATAGGGATTTTATTGTTACCAAATGTTGGTGACAACTGTAGTTCTCAGAAGTATATTTTAAAACAGATGTAAATTAGAATAAACATGACAAAAGGAAAATAAGCTACACAACACTCAATTATGAATCCCGAAAATTAAAATTTTTAGTAGTTTTACTATAATAAGAAATGTTAAGCTGGGCAGTGATGGTGCAACCCTAATCCTAGCACACAGTACGTAGAAGTAGGCAGATCTTTAAGTTGGAGTCCAACCTGGATACAGAGAGAATTCCAGAAAAGGCAGGGCTACACAGATAACCCTGTCTCTAAAAATCAACAACAGCAACAAGAGAAACGAACAAAAAATAAAAAAGAAGTGTTAATTGGACATCTCAATTATTACATAACTAAAACTGTGGCACAAAGCTTAAAATGATGGGAATTTTCTTGTTAGCAGCAGTAGTTGCAGTTCCTATGCAGAGGTAAGTACTCATGCTACACATTTCTGGGTTTTGTTCATTTAATGGGGCAAAGGTAGATTTGCTGGTGATAAACTCAGGATAAAATGGGAAAAATGTGAACCCTGACCTTTTTAACACCACTTAAAAATCAGAACCAGACCTGTCAGTGTACCACTGCAGTGCCTTTAGCTTAACAAATTGGAAACCTGATCTCCCCTCATCCCAAGAAGAACAGAGTTTGTCAAAGGCTAAGCTGCTACAGACTCTGATGCTGCTGGGCCACCAGTTCCCTCAGACCAGATGCACAAAAAGACATTGAGCATGGTTCACTTTAACACGTATCTCAGGTTTATAGTGTTGTGGAATAAAAGGCAGGTTTAGAATGGATTCCTTTGTTGTGTTTTTACATTTATATGGGAAACATAATAGAGAGGATATAAACTGACTTAAGAATCATTTTTACTGTTGAGCCATGGGCATTCCACCATCCATACTCTAGGCTTGCTTTCCTCTGCTTTCTTAGGTTAAATTCACCAAAATCGTCCATCTTAGCTGGCTCTAAGCACCCACATGCAAGGCTTTTGGAAAGAAGTACTTCCAGTGAGGAATTTTTTTCAGAGTCCCCTCTCCCTCACTTTGTCCTGGACCAGGAAGTCTTTCATTTTTACCTCTGTATTTCCAGCCTGGTGAATTTGCAATAGCTACAAAAACACAAGGGAAAAGGCAGTACTTTGTACAATATCTAATAAAGGAAGGTTACTGAAAACATCTGTTGGCCTCTGTTTTGCCAAATGCCTGGGGTAAAATTTTACAACAAATTAAGCCAGGGTGATGAAATCCATGGTGAAGAAGAGGAGGAGAGAAAGGGATATTAAAACATATCCATGTCTTCATTTGGTTAACTTTAATTATAGAAAGTTACTGCTCAACTTTCTACCAAATAAGAGACTTCAAAAGGCTGAAGGAAAAAAAGGAAGGAAGGAAGGAAGGCAGGGAGGGAAGGACAGAGGGAGGGAGAAAAAGAGGGAGAGAGGGAAGGAGGTAAGGAGTGAGAGAGGAGAGAAAGAAGGCAGGAAAAAGAAGGTAGGGAAAAATTCAATAGAGAGTTAAAGCACTTGGAGGCCAATGGCTTTGAACCTGGGCTCTTTAGCCATTCGATCCCAAGAGGTTCTCTGCAGTGACAGAGCCTTCATTGTTCTCAATGGCAGGTAGAAAAATGCTGTATTCTATCTCCTCACACCACATACTTTGTGCACAGCCCCAGGAAAGGGTGGCTGAGAGAATGTGATCCACAGGAAGAGAAAAGGCCCACCTACCTCACACCCAACCAACTCAGAAAAACATATTTTTCTGGTACAAACTACCCCAAGCTCAATTCCTGGCTAGCAAACTGTGGTAAAGGATGTTATGGTGGTGCATAATTTATAACTGGAAATTTCTGATTCATGTGGGATTTGGGGCATTTCTTTGCCCTTTATCCACCGCCAATGCAGGGAGGTGAAAGCTGTCAGGCAGAGGCCTATGCCATCAGGCATGCAGGAGATAAACACAGCATTTTTGAGAGCGCAGTTATTCCACACCTGTTTAAAATGTTTATATAGTAATTAGAGATTAATGCTTCTTCCAGACCAGATAAATATTAGACTCTGTGTGTGTGTGTGTGTGTGTGTGTGTGTGTGTGTGTGTACGTACACATGAATCTGCAATGCTGCAGAGAGAACAAAGATGGTATTGTATCAAACTCATTTAGTGAAAGGCATACACTTTTAAAAGGCCTGAGCTTCCCAGAGTTTACATTACAGAGGGGGGAAAGGCTTAAAAATGTTAAGTAGTTGAAGCTACTGAGTGCTATACAGAAAGCAGGTAGTCAGAAGTATGAGCTAACTACAGCTAATCATTTAGCTTTCCATATGTAAAGGGGAAAAGGTCTCAGATCTGAAGAGCTATTTGAAGTTCAACCACTAAAGCCAAAATGAGACGAAGAAAAAGAAAACAGTGATACTTTAAAAATTATAAATGCATATATTTTTGCTTTGTTTCAAGTTTTAGGAAAGGGAATACAACCAAGCATAGTTGTTAAGTTGAAGTGTTTAAGAGTGTGGCAGCATGCTATCACAGCTTTATCCTAGGAGGCCGCAAACCTGCCACAGATGCAGAAGCTCTGGGCCTACAGGACACAGAACAGTGACTTGTTTGTGGCCTCTTCAGGATGAACATCACCCAACTCACATCACAGTCACTGAATCACAATTTAGACACACTTCCTGCTTTCTAATGTACTAACTGTTCTATTTAGTTTGCAGTGAACAAAAAATAAATGAACCAGTATTTTCATATTTATGCAAACTAGGCTGCTGGCAAATTGAATGAATCTATATAGCCACATTTACAAATTTACTTATGATAATACACAGAGATTCTTCCCTTTTTTCAGATATTAATTCTGGTTAGTTCTTCAACAAATGCAGAAATAACTTTGAATTTAAAATCGTTGTAAGTTTTAAAATGTTTACCTAACTGCATTTTCTTTATTTTAAAGATTTATCTTTATATGTATGTAAAAGACATTTATTTTTCATTTTGCCTACACATATGTCCATGAATCACATGTGTACAGTGACCACATAGGCCAAAAAAGGATGTGGGAGCCCCTGTATTTGGAGTTACAAATGGCTGTGAGTAACTATGTGGTACTTGGTACAAAACTCACGTCTTCTTAAGAACAACAAGTGCTCTTCACTACTAAGTCACCGCTCCAGCTCCAACTGCATTTCTTATGGAATAGTCTAGTTTGGTTAAATAAGGGTGATCTTAGAAACTGTTTTTCTATAAAGACAAAGGGCATTTTGTTTTTGGAAATGTTAATCAAAACATATATACTACTACAAGGTACTACAAGCATGAGCTTGCAAAGGTACTAACTAGGTTGTATCTGACAAATTTGGTACTGTTTACAGGCAAGTATCACAGAAATCCTAAGGATCAACTGGAATCCATCTATCTGTGGACATGGCGACACCAAAACACATTTGCATCCCGACTTCCAGAGCCTGGAGAGCTCTGGGTACATCACATAAGGAGCCACACTATAGATATCCATAGGTCACAATTCTTGGAGTAACTCTGAATTATTCATAAGCATGACCAGGATAACTGATGAATACCAGTCCACAAATCAAAAGCTGAGAAAGGAAGTGAAAATAGACATTAGACAAGGCTGAGAAGTACACTAGGAAAACATGCACTGGGAATACTAATATTAAAGCACAGGTGTTTTAGGGGCGTAAAATAACAATACCTCATTACTTGCAGGTATTTATTATCTGCAGAAGGGCCAGAGGAAAGAGGGGCCTTAAATATACTATCCTCTCAGTAGCTGTTCAGCCTTCAGTAGATGTTCACCCCTGGCTAATCAGGGAAACTGCAAAGTTTTTCTCTACTGAGAAAGTAAATATGGGGAAATTCTCCATGCCCAAGAAGACAGCTGTGACTTGTGTGGAGTGTGCCTAGTTTCCTCATTTAATTATAATTTATGGAGCATTTTACTCAATGTAGAGCCAGGATTAATTGGAAGGCCAGTGAAAGTCACAATTTTGAGAACACAAAAGTGACATTCTTACTTTCTTAATTCTATTTAATGATTATTAAAATTATTTTTTAATTTTATTGATTCTTTGTGAATTTCAAATCATGGACTCCAGTTCCACTCATCTTCCCATCCCCTCATATTTACCCTTTGCTCTTGCAACCTCAAATTCTAATAAAACACACACACACACACACACACACACACACACACACACACACACAGAGAGAGAGAGAGCACAGAAAACATCTCTTTGTGGAAGCTGTAGTATGTCATAGTGTATCTGGCAGTATATAACTCTGTCTACACATCTTTACTTGCAAATGTTCATTACAATGAGTCACTGGTCTGGTTCAAGGTCTCTGACTTCTGTGGATCAATACTGGATCCTCATCTGGACTCCCTGTTATCCTGTTGTTACCCTGTGTGATGGAGATCCTGCAGCTTTAGGACAGCAGGACTGGCCCTTCCACATATCCCAACCATTAGCAGATAATATATTTTGAGGTGGGCTGGGCCACTTCAGAGCCCTGTATCTGGGCCTGATTCATAGCTGAGCTGATCAGATCAATCTCTCTCTCAATTTTTAACACTCTTTGAAATTTTATAGGTGAAAATTTTGTCTCTATGGTATCAAAAGTATCGGAGTGAAGATTCACTCCTAAATCCCTAAATTCAAATTTATGCATCCTTACAGAATGTATACTATGAAAGTTATAATAAATATTTGGTTGCTCTAGATGCAAAGCAAATTGAAATTTCAGAGGTTCAATATTCATTAAAATTTCAACAACTCAGAATTTTTTTTTTTTTTGCTTTCCTCTTCTGAACATTTATTAATCTGTGAGACCTTAGAGTCTTTAGGGTCTTAGGGTTCAGGGGAGAATGCTTACACCAGAGGACACAGCAGAATTGTTCATTATCTAGAGTCACAACTGCTCCTGTCCTCTCTGTTTACCATCAAACCCACAAATCATCAACAAAAGAAAACAGTTTCAGTAATAGCATGAACAGATAACCCAGGGTATCATGAGGTGCTAGAAGTTGTCCTATACAACACAATCAAGAAGGACTATATTTAGCACTCAAATTACCTTAGTAACTACAAATTGACAAATAGAACAATTATGGCCCAAATGCAATGCATATAATCAGGGGCTCACAATGCCCTGGGATAGGAGTTAAAGATAGCATTTAGGTAAGTCATTTAAATAAGAAGGGTAGGAAGTATGAGTTATCATCAAATCCTCAATAGTGTAGCAGGGGTAATAGCTAATTCCAATTGTGATCACATAATAAGTTCTCTAAAATATGGGAATCAATCAAAATGGAGTGAACTTAACGTTAGAAACAGATGTCTATAAATAGTATGGAGTGAGTGTCTGTGGTAGATGCTGCTGCTATTGCTTAACTTAGGACTTTAAACCAGCTGATGTATTCATAACTCACCTGCTGGGTATGCTGACTGGAACTTATCTATCCTATCTATCTATCTATCTATCTATCTATCTATCTATCTATCTTTTCTTTGGCAGAATTTTCTTATGCTAAACTCAAGCCTCTGGCCCTTGGAGGTAACAACTCAGAATCTTACAAAAATTTTGAATATTAACCTGAAATCAAAAGTAGATTCTATATGACTATTTAGAATTCATATCCACTTTCTATCTAAAAATGTTACCTCAAGAGAAATGCTAAAATGCAAAGAGAATATTTAAAAAAATAGGGACTTGAGTATACTGTGGCAGTGAAGAACAATGTCCAGGGCTGAGAGTCTTTTGGTTTTACCTGGTGAGTAGGTCTCTCTGAGCCTCTGAGAAGGTGAAGCAAGCAAAGCACAGGCTGCTGGGTTAAGGAGCACACTCTGTTGGGTTAAAGAGCAATACTAGTTCTCCATGAGTGCTCTTCTCTGACAAAAAGTATGTGAACTTTTACAGGGACAATGACTGTGAAGTTCCCAAAAGTGTGCTCCGAGATGCTAAATTATTCCTTTGTTGTGATTCTGCTGTGTTTATGAAATCACATTTCTCAACCAGAGGCACAGCATACATTACAGTCCAGGGTATGCTCTTGGGCACAGGGAAAAATCTGTATGGGGATCTTATTAAGAGGCAGAATTGGGGTATAGAAAGCAGTGGACTGCCACTGTAGCATTTCCACAACAGTAACATCAAATATCTTTTGGAACGAGCTGAAGAGTGGTCAGATTCTGCTCCTTGGTAAAGGTGTGGCCTAGTTGGGGGTTCAGAGAGTAACTGACTTAGTTGGGGACAGCATACAATGTGACATCAAAGGGGAAGGAGATTGAAACAGTAAAAGCGCTCACATAGAAAACTATTTTCAATGTTAAAAAACAAGAATTAAAAGGTCACAGATCTATAGAAAAACAAACAGCACTTAATCCATTTGGGGAGTACACCATTGGAAAGAAACATGTAGTGGGTGCCTTCTCTCTGACATTGTAGAACACATAAATACGTGCATTCTGTTGCTCTCCAATCTGTTTGGGATGTTTTTTGTCACAAGCATATGAAGATACCCTGTGGATGGGAGCAGCTGTGTGCCCTGAAGAGGACCTTTCTTCCATAACATGAGTCTGGGTTATGGGACACATACCAAAGGACTGCTGTCTGCTTTACTATGTAGAGCAGAAAATGAAGCCACACTATGCAGATATGATGGTGATGCTGCAGACACACTGCCTGTATTAGTTACTTTTCTGATGCTGTGATAAAACACTATGACCAACCAGGGGACATAAGGAAGAACATTTATTTTGGCTTACGATTCTAGAGGGGTAAGAGTCCATAATAGGAGCATGGTGGCTAGGCCAGGAAGCTGAGAGCCCACACCTTCAAACTGCAAGTATGAAGCAGAGGTAGCAAGGCAACAGGGATGCAAGCACGGAGGAAGGAGGGAGAGGTAGAAACAGACAGAGACACAGAGAGACAGACAGAAGGAAGGAGGGAGACAGAGAGACTAAAAATGGTGAGAGACTTTGAAACCTCAAAGCCTACTCCTCCTCACCCCACCCCAAGTGGAGGAAAGACTTCCTCCAGCAAGAGCACATCTCCTAAATCTTCCCAAACAGTACTACTGATTGGTGATCACATATCAAATGCCAGAGCCTATGGGCTACATTTCTCATTCAAAGTACTATACAGCCTTTAGTACTTAAGTGTGTAGATTTTCAAACTCTCAGTAGCTAACTAGAGCAGTTTTCCTCTTAGAAGTAGCAATAAAAACCACCTGGTTTAGAGCAGTTTTCCTTTTAGAAGAAGCAATAAACCCCTGCCTGGTTTCTTCCAAGCCCTCTTTGCTCCTTAGAGCTGGATGACTAGTAACAAAACTCAATCTTCTAACCCTTCCAGAAAGATAAGTCAAAAATGGGCATTTCACATAGCTCCCTTCTTCTACAAACTTTACACACTCAGTCCTTAGAAGTAGCAATACCCCGTTCAGTCAATCCCAGTTCCACTCCTCAAATTGATTATGTCCCTCAGCTGCAGAGCATCTCAAGATAAACTACCAAGGAAATTCTTTCCTGGTGATCTGAGAAATCCCAGGCTGAATGTGCACAGTCTCCAGTTTGTCATTTGAGGGAAGGAAATAATTATGTGCCAACTGCCTTCAGATATGTATTTCTAAATATACTCTTCCTTACACGTATTTCTGTAGTAGAGTAATTGTTTTCCTTACATTCAAAACATAGATATACTTTTAAGAAGTCATTTAGGAATTACATTCAAGAGAACAGCAACATACACATCTTTAGTGATATAACTCAAAATAAGAAAATAGATTTTTTAAAATGTATCACTTTTTAGAGGAGACAAAAATGGTATACTTTTATAATTAATTTATAAGCAGAAATAAAGATAATGGCAACCAGAGAACTAACAATGTCACCTTTCCCATAAGATGGAGGAAGTCTGGGCTGTTGCACATATTCGCTATGTTTATCTGACACAATTCTGTTTGGGTGGTTTCCCTATCTAGAAAGCAGAAGGATGTAACTATTCCTTTCTCAAAGGAATAATACACCCCTAGCCCTGTCCCTGTACCACATGCAATAACATCCATGGGGGAAGTTAGCTGAACCAGGCTTAAAAGCCTGGCCAAGAAAAGGAGGAGTAGGCAGACTGGTTTGGGGCCTTCCAGCTGGAACATGTTTGTGACTTCTGGGGCCTCACTGTTTGAGGCTTTTTGGCATGTTTATTGCCTGTTGTCTTAGAGATCATGTGCAAGCATAGTTATATATTAAACCCTAAGTAAAGATATTCAAAGAATAGGTCATTAGAGAAAACAGAACAAATAACTATTAATTTTAAAGCAATATGAATGTAGTATTCTAATTTTTAAAGAAAGCATATAATAAGAAAGTATTAGTTGCAGCAATTACAGTTTCAACTGAGTACTTTGGGAATCACGGGCAAATAGTTATAAAAGGAAAAGCCAGAGGAACATTTGGTAAGCTGCACATTGCCTTTTCCTTCTTTGTTACAGAAATCTACTTCAAGATATTGTAAAATGTTCATCACCAATTTCTAAAAGAAATTCCTAGTTAACTGTGCATCAGACATTCTTCTCCCATGATGAACACAAGGCAGTTGCCATTCTTGCTGTGGCTAGTAATGAAATTAATTATGTATCTTTGCATGTGAACGTAGTCCAGACTGAGATTAACAATACTCAAGATAGCTTTATTCTTTCTTTTCCTTCGTCCCTCCCTTCCTTCTTTCTCCCCCTCTCTCTCCTTCCTTCCTCCCTCTTTCTTTCTCTTTCCCACTTTTCCTCCTTTCTCTGAGGAGACAGCATCACCATACTGATACTGATGTCAGTGGCACAGAGATGCTGGCACCATTTGTGTTCTATCTAGACTAGGACTGCCTGACAAATGAAACATATTTCTAGGTGCTTCTAGGAAAGCAGTCTTTCTTTTAGGATTAGGTAGTCACCTTCTCCAGGTCTTCCCTTCAAATTACCAGCCCTCCCATTATCAACTTCCCTCTTCTACCTGTAGAACAATGTCTTCACAAGAATAAGACATGAATGAAGATCTTAAATAAATGCAGAGGTGGACTAACATGGCACACCCCCTAGGCTGGATGGTAGGGACAACTTCTTTTCACAAGGGAAATAGATAATATTTTAATATTTTGACTATGACACAATACATACTATATATAAAATTCAATACTTATTATTTATATGTCTTTGCCTATGACTTGAATGATATGTGATATATTTGCCCACTATTAGGGGAAATGATTGATTTTTATGGAAAAGTTGAAGAAGTGAATACATTTGTTTGTGGCTAGACTCCTTTTAAAATTTTCCCCATTGTTCCTTCAAATTTTACTTTTTTTTTTTAAGGGATGTGATAGTTCTGTGGATAAAATAGCCCAAACTTCTTGCTACATGTGACAACATCCACGAGGGGTACAATATATCACTAAAACAGCCCACAAACTGGCTAGTCACATTATTTATTACGAGCCACACATGTGACAAATTATTTAACTCAGTTGATCCTAATAAGTCAAAGAGCAAGCAATTAGCTAACTCAGTCAGAGGGCTGTTTGTGGCAATTTATAGATGCGCTCAAGCTGTCCAGGCACTTCAAAGCCCCATTAAGGCGAAACCTTTTAATGACTCGCTTGAGATGACAAGCATTACACAGCACATATGGCAGTCAAGAATTTGGCAGCCTATTCTGTTACACTCGCCTCTGCCACCCCTAACAGCTGTTTACGTGTTTTCAGGCTATGCTTTGCTGCTGTACGCGGCCTCAGGACTGCAGAGCCAGGATGCCCGGTATTTCCAAGAGCAACAAGTGTTGTGGAATTATTGCATCACAAAGGTTTCTGACTTTAGTGGCACTGAGTTTCACAGGAGAAGAAAGAGACACCAGGACTGTGAGGGAAATGCCCACAGAAGTCACCTACTTCACTATCTTACAGGCAGTGTCTGTCACTGACTTTATAGGCAAAGCGAAGGCAATAAAAATTCTACCTCACAGGGTGTCATAATTAAGGATCTGAATGTTAGGAACATGCTTTGAAGATCAAAGAGTGTCTGTGCAAGTCCTAAGGGTCATGACTACCGAAACATTAACTCTGCACATCACAGGGTGAATGCATTTAGACCACCCCCTACAGTTTCTCTAAAGAGAATGTTCCTTGAGATGGGCCCACATCCACATCCTTCACTCCACATCAACCAAACCCAGAAGGATGTCTATATAGAACTACTTTCCCCTGGAAACAGGGTACATGCCACAAGTGTAGACAGGGACAAATGAAATACCGCAACTATTTGTGGACTTTCTTATTGCCCACAACACCTGGGAAGCACTGAAGAAAGCAGCACTAAGAGAGGAGGGCAGAGACTTAGTTTTCTAAGTAGAAAGCAATCACACACTTTGAGTGGTAAAAAGCCTATTGTGCATGTGTGGATTCAAGCATCTTGGTAAGGCTTGCGTTGTGAAAGATATGCTTAATGGATAGAAGTTGGTGACAGCAGAAACACCTGACATCCTACATTCTTTAGATGAGGCCATGATTTACTGAGATGAGTATCACTCTATTCCACAGTTGGAGCAACCAGAGCACATTAAGGCACATTATACTGTAAGTCAAATTCAGTCACAAGGAGCTGTACTCTTATGGTCGAGAACTTACTGCAGCCACACTGTAATTATAGTTTGCAGGAGAAAGGCAACCACTATCCATAATAGAGTGGTAGCCTGAGACAGTATGCTCAGAGGTGTGACACCCCAAATGGCCTCCACTGCCAGGAGTTACTGGGTTTTAGAGTTAATTTTTCACCTTAGCTTGATGCAATTTCAGGATTGTTAGTTTGTTGACATGAAAAAAAAAATTGAAAACTGTGAAAAACAACATGTGTTACTGAAAGAGATCATGGAGAGGTGGATGTTTACTTTCAGTTGTGATTTAAATTTGTACAACTCCAGCTCAATTCTTTTTGGCAGAAATGGAGTCTCCCTAAAATCTGTATTAATAATAACCTCAGTACAATGGACAGTCTCCTTTACATCAAACAACTAGGCACCATGTTAGGACCATGGAGACATGGCATGTCCTTTGAAATAACATAAATTAATGCTTTTTATGCTTTGAGGGTCTTATATGAGAAACAACTGAAAAGGATCTAATGTTTATCTGCAATTATTATAATAAGTATAAATTCCCAATTATAAAAGCAGGATGAATAGAGGCTTGGCATCTCATTTCTGTGATTCCAATACTAGAAAGTCTGAAGCAGAAAAACCATTGCAAATGTTAAGGGTAGCCTGAGATACACAGTAGAGTCCTATCTCTATACACCTCTGGCCCCTCCAAAAAGGTCGATGTCATTAACCTTTTAAAAGAGAAATGTATCAAGGGGCTAGGTGGGTGTAGCCATATATATCCATGAGAAGAACTGGTGGTACACCTCAGTAGTAGAGGCCTTTAATTTGATCCCTAGTATTGGAAACAAAATACAAACTAACTGACTTATAAAACAGTGTAAGGATTTCACTTAAGTTCTGTTCACAGAACTTCTTTGACGTTAGTACATTTAAATTCATTTAATAGAAAATTAATCTTAGTGTTTGTAATTAAAACTTTATTGAAAATATTTGAATAAGCTTGATATAATCAAATCCACTTTATAGTGCTACATTTTTTGATTCATACAAAGACCAAAAAACATATATATAAACATAACCTTTGAATAATGAATTAGAAAGCTTTAAAATGTATGTAAATATTTTATAGAAAACTTTTAGTTGCTTAATTACATACATGCACAACAACAACACCCATTTTCTACTTTAAACGGTTACACATCAGAACTTCACAGGCAAGGGCCAAACCTAAAAAAGCATATTCTAGCAGTCTTGCTTTCATCTGTCCTGAAAACCACCATATGCCATGGCAAACGGCTTGCTGTATTTTCTTCTTACAGTGTTGACAAGTGTTTTTTTTTTTTTTAAACAACTTCTATTAGTCAAAATATTAAAGTAAATATACACAGCAAAATTTGTTCAAAATAAGAATAACACACTATGACATTCATGGTGGCAACTGGTCTTCACAGGAGACTAGGACAAGTCTCTGGATAAGCAGGGTAGATGGGGTGCACAGGTTTTCATAAGGGTTTATAAACCTTGATTGGAAGATGCTACCCTCACCTTGTGAGTGGCAAGCAGGTCCAAGTTATTGTTTATGTTAAAGATTATTTTAAATCTAATGATGCTGCTAGCAGATTCAAATTTAAATGTTCAATAAAATATCAATAAAGGAGAATAGCATATAATTATGTTTTAATATATGTAAGAATCCATACTTTTTTGCACTATTTAAAAAGATTTTTATTATTTTAAAATTATATTCATGTATGTGTGTGTGTGGGGGGGGGTATAGATATGTGCATTGGAATGCAGGTGCTCACCAAGGCTGGAGGCATCAGATTCTCTTGGATCTGCGCTTATGGGCAGTTGTAAGCTACCTGATGTGGGTGCTGGAAACACAACTCTGGTTCTTTAGGCGTAATATGGACTCTTCATCAGTGAGCCATGTCCAGCTCCATGTCTTCACATTTTTAAAAATAAAGAGAATCTATATTAGCATGTTCAGGAAAATATCTAGCTGTTGTGTCTGTTGAGCTCAGAGCTGAAGGTGATCAGAAGGTGGTCTTGTAAAGAAATGTAAAAGGGATGTTTTGCTAATTTATACATTCTTTTATCTGAGAATATAATGTTCAGCACAGATGGAAATCTAGGAGGCAATATGTTAAAGAATCAAATTTGCCTCAGTTTGCTGGGTGGTTGAGGCAGTAGGCTGGTAGGATGCAGAGGAGGCTGAAGGAGACCTGAAAATCAAGGTCAAGCCTGGCTCTCAAAGCTGAACTTGTATGTTTTCTGTCTTTCTGTGCTTTCTCTCTTACCACTGGGTATATAAAACCACAAGTGTCATTCTGAGGACTGAGGGAAATACTTTCCGGAAATCAGCTTACAACACAAATGCTAGCATTTCCAAAGGTATTTTGGCTTATTCATTCAACATTTTGGGGTTAGGAGTAGGGGAAGAGTATGGAACATTGCAAGAACAAACAATAACAAAAAACAAACACAAAGATGATTAGTTCTCTGATGAAAAGAGGTCTGTGATCAGCTTCACATGTAACCAGTGTGGGTAAATCAGACACAAGGTCTTGGTAGGAAAGATGTGCTGGTGGTATCTATGGCTGGAGGCCTCAGTGTCACAATGTACTTCTAACAATTTCCATAGCCATGGTCCTTAGAATAACAGCTGAGTGTCAGATCTGGGGTACGTTTCTCACAAGCTGATGGACACAGGGCCAGTCTTCTCTCCCCTTGCATGTCTTTAAGGGAAGTCATCCTGCTGGGACTGACTATCAAGGCCACCTGTGGGGAGGTCTGACTTTGCAGAATTTTGAAGTCTCACAGTCCAGAGGCACCAAAAATGTGGTCTCACTTTACAATAGAATCCCAGATGTGTCCAGTTGAACTACCGTGGGAAAAATAAAGGGGCCTGATAAAAAACAGAAAGACTAAAGGTATGTCTTTTCCAATCAAAACTCTTATATTCCTATTGAGACCATAAAGCTTACTGGGGTTGGAACAAGTAAGACACACCTAGAAATCAAGGTCAAGCCTGGCTCTCAAAGCTGAACTTGTGTGCTTTCTGTCTTTCTGTGCTTTCTCTCTTACCACTGGGTATATAAAACCACAAGTGTCATTCTGAGGACTGAGGGAAATACTTTCCAGAAATCAGCACACAACACAAGTGCTGTGTGTAATACACACAGAACAAATAGACTGAAATGTTTGGCAAATACATTGCTTGCTTGCCCATCCATCATGAAGCATCTCTATTATGGATATCCTGGAATGTGGTGGGTTTTTGGGTCTTCACATATTCTGAGTGATACTTTATTTGGAAAGTGCAACTGTATGAACTGGAAGCTTTTAAAGTTACAATTAGGTAAACAGTCATCTACTCACTCCATCTCTCCTGGTTATATGACTGGCTACCTCCTGGTTCCCAGCAGATAGGTCACACAACTGTCTGTAGAAACATTATCTCTTTGAAAAATCCTAAAACTTGCCTTGCAAGGCAACAAGAACTTACCTATTCCCTAGGTATGTGGCTCCTATTTTCACTCCAACAAATTTCTCAGTGATTATATGATATGTTAACCTTCAGAACAGAAGTAGCAGCTATGGAGGAATTCTTGGCTCTTTGTACAAATTTGTCCCAAGAGGTGCAGAGACACAGACATGTGACATTTAGTTCTGTGGGGCCAGGCTGTAGTATTTCTACTGGCTGTATGGAACTCCACTTGGGGGAAAATGGAAAGCTACATATGTAGAAGTCTGAGATGCATATGTTAATGCTTTAAACAGATGTCATTTAATCCCCAGAAATATGAATTGAAGCATTTACAATATATATTTTCTAGAGAACATTGTGAAGAACTAGGTAAAATGATCAGCTATATGAAAATAGCACTTATGAAGCTAATTTTCCAAGCCTGAAAAGGATGATGTTCTCCCCACTGGTTCTAGAGTAGACAAATAAGAGAAAGGGTTCACATAAGCAGCTTTTTCTCAATACAGCTGGGTTTTAGTTATCACCTCACCAGTGCATACAGCAGGCATCAGTGAGCACACTCCTTTGTTACACATTGTGCCCATGTAGTCAGGGGTCAGAGACTTTTTAGTGTTCCTTTTACCTTTTCATCTTCTCTAGTGCAAAATGGGAAAATCTTAAAAATAACCAGTATTTAAGAAATATTTGCTAAATAACTGAGCACAAAAAGTGTCAACAATCAAAAGGAAGAAAAAATATTTTAAGGATTGATTTTTAACATTTCACTGTAGCCCCAGAAAATATTTAACTACTTATTTTTTATTTAAATGAAAATTAGGTACAAAAATAAAAAGTTCTTAGATATAAGTGAGAAGGACTTATTGACTATTAAAAAATGCAAAGAAGGCCCAAAAAGGGCCATGGGAATTCTCCACAATTTTAATCAACCTTAAAATGAAGAATAGATAGGTGGTATTGGCTTGCTAAGGACACAAGTTGATTTCAAGTGACTTTACAAAATATGCCAGAATAAGCCAAAATAGCCATTTTGATACTACAAAACCCTATGGCCAGTGTGGCAGTGTGTGCCTGTAAGTCCAGCACTTAATTTTCAGATCTGTTGGTGATTGAGGTCTGGAGATGGACCACTTATTTCTACCTATGTGGGAGTCACTATTCATATTCATGTGGATACTAAAGCAAATAATTATGTATCATTATTAGGTAAAGGTATATACTTAGAAAACTTAAACTAGAGAAAACATATAAATTATTGATAAAATATGGGATAAGAAACCAAGAACAAGGTCACAAAAGAAAGAAAAGGAAAGAGAAGAAAGAAAGAAAGAAAAAGAAACAAACAAACAAACAAACAAACAAACAAACAAACCATTCTTTTACTTGAAAAATTAGACCACAAAAAAGAAAAGTAATTCCTGAAGTACATCTCGGATAGAAAAATGGGAAATTTCAGAAATGTGTGCCTTTCTGTTTGACAAATTGGTGAGTTATAACTAGGTGGGAGGAAAGAATGAGGACATCAAGAAATAATAAATATTTTATTAGGAAAGCTGCCACTTCCTAATAAAAAAAAAAAAAAACTAGTAACAAAATCAAATTGAGACACACACCAGAACATGCAAGAATCAAAGAAACAAATGAGATACAGAAAGTATGCAATTCTAGTGTCTTAATCCATGTACTACCAGACTCCTGCCTTGAAAATAAGCATGCAAAAATAAAAGGAAGGAGAGGACAAATAACAGCAGAGGGGAGGAGAGAGGAAGAAAAGTAAAGGATCCAAAGCCTAAAAGCTGGGAAGGCGAGGAGTATCCTTAATCCTAGTGCATTATGGCAAACAGGAGGCAGAGGGAGGACAATACCTAGACACTTGGAGGTCAGCTAATCTGACATACTCAAATGTGAAATACAGAGTCCCTGCCCCAAGTAAAGTAAAAAGTGAATGAAACCTGAGGTTTTGAGTGAGTAGTTGTACTCATAGACATAACACTAACACACACACACACACACACACACACACACACACACACACACACACATTAAAAAGAAAGATTGATAAAGTCAAATAAATATCTCTAAAGGAACCATGTATTCTACTTAAAACTGCAAAATGTGATTATAGTCAAAGCCAGGTAAATAAGACAGATGAATCTATCAAAACTGCTTGTTATGTTTTCAGCAAAGCTCTCATCTCACATCCCAGGTTTTGAGTAGACTTAGAAATCATCTCAGAAGCCCTACTGAGTTGACTGGAAATAACAGGATTCAGATTACTGAAATGATCACGAGTGATGACTTTTCTGCAAGATGCACAGCAGGATGAAACAAAAGACATCATTCAAGATCTGGCAAGTTGGCCAACAGTCAGAGAAGGATCTGGTAAGAATTACTGGTAGAAGAAAGTAGACAAAACCTCCCAGAACCACAGACAGGAGGGTAACTCAAAATCTTGCAAGTCATTGAAAAGGTTAAAGACTTTTGCTCCAGACCAGCTTTTATGCCTGTGAATCTTTGTGGACAAAAGATAATAAAGAATGATTATTTTTGAATATACATACAAGTAGGTTTATTTTGGGTTGAGTGTTTTATTTTTAGAACTACTTTTCTAAGTCAACCAAGGAAGGTATTTGGCTTAAATACATGGTGTGGCATTTTCAAGCTGGAACATACAGTTTATGCTGTCTAAATTGGGCAATATTTGCAGGCAGCAAGGGGCTGAGAATTCTTCCTAACCATTGGTCACTCAGCGGTTGTGTTTTTATTTAATATTTTCCAAGAAAGCTCTTACTCTGCAGCTCAAACATACACCTGGAACTTGTGATTATCCTACCTCTGCCTCTTTTTATCCTTTGAACTAAACACAGAAAGAACTCATGCACAGGTCTTCTGACATGGGTCCATAGTGCTTTTTAACTACTTTTAAAAAATGAAAACACAAGCATACTATTTCTTAATAATACCAATATTGGTAATATTTAGTATATACAAGGATATGTATACATGTGCATACATACTTAAGTACTTACATGCATATTCAAGTATGAAGAAAAGACTGGAAACTTAAAAAACGGCCCTGTCTAGGATAAAATCCAATAATCAGTGAGTGAATACCATGTATGTTCTTTTGTGATTGGGTTACTTCACTCAGGATGATATTTTCTAGTTCCATCCATTTATATAAGAATTTATCAAATTCATTGTTTTTAATAGCTGAGTAATATTCCATTGTATAAATGTACCACATTTTTGTATCCATTCCTCTGTTGAAGGGCATCTGGGTTCTTTCCAGTTTCTGGCTATTATAAATAAAGCTGCTATGAACATAGTGGAGCATATGTCCTTGTTATGTGTTAGAACATCTTCTGGATATATACCCAGGAGTGGTATAGCTGGGTCCTCAGGTAGTGATATGTCCAATTATCTGAGGAACCGCCAGACTGTTTTCCATAGTGGTTGCACCATCTTGCAATCCCACCAACAATGGAGGAGTGTTCCTCTTTCTCCACATCCTCGCCAGCACCTGCTATCACCTGAGTTTTTGATTTTAACCATTCTGACTGGTGTCAGGGTTGCTTTGATTTGCATTTCCCTGATGACCAAGGATGCTGGACATTTCTTTAGGTGGTTCTCGGCCATTCACATTTCCTCAGTTGAGAATTCTTTGTTTAGCTCCGTACCCCATTTTTTAATAGGGTTATTTGGTTGTAAGCCTGAAATACCCAAGATTCAACTCACAGACCACATAAAGCTCATGAAGAATGATGACCAAGTGGGGGGGCTTCAGTCCTTCTTAGAAGGAGTAACAAAATACTCAAGGGAGCAAATATGGAGACACAGTGCAGGACAGAAACTGAAGGAGGGGCCGTCTACAGACCATTCCACCTGGATATCCATCCTATGTGCAGTCACCAAAGGTAGAGGTTGATGTGGATGTCAGGATGTACATGCTGACAGGAGCCTGATATAGCTGTCTCCTTAGAAGTCTGCAAGAGTCTGACATACTCAGAGGCAGATGCTCACAGCTAACCATTAAACTGATCATGGGGTTCCCAATGGAGAAGATAGAGTGAAGGCTGAAGGAGTTGAGAGGATTCGCAACACCATGAGGAAAGCAACAATACCAACCAACCAGAGCCCCCAGGGTTTAAACCACCAGCCTGGAGAGCTTAGGGAGGGACCCATGGCTCCAGCTATATATGCAAGGGAGCTATATATAAGTGGGAGAAGAGATCCTTGGTCCCATGATGGCTGGACGTTGTGGGGGGGATATTCGAGGGTGGGGAGGTGAGGTACTGCGGAGGGTGGGTGGGGGTACACCGACGTGGAGGCAGGAGGAGGGGGGAAGGGATAGTGAGTTCCTGGGAAGGAGGGGGGAAATGGGGTAAGGAGAGAACATCTGAAATGTAAATAAAATTTCCAATTTAAAAAAAAAAAAAAAACGGTCCTGTCATCAGTGGTGCTCTTAGGTATTACTATCTAATTAAATATTCTTTTTCTAAGTAGAATGAATATAATAACGGATTCATTAAAAAAAAGAGAACTGTGAAATGATGGACTTCATATACAAACTTACGAGGAGAACTCAAAGCTCTGCCCTAAGAAGTGTAGATTCATTAGCAACACTTACCAGAGAGCTACTAACCACCAGCAAGCATGATACAAATCCTCTTATCCTCCCTTCCTCTTTTATTTCTTCATCCTCTTGTTTAGAGAAACATTCAAATTACAACTCGTTTAAGCAGTTAATTAAGCACAAGGTTGGCCTATAAAGGTTGGACTGAGTTTACCAAAAAGAGATAGGTATACACAGCCTGAACACTGTAGAATCATGTCTACCAACTGTCATTTATTAGGTCCCACAGGAGATCCACAATATCCTTTCAGCTAACAAGTTCTTAATCATAAGCACTACTTTAACTACCAACATATTTTAATTCACTCTCTGGATTTTTCTTAGATATTATAAGAGACGTCTAAGAATGGATTTATAAGGCTATAGCAACAAGATAAAACAGAAAAATTACAGGTCACCTAGCACCTTCTATCGTTTTGGCTTAATTCCTGTTTTTCCTACCTATAAAACTTTGTTTATGAATGTTTATCATTACAGACAGGTAAGGATTTGATGATCTTCAAGGGAGTTCTTACAGCAGTAGCTATCTTCTCAGAAGGAAGATAACACACTGCTAAAGAAAAAGAATACATTTTATACAAGTGCAGCATGTGAAGCTGAAATATGTATATACTTAAGATCTTAATGTCTTATCATAACTGTATGTTTTGCTTTAATTTTTTTCATTTCTCAAGGTCAACCAAGAACCTCATACATGTTAGACAAGTTCTCTATTATTCAGCTGTAGTCTAAATCCATACTTGTCTACTGAGCTAAGTAATTTTTATATATTAATCCATAAAGGTTAAAAGCTTCTAATAAGAAAAATATTAAGTATTTTGGTGACTCAGTTAAATGGAAATAAATTTCATCACACACATATTTTAAAACTGTACATTCTGAGGGCTGGAATGAGACATAGAAAACCTTGTTTACTGAGTGAGCTTAGGTGCACCATTAACTTGCACACAGACAGTTAAGAAGTAGATTCGAGTTTGCAAGTCAGAGACTTTGACATCCAAAGACTGCTTCCTGGGTTAAAAAGCATATGGATTATTTTTACTACTGACCCAAGTTATTTTTAAAATTCATCATTAAAATATCAATATTAGCAATGGTGGCGGACGCCTTTAATCCGAGCACTTGGGAGGCAGAGGCAGGTGGATTTCTGAGTTCAAGGCCAGCCTGGTCTACAGAGTGAGTTCCAGGACAGCCAGAGCTACACAGAGAAACCTTGTCTTGAAAAAAAAATATCAATATTGAAATTTTAATGTTAGTTTGATATAAATATAAAATAATTAAAAGTGGTAAGAATATATATTTTATATTATACATTATTATTTTTAAATACATAGTTTAAATTTTATTCTTATCATTTTAAATAATAGGGATATGTCTGTGTCTGGGTATGTACACATGTGAGCAGGTGCCCACAAAGGCCAAGGGCATTAGAAACCAGGGATGGTCTACAAATAAGACTGGTGTTAGTGATCACTTAACCCAACTGGCATTTTTACCAGGAACACTCTTGGCAGCCTTTAAGGGGCCAAGCTAGTTCAATTTACCATATATGGTAGGGAATGTGACAACATTACAGACATTAGCATTTATTTTTGAGAAAACATAATACAGTCCATAGGCTGGCCACCAGAACCCATAGCTAGTAATAACTGACTCAGTGGAATGCAAATAGCTCATTGGTTGATGTTAGTGTCCTGTACTTTTGTGAATGTTCACAATCACCCTCAGGCCCTGCTGGCATTTCACTTGGTTTTCATCGGGCATAATCTGCAGATAGTATAACTTAAAAGGAGATAAAGAGAAGAGAGGAAAGTCATTTACCAGAAGTTTCTCAAAATTTATCTATGTCACAAAGTTATAGCCCTCATCTATCAGCTCACTGCTCAATGTTAAATTCTGAAATGCTGACTTAACTACTGGAGGATTCCACACTGAAATGACTGAAAAGTGGATGCAGTACTCTGATAAAACATGAATTTGTTTAAGCAATCTGGCACATTTTGCTGAGAAGTTAAAAGAGGTTTCAAATAATTGATGGATTTAGGGGATACAGCCCTTGCTGTAAAGAAGTAGGGTCAAAAGGCTCAGAGCACTTGACCTCAAGACGGCATGCTGGATTTCTGGTTCTTGAAAGTGTAAAACTAAAATTTATTAAAAAGACCTACATGGAAAATAAATTTACAGTCCAGTTATCACCATGCTACAGAGATAAATATAATTATTTCTCATGTTGAAGTTGAAAAAGAAAAGCTATCTTAAAATAAGTGGGTTCTCCTACTCACTCTCTAGTTCTGCTATTTATCTTAGCCATATATCAAATAAATGTGTCTGTGAATCCAAAGAAAAAACAAAGTGCTTAACCTGGAGCTCATGTCACTTTTCATACCAAGAAGAGTAGGAGAAATGGTGGAATACATCTAAACTGACATTGTCTGGAGACTACAAAGGCAACAAGACAGAGCAGTGTTTTCACAGTGTTGGAACTATAACGGTTTAGAGTGTATAGATTGTATTGAAAGTAGGAGGTTATATCCCCATAGCCTTGGGGCTAGTAAAGTTCCCTCTGCCCTAGGACAAGTAAATGCTATGAGTCCGCATCTCCCTTCTCTCCTGAAATGGCTTCTTCCTTTCTGTTCTGTTTTACTACCTTTCTGCCATTCCCCATGCAGCCTTGATCCTCCATGGGTCTGGAAAGAGACTACTGTTAGGTAGGGGTCTGTCTGAGGCACAAAAACAAACCCACTATAGGAAGAGGGGGCAGATCACTTTCTCTCGTGCCCTATGTCTCCAATAAAGGAGACTTTTGGATTTGGGCTGCATTGGCACAGACCAGGAGTGGTTCTCATGTTGCTCTCATTACTGCTGTCTATAGAAACGCCAAGGGCATGCTGAAAGTAAGTCACTGGGCTGGGAATTGCAGCATGCTATTGGAACTGAATATTTCTACAATTTATATTAAAAATATTCCTACTTGGTCATTTGTCTGAGAAAAGAAGAAAAGTTATGATATTCCTACTCTCCTCCTCTAAAACAGTAAAAGCAATGCCAAGAATGTCCCCTAAAAATATAACATTAATTTCCAACTTCAAGAACTTAGCATACTGCCATCAAGTTCAATCTCCATCAGAAATCCATTAGCATATACACTTTTAGGACCTATCAAATCATTCTTTCTCAGTTGTGTAATTCTCTTGGAATTTTACTGTAACAAGCACTAAAATATCAATGGAAAAATGATAATGACCAGAATTTGCACAGATTTTATTCTGCAATAAATCAAGTAACTTCATCACGTATCAGAGATGGAAAGGTAAACACAAATTAGAAACCCATTTCTGTGAATACAAAGAGGCTTTATAGTAAGACATTTCATTTATAGAGGCCTATAAATCTGACAGTTTCTTCATTAGTATTATCTTAAATAAGAACATAGCATGACTAGATTACTTGTTAGGGCATTTCATGGACCACGAAGCTTATAATGTATAGCGACTACTCAATGTCATTTTATTTATACTTTAAAAAAAATCAAGATCAGAAGCTGTACTTGATTTATTTATCAAAGATAGTAAAGAAAAGATGAGTGATGTTTCTATTATGGAGACAACACTGTACAGCCACTGCAGTAAAAAATGAGATGTGTTTCTTAGCAAGCTGTAAGTGCATCACAATAGAGCCACGCTTTACTTAGTGTCAATAATGAATTCAGTAGCATTTATATTTATTAGTAGTTCACTTCCACAGCTGGAATAAATTTTTCCTTTCCCCCACTTCTATTTTAGCATTTTTACTCTCAATAGTAATGGTAGAAGCTGCTGTTAATTTATATTACTGAATGAACTTAGAGGACAATAGACAATTTTAGCCATCTGAATAGGTACTTGACGTCTATATCTTACTCATTTCAGAGTAAACAAGAGTAAACAGAGTAGCAACAGAAGAAAGTTGCCCTGGGATGAAATTCAGGAAAAAGTTCTTTCTAAGGCCTTATTCTTTACCAATTACTCAATGGTTGGGCTATTCATTAATATTCTTGATAGTATTCCTAGCTGACACTTCACAAGTAGATATCTGAGAAGTGAGAGCACATGTTTGTAGAAATTCACACAATGATGGCAAAGAGAGGCCTTGCCATACCCTGAGCTCCTCATCACTCGCCAGTCTCAGTGAAACCCCAGGTTCCAGGAACATTCAAATACTGAGACATTTTATACAATTATAAGTTACTAACATAAATGACCATATATTTCATTAGGAAAGGCAACACGAACTTACATTACATCTTTTTCAGCCTCCACAAACAAACAAATGGGGCTGGGGGAGTCTTTGACAGTACATAGAGGGCACTAAATGTTCCTAGCACTTGGAATCATAGTTTCACTTTGTGTCTCCTTATACTCTGCCTTTGTTTTTAATCATTACTCTGTTGCTGGGTTTATACTTTCTGTAAATCTAAATGTTTGTCCTCCGAAAATAACATATCAACAATTTAAAACTTCTTTAACTTTCAACAACTTTTCCTTTCAGTTAAACTCTGAAAAACTATGCAAATCTCCTTAAGCCTTCACTCATGCTGCACACAATCACTAAAACTTAAGAGTCTCCTCCCAAACATTCCCCACTGAATGGTGCCACTGTGGCTCCAGGCTGCTGCTCTTCAAGCCTGTGCTCTCCATCGGTTTGCCTCTCCTTCACTTCCACAGTTTTGTGCCATCTTGGCTCCCTCCTTTCCTCTGAGAGAGGTGTGCATCTGAATTATTCCTGGTCCTTTAAATAAAAGAGTTGTACTTCCAGGTCTGCATTAAAATAACTTTAGTTCTCTATGTTCCTCATTGGCACCATTCCGTTACACAGCCTGACTTTGGGCAGAAACAGAGAGCCGCACGTTTCATGAGTTCCAAGCATACATTAGATTTCACCTTCTACAGAATATTGTTACTTAAGATTCATATGTATAATACTTTCTAAAGCCATCTTTATTAATATATAACTTACAGACCATAAATATTCACCCATTTAATTGCATATAATTCAGGAGATGTTGAAATAGTCATAATAATACAATCATGCTAATTCAATCTTGGCACATCTCATCATCTGGAAGGAAACTTTGTACTTACTAAACAGCAATTTTCCATCCCTGGTCCTACAACTTTGGTAGCCATTCATCTACTTTCTGTAGAAATATATAGATTTCACAATTCTGGACATTCCACATAAATAGAATGATATGTCATGTTAATTTGGGATCAATCTTCTACTTAGGATGTTTCTGAGTCTCATCCATGCTGTAGTATGCATCAGTACCTCATTGTTTTCTTGGCTGAATAACATGTCCATATATATATATGTACACACACACACACTTATATGTATATATACATACACACACACACACACACACACACACATATGCATGCACTGGTTGGTTTTGCGTGTCAACTTGACACAAGCTGGAGTTATCACATAGAAAGGAACCTCCCTTGGCAAATTATCTTCATGAGATTCAGCTGTAAGGCATTTTCTCAATTAGTGATCAAGGATGGGAGGGCCCACTGTGGTTGGTGCCATCCATGGGTTGGTGGTAGTCCTGGGTTATATTAAGAAAGTAAGCTGAGCCAGCAAGGAGAAGCAATCCAGTAAGCAGCACCCCTCCATGGCCTCTGCATCAGCTCCTACCTCCAAGTTCCTGCCCTGTGTGAGTTCCTGTCCTGAGTTTCTGTGGTGATGAACAGCAGTGTGGAAGTGTAAGCTGAATAAACCCTTTCTTCTCCAACTTGCTTCCTGGAGTTTTGTGCAGGAATACAAACTCTGGCTATGAGTATGTATGTATACTGTACATTTGTTTATCTATTCAAGAGTTGATGGATATTATGCCAACTAACAGTCTGCTTCTGGATCATTGAAGATAATGCTGCTATAAACATCACTCCACAAATTGTTGTGTGAATATGTGTTTTCATTTCTCTCAATTATATCACCTATAACAAGTATTTGTAAAAAGTACTAAGCTATTTTCCAGAACGGCTGGACTGTTTCCTTTGCCCAGTGTATGCTTATAGTCATTCTAGTGGTTGTAAAATGGTACTTGATCACGGTTTGATTTTATTCCTTACCACTAGTGATGCACATTTTTTTCTCATGCACAACAGTCATATAATTGTCTCCCTGACTACCTAATCATGTAGAAGAGGTGTTGATGTTGGTAATCTTCATACCCTGGTGACTTGCCTAGATCTAGGCTCTTGATGCCCTTACTGTCCTTTCCCACTACATTAAAACACTGCTTTTAATTTCAATCAAAGCTTTGTCTTGTGGTAAGTTTGAGTGGGACCCAAGAGATGGAATCATTTCAAGTTCCCTGGCAGTGTGGTTGGTGCTTCTTTACTGTCTTATTTTCAGGACTAAGGTTCTAGCTCATCTACAGCCTGACCCATAATCAGGAAAAAGCAAGAAAGTTTCAAAAATCAGCCTCTGCTAAATTAGAGGCTCAAGCATCTCCTGAAAATAGACAATCTCCCAGACCCATCTATTCAGGCCTGTGGACTACTTTTGATAGTGTTACTTGCCTTTTCATCACTGAGCTACCTTTTCACTTTCTTGATGAGATTTCACTTTCTTACTATGAGATTTAGCAGTTTTAAATCTTGATGATGTACAATTTACCCACCATTTCTTCTGTTGCATGGGGTATAAGAATGGGCACTGCCACAGGATGACTCTCTCCTACGTTCTCTTCTAGGAATGGCAGAAGCTTAATTCTTTTATCTAGAGCCAAGAGATGCTTTGCACTCAGAGTTAAATTTTTGTGTATTGTATGAGGTTCTTTCCCCTATGGCTTGAATTATCTTGATATCTTTGTAGAATATTAATCAACCATTTAAGTTCATTACAGCTTTAACATAATATGATTAATATGTTAAAAATCAAATATTACTTTTTCTTACAAAACCAAATTTTGTATTTCTTTAACAATACTCCTCCCCATTTTCCTGGTCTTACACATGAAGTTATCTATAGTCTTCCCCTTCCCTCCCCTCCCCTTTTTTCTCCTCTCGTCTCCTTTCCTTGTGAAAGCACTTGTCAAACCATATGGTTTCCATTCTACAGGTTGTTTCACATGTCCTTTCCACACTCAGTTCCACTCCACTAAATCAAATTCTCACTCATGCATTGTCAGAAGAGCTGAGAAACAACCCCGTTTCTAACCTGGTCTCCTAGCCCTCAGAAATCCCAGGAGCAGGCATGAGGGATGCTAGACAAGCTGCTGATACAGATGTTGGTGTTATCTGTTATTTTAAAGCAATTGTCCACTTTTTAGAGACACTTGAGTCTCTAATTTAGCAGAGGCTGATTTTTGCAGCTTTCTTACCTCTTCCTGATTGTGGGTCAGGCTGAACACAAGCTAGAACTGAGTCTTGAAAATGAGGCAATCAAGAGGCAGCAACCACATACCAGAGAACTTTTTATGAATGCAAATTCTTGGGTCCCAATCAAACTTACCATATGAGAAAACCTGGGTTGAGGAGCAGAGACAGAGTTTTAATGCAGTGTTCAGGTCACTGCTATGCACACCAGAAGTTCAAGAAGCAGTGGGCAAGAGAGTTGGAGGCCAGCAAGAGCCAAGACATCATCAGAGCTTGTAGCTTACTTGGCAATTCCATCACTCCTACATGCTCTAGCAACTCAGATCATTACCAACACCCAGGACCTACTCCTCAATAATAGAGCTGAGCATACTGTCTTATAGTCGTGATTTCCTTCAGAAGTTACTAGACTTTTAAAATTATATATATTTAACATTTTCTGAAGGAAGATTTGCTAATTCTGATACTACAAATTCTATAAAATAGAAGCAATGTAGTTGAAATACAAGAAGCATGTTATTAAAGTTTACTTATATGTCAATACAGCATATTTTTTTCTCTTAAAAAGCAGTATACACCCAGAGAACAAAGTCACAGTATCTAGACAACATTTATCTCATTTATCTAGAAAATGTCTTCCCGAGACTAGAAAACAATTTGCCTTGGGAATCCAGAATCTGCTGGTATGCACTTAGATAATTTATTTTTACCAAAGTCTACAATAAATATACCTTTAATTAGTCTTTTAGCACCCCATGTAAATCATTTAAAATAACCTTTAGATCCAACAACAAGCCCCAAATTTAGGAGGTAAGCTTTCAGCTCAATGGAGTATGTCAAATGAAGTGTTGCTATTTCTCATTGTACATAGAGGACCTGGGCCCACTTTGGTCAGCTGCTTGCCCAGAGTGACAGTTCCTCAATCACAGCTCCAGCTGTCCAACCTCTGCTTCCCGTAGGTTCTTAAATAAAAGACTGCAACTTCTGTACTGAGTTTCACCTGACATTGGGGCTCCTTCCTTTCCAGCTGTCTGTAGGTTCCATATTAGCCCCTTGTTTCTACAGTCCTGAGATTCAAGCGGAGCTGCTACATCCCAAGAAGGGGAATGAAAATACAAAGTCAAACACTGATTCTGACTCTAGTGCCCTTCTCCCCACCAACCTACCTGGTCTGGAGAGAATGCAGAAGACCAGTGGGGAAAAGAAAAGGTACAGCAGGAAGAGACCCATGGAGTTCCTCATCTCTTCTTTGACAGCCTTCCTTCTTAACCCGTTCCATCCTTTCTCATTCTCAATTGCCATGTTAGGTTTTCCTCACAAATTGAATCTTGTTTTCCAAATTGGCCAGGGAAAAGATTTTGCCATGCTGAAATCATTCCCAGAGCTAAATCAGGAAACCTGAGGCAGCCAGGCAATCTTACAGCTGGCCAGAATGCAGCTTGCAATAAAAGGCACTGTGAATAAGGTGTATTGAAAGTAAATTGGATTCGTGTGAAGGACCATTTATTCAGAGGGGGGTGGAGGTAGAAGGAGACGAATTAATGAACATAAGAAATTAAATTATCTCAGCCAAGCCCTTAAAAAACATACTGAAAAAATGCATAACCTGCCACGAACCTTTTTACAAAATAGAGACCTTTGGGTTTATTTCTGGCCCAAAGGAAGCTCCTGGAAGGAGGTGCTCCTGAGTCAGGTAAGATTGGGCAGGAAAGCGATTCTCACACTGCGTTTAGATGGACAGAAGGCATAACTGGGAAAGTATGTAAGCACAGAGAGACAAGAAATCTCCAGAACTGATAAAAATATACAGTTAACTAATCACAAGATACCTGATAAAATAAAACATGACTTTTCATTTTAGCTGTCTCATTTTAATTTGATAAATTGAAGATAAATTGTGACCTACCATGCTCTTGAAAAATTATTGATCAGGTTAAGAAGGTAATTCTTTAAGTAAGTCATACTTATACATCTAGTCTGGTCTTCCTGACAAAGAAAAGCCAAAGGGAATAACACTGTAGTTAGAAACAAAGTTTTCTGTTTTTGTATTTTATATGGTAGACAATCTCATTTTGTGTTAGGTACTTTATATTGCATTACTAGTATACTGTTCTATTAAAATATGCATTCTTAATAGGTTCAGAGTACTAACATTTATTCCATTTTCACTAAATACTTATTATTACATACATAGGAAGCAAGATTAAAACCTACAGTTTTACTTCTAGTCTAATAAACAGAAATATACCCACACCACAGGATAGTTTCCCAAAAGCATTAGAGATAAAATGACAATTTTGTATTTAAAAATGATACTTTACACAAAAGATTGAGCTTTGTCAAGTCTGGGATCTGTTTAGTAGTCTCCTTGTTCTATGGATACATTAGTCTGCATTCAGCACCATTAGACACAAAAATAGTTATGAGCTGACCTAAATTCACATCTTTTGTCACTCACTTTTTTTCTTCATCTGTTGTATTGAGATATAGTCCTGTGCAATACAATGATCTTTCAGACATCAGGCTGTATACATGATGTGACAACTATCTTAATTTGTGAATGTGCAAATATTTTCAAAGGCAAAACCACTGAAGGACACATTTCTCAGAAAAGAAGGCACGACTGTGATGGTTTTCACTGAGCCGAAGTTCAGGCTCTGAGACTAACAGCTAATTTAATTATGGCTTCTAGCATGAAGTCACAAAGCCTAGAAGGCTACGGAAGAGTAAACCATGTATCAGAAAGAGATGTCCCCAGAGCAGAGCCACACCAAGGCACAGCAGAGCTGAGTAGAAAGGGACTTGGGTTAATGGACTCTGTCTAAGGAGCAGAAGTTAAAGATAATCTCTCAGACTCAGATCTCTGAGATCATTCTTTGGTGTTTATCCTATGATTAGAGGATATTTAGAAGCATCACTGGCCTCTATTGACTAGATAGTCCCCACACCCTGCATGCCCCAATCAAAAATGAAGAGCAAACATATCTCCTGACATCGATGGATGTCCCTAGGAGGTAAGAATTACTCCCTTTGGAGGAGAGAGGTCATTATTGAAAACTCATCTGGAAGGATAACCAGAGAGTGGTCTGGGTTCTCACGCTTGAAAGCTTAGTGTGTGTAAGGGAAACATGACTGGCAGACAGGATGAAGGAGGTGTCTCCAAACCGGGGGCACCATGCAGAACTGACAGAGTTTACAAACCCTCTGAACTTTCAGCATGTTGAATGCATTTGTGCTGTGAGGAAAGGAGGCATAAGGATGAGGAGAAAGAGGCAGAACTGAGGCCCAAAGGAACCTGTACGATACCTGGTACCATCCAAACTAGGCATGAATGTGAAAAATCTGAAATGGGGATTAAGGGACCAGGGTTATACTTCAGATGATGGTTTGGCTTTTGTATCATCAAAAGTGTCTTCTGTATAACCACAACCATCAAACACCTAACCCAGAGGCAGGAGAGAAATCCATTTCCCAGTCATAGATGATTGTCACAGGGTTGAACAAGGATGTCTGTGGAAGTGGAGCTCTAGTGGTTTGAATGAGAAATGTCCTCCATAGGCTCTGGTCCTTGAACACTGAGACACTACTGGATGACATTATGGAGCCTGTAAGAGGTGCAGTCTTGCTAGAGAACCCACTAGACTTGGCTCCTGAGGATTTATCGCCTTATCACTCTTCTGGTTCACCTGTGTTCTCCCCAGAGCCCCTGCATTCTGCATTGGTTGACCATGTGATCTCTCAGTTTCCTGTCCCAGCTACCTGCTTGTATGCCTTCCCCAGCACTATATATTTTTTCTATAGTATTTTCAGTCCAGAACAGTGTTATGGTTCAGCAAGAGTGACTTCACAATTCTTTTAGGTTTTGCAGGTATGATTAAAATGTTGAGAGTGAAAGTGCAAATACAGAGCACTTACAGTTTTCAGAATATAATGGAAAAAAGGTACTCTAATCAGAAAAAAGATACCAGCATAACAAAAAAATGGAAGCTTTGGAGAAAATGAACTTTTGATCACTCAAAAGTCAATAGAAAACGGAAATATACAAAATATAATTGTAAGTGAATAAATTATTTTTTATAATAGGAGTAAGTATGTATGTGTGGACTTCTAATTTTTAATGATTGCATTTTACCCTAATCTCTACTTTAACAATTATATAGGTTCAATCTAGGTTGACTGCTGTGAAATCTGTTTTTACATAACACCAAGCTTACCATGTACATCAGCTAAAACTGCTCTGTGGCCCTGGCTTTGTGTTTGATGCAGCTTCATGAAGATAAATACAAGTTTTCAGAATTTCAGTGAGAAAATCACTTGAATCAGCCTTTTCTGCCTTTTTGTCCTTGACAGTTGTTCTACAGAAAAGTACTCAATGTGGGGTAATAAAGTCCTAGTATATGTAACTAAGATTTTGTGTGGAATTTCTTTATCTGTCTCTGAAGGACACATGACAGGCAGCAACATTACTGTTAACTAAGCCTTTCTTTTAGATCCCACCTGCTTGTGTGCAGATGTAGCCAGAGGGCTGGAACCTTCAGAGCTGTGGGGAGGGGATGGAGATGGAAGGTGTAGACTGGTCCTGGGGATGAAAAGTAATGTGCCTGATGATCAGCCACACTGATCACTTTACAAGGGGCCAACTGTTATTCCCTAAGGAACAGGCAAATGAGTTGTGTTTACCTACCTTCTGAGGAGGACAGTGGGCTCTAGTATAATCTAGAGCCCTCATAATCTAGTATAGCAGAAAGGACTGACTGCCAGTGTTCTGTCTGTTGCAATTAAAGAATAGGTCACAGAGAAACTTGCAAATGATGTACCAATTATATCAATTATAATCAGAATAACTTCTTATATATACACTAAATCAAACCCCTTATCTATTGAGTTAAGAAACCTCATACCAGTCTGTGCTGTAGCATGCCAGCTAGGATGATGGCATCTCAACCAGGGCAGATACAGCTGCTGTTCTAGTTATCTGATACAGTCCCCGAGAAAGATCAAGGCTGATTATACAAATGATAAGTTCCTTACACTTGGGGTAAACACCATGAAAGAGAAGACCTGAGAGAATGTATATACAAATACTTCATGAACTTTTACACCCTCACAAGTGCTGCTTTACCAAGAGAGTGGGAGGGGGGTGATGGAAGCAGTAAGCTAGAAGGAAAGCTTTCTTGCTTCTCCTTTGACTCTCCATCTCTTCTCAGTTCTCCTATACAACCCTCTGTGCAGTGAGCTGAAAACAGGCCAGACATACAGTAAACAGTAATTGCTGATGTTTTTTATCCTCTAAAGTGTAGTTTTTCTTAGTGTGTTGTGTCGGATTTAAATGACACATGCTTTTTGCATTTTGAATGGTTAGTTCCATACAGATGTAGTGGCATGCTTAGTAGCATTTAAATTTGTGATTAGGAAAAACTTAAAATATAGCACCACACATTCTGGCTACATAGGGAGGAAGGATAGCAAGCTGTGATTCCAATGCTCAAGTTAAGTAACTAAAGGTGATCCATGAGGTTAAGGAATATCTTTACTAAAAACGCGAGCAGGTCACCAAGAAGCATGCTAAAGCTACACTGAACCACAAGCGAAAACATTTAGACCATTTCAGGAAATGATTGAAGAAAACAGAACTTTAACAAGTTTACTATAAAAAATATTACATTTCAAAGCACAGACTCAGTCTCCTCAAACCGCAGTAGAACTGCAGCTCACACAGCTCTGTAAGCATGACCTCATCCTGCTAACAACAACATCAGCTGTAACTGGCAGTAAATACCGGGTAAGAGCACAGTTACTCCTCTAGAGCCACTAGGAAACCCAAGTCAGGTGCCCTCTGGTCAGTCACAGAAGGGTCCCCACCCATCTACACAGTTGGAACTGGGAATGTGAAACGACTCTGTTCACTACATATAGTGTCCTCTTCTAGAAAGGAGAACTTTGAGAAGCAGGGAGCTACATTAAGGCACTGACCCAGTAAATAAAGAAAAAGCCTGGAGGTATGGGCAGTCTCCTCAGGGTCCCAACACAAGGTAGATAGCCACCCAAGAACAGGCAGTTAAGCAGATATTGAAAATTTTAACAGAGACTGCCATGTAAAATCTACAACAAACACCATCAAATATATTCTATGAAGGAAAAAATAGCTGATATTTTAGCTGATATTACAGTGGCAATCATGTCTTTTAATATCCACCTCCTCTATTTTAAGAAGGCATTTATGATGATGATGGTGAGGAAGCAAAAGAAGGAGGAGGAGGAGAAGAAGAGGAGAAGGAAGAAGAGGAGGAGGAGGAGGAAGAGGAGGAAGAGGAGGAAGAAGAAGCAGCAGAAGAAGACAAAGAAGAAGAAGAAGAAGAAGAGGAGGAGAGGAGGAGGAGGAGGAAGAGGAGGAGGAGGAGGAGGAGGAGGAGAGTGTTGTGTTATAAAGAACCCAATCAAATATGTCAAGTTTCATAAATCATTGAGTTCCTAAGTTGTCACATTGAAGTATAATACAAATAAGATAGTCATCTCATGAGCATATGATGATGGATTTTCAGAAAGGCCAACGTCTACTAAGTTTTTCAGCTAATATGATGAAAACAAAGTTTGGGATAGGAGAAGAGAACAATATATAGCCATGAGAACAAAGGGTCCTTTTGTCAGTTCTGGCTGTATAACTGAACAAATCTTTACTTTTTTTGGTCATTATTTCCATGTCATCAGAGTAGAAGTTTCTGGTTGTACTTCTAAAACTTGCACAGTTGTACACTGTGCAAATGAAAATGTAGGATGTCATCTGCAGAGAGCTTGGCTATGTAGCTGTATCAAAAAGCTATACTAACCTATGGTTATGCTAGGTAGTTAGGTAATTTCTTCAAACATTTATTGCCAAAAAAATGTTTTTTCAATAATCATCAAAAAGAGAAAGAAGGGCTGGGGAAATGGACCAAGAGGTAGGAGCATTTGCCACGTAAGCATGAAGACTAGAGTTCAAATCCCTAGCACCCCTGCAAAAGCCACAGATGCTGTATGTACTTGTAACCCCAGGACTGGAGGACAGAGACAGTCAGATACTGAGAGCTCAGCAGCCAGCCAGCTTAGCTGAAATGGTGAGCTGTAGGTTCCCTGCAAGATCACGTCTCAAGTGTATACGACAGACAGGTGAAGGAAGATATACTATCCTGTCTGGCTTCTGCATAAACACACACATACATAAAAAGAGAGGACATAAGAACTGTATCAGTAGCAGAATCAAAATGCTTTTCTATTGAACCTATTGATAGAAATATAGAATCTTGGTTCCTGGGATCCCAGCCCAAACTCCTGAGGACAAATATGGCTAGAGTCATCACAAACCCCAAGATTCCAGACTAGAAAGAGCAGTTGGTAACTGATAGATATCTCTCTTCTCAGCTGATGGACTTAATTCTGATTTTGACTTTAACAAACTTTTAAGATTTTTCTCTGACTATCTGGGTTTATTGCCTTGCTTGTTCCTTGACTATTTGCATCTGTTGTATTGCTAGACCCTCAACCTAGAACTGACCTTAATACATGCATGTATTTAAAATGGTATAAAAGCATAAAGGAGGAGGGGGATGGGATAGGGGGTTCTAGGGAGGGGAAATGGGGAAAGGGGATGGCATCTATATTGTAAATAAATAAAATATCCGATAAAAAGATATTCTTTTCTGACTTTTAACATATAGTGTTAATTCTAATTATATATTAACTAACTCCAATAATTGGCATATATGCCAAATATGTATATGTTTATACATTGTGTATAAACAATATGTATATCATTGGTTGATCTATCTATCTATCTACCTATCTATCTATCTATTATCTACAGATATGCTAACTCTTATTAAAATTCAAATTTTCACCTAACCATGATTATAAAACATTAAAAAAAGAGTATAGAATGCAAAGATAATTCTAGGAACCATGCCACCATTTCTGTCAGATCAGCTGAAGATATTGTTAGTGTTTACATAGGTTAAAAGGCAACCAAATAAAAGAGCTAATGTATCTTCCAAAATATCTTCTAGACTAGAAATCCTTGTTGCTCTTTTTATACAGATGATTTCAGAGGCTGTCAGAGATATCTGTGGTACCTCAGTAACTGAGATGATGACACACCAAACTATTCCTTACTAGTGCAAAAAAGTACATTTCTGCCTTTGCCCATCCTGTTGTTCTGTGCATTTTAAATGCCACAGGACACATGAGGCACACCCTCTGGATCTCAAGGAATCAGCTGGGCTAGCAGGTTCAGAAACAGTTGAGAGATTAGTACTGCTACTAAGTTCAAATGGGCATAAAGGTGAGAGGGAAAAGAGCACTGTGGTACAAAGGAGCTTTCGCTGAGGATAATTTTATTTAAAGGTAGAAATATCCCTTCAAAAGGAAAACAACAGAATAATCTGATGGGTAAAAATATCTGGAAAATAACACCAAAGCCTTTGACATTTTCCTACTGATAAGCAGCCCTAAGTTCTGGAAGTGGAGAATTATAGTCCATATATACTGAGGATTGAACAAGCAAGGGCATTTAAAACAATGTGTAAAAAATAGAAGTAATTAAAAAAACAGAAAATGTGGACAAATTATTTCTCTATATTTTCTGACTCCTAAAATGTAGTTATAGGCTTTTCTTTTCTTTTTTTTTTTTTTTTTTTGGTATTTGATTTTTTTTTTTTGTGGTTTTTAATTATTTTATTCTTTTTTTTTTTTTGGAAATTTTTTATTGTAAATTTTTTATACATTTCAGATGTTCTCTCCTTACCCCATTTCCCCCCTCCCTCCCAGGAACTCACTATCCCTTTCCCCCTCCTCCTATCTCCACGTTGGTGTACCCCCACCCACCCTCCCCTGTACCTCACCTCCCCACCCTCGAGTATCCACCCCCCCACGACGTCCAGCCTTCATGGGACCAAGGATCTCTTCTCCCACTTATATATAGCTCCCTTGCATATATAGCTGGAGCCATGGGTCCCTCCCTAAGCGCTCCCAGGCTTGTGGTTTAGACCCTGGGGGCTCTGGTTGGTTGATATTGTTGCTTTCCTCATGGTGTCTCGAATCCTCTCAACTCCTTCAGCCTTCACTCTATCTTCTCCATTGGGAACCCCGTGATCAGTTTAATGGTTAGCTGTGGGTTTCTGCCTCTGAGTATGTCGGCCTCTTGCAGACTTCTAAGGAGACAGCTATATCAGGCTCCTGTCAGCATGTACATCCTGACATCCACATCAATGTCTACCTTTGGTGACTGCACATAGGATGGATATCCAGGTGGAATGGTCTGTCTCTTCTTCAGTTTCTGTCCTGCACTGTGTCTCCATATTTACACCCTTGAGTATTTTGTTACTCCTTCTAAGAAGGACTGAAGCCCCCCCTACTTGGTCATCATTCTTCATGAGCTTTTTGTGGTCTGTGAGTTGTATCTTGGGTATTTCAGGCTTCTGGGCTAAAATCCAATAATCAGTGAGTGAATACCATGTATGTTCTTTTGTGATTGGGTTACTTCACTCAGGATGATATTTTCTAGTTCCATCCATTTATATATGAATTTATCAAATTCATTGTTTTTAATAGCTGAGTAATATTCCATTGTATAAATGTACCACATTTTTTGTATCCATTCCTCTGTTGAAGGGCATCTGGGTTCTTTCCAGTTTCTGGCTATTATAAATAATGCTGCTATGAACATAGTGGAGCATATGTCCTTGTTATGTGTTAGAGCATCTTCTGGATATATACCCAGGAGTGGTATAGCTGGGTCCTCAGGTAGTGATATGTCCAATTTTCTGAGGA
The DNA here is from genome assembly GCA_021653895.1 of Mastomys natalensis. Classification (NCBI taxonomy): domain Eukaryota; kingdom Metazoa; phylum Chordata; class Mammalia; order Rodentia; family Muridae; genus Mastomys; species Mastomys natalensis. The sequence continues at coordinate 327,798 of JAJTUV010000621.1, read as the reverse complement.
ACCGCCAGACTGATTTCCATAGTGGTTGCACCATCTTGCAATCCCACCAACAATGGAGGAGTGTTCCTCTTTCTCCACATCCTCGCCAGCATCTGCTATCTCCTGAGTTTTTTATTTTAGCCATTCTGACTGGTGTGAAGTGGAATCTCAGGGTTGTTTTGATTTGCATTTCCCTGATGACCAAGGATGCTGAACATTTCTTTAGGTGCTTCTCAGCCATTCGCATTTCCTCAGTTGAGAATTCTTTGTTTAGCTCCTTACTCCATTTTTTAATAGGGTTATTTGGTTGCCTAGAGTCTAATTTATTGAGTTCTTTGTATATATTGGATATTAGTCCTCTATCGGATGTGGGATTGGTAAAGATGTTATAGGCTTTTCAACTTCACTTAAATTAAAATATAGATTAAAAGGCATTGGTAAACACAAGTTATTTATTGACTAATCAATAGGGCATGAAATGGTAATCCTTCTAATATATATATATATATATATTTATATATATAATATATATTTATATATTATATATATAAATATATATATATCAGCAGTTGGTAACTGATAGGTATCTCTCTTCTCAGCTGATGGACTTAATTCTGATTTTGACTTTAACAAATATAAAATCTAAAAGACTAACAAATTCTTAGACAATAGCCTTCAGATCAACCAAAGAGCATACATGAGCTGGTCCATGGTCCCCTGCTACATACGAAGAAGAGGACTGCTTTGTCTGGCCACAGTGGGAGGGCATGCACTTGATCCTGTAGAGGCTTAATGCCCCAGAGAAGGGGGATGATAGAGGGTTGAGGTGGAAGTGGGTGGGTGGGTAGGGGAGCACCCTCTTAGAGGTGAAGGGGAGGGGACACGGAGTAGGGTGCTCTGGGGAGGGGGACCAGGAAAGGGTACAACATTTGAAATGTAAAGAAATAATTAATACAAATATCAAAAAATCATTTCTGTAGTTTAAATGGCTGTGTAACATCATGAGTAGATCTGTTTTTAGGATAAGATTAATTTCCCCTAATGGTTAATGTTGACATAAAAATAGGATGTATAACATTGTAAGTTATTGTCATAAAGAATCTTATTTTTTCTACCAAACCATCTAGCTAAGTCTGAATTGTAATTAGTCGTAGATTTACTTTGTATTATCTCTACTTTCTAAACAGGTAGTTTTCAACTGTTCAGAAAGTGTACACACCACCATAGGAATATTGTTCATCTTTGATGCATTCCTTACTTCTGGGTCAAATTTCTAACCAATAGTTTTAAGTTTAAAGTCATACAACAACATAGCTATTACATATGTTTTTGCATAAATTATTTTTCATTTTTGTATTAATACAGTACTATATAATATGGAGAACTGGCTCAGACTTAACATGTATTTTCATTTTAATTTATCCAATAGGAACTTAATGAAGTGCCTTTATAGATGGTTATGTGGAATGATGTAGGCCTGGGAAAAACAGGGAGGAAATCACCTGAATCTCCCCTCATTAGAGTGAGCTTCCTGTTAAAACAACACAGAAACAAATCAAAAAGCTCTATCCACACAGTGTCCTCTGTCAGAGAAATGCACATCAGAGCAAACTGCAGTTCAATCTTAAAACATTGGTTTTACAGTAATGAAACACTTATTTGGTTCTTGTTCTTCAGTCTTCTTGATTAAAGCAAGATTTCTGATCTATTATGCTCTCCTCCAGTTAAGCACTGAATATACATAGCCTGAAAGTCTTTATTTTATTATTTTATTTATTTTCCTTCATTGGAAAGTCCTATTTTCTGCATACTAGATAAAGTCCATCCAAATGCGCTGATGGGTGCCTCCCTTTTTTATACCCTCCCAATCCTGAATGCCTTTCTATCTGCCTCCTCCATATTCTTGGGTGGGCAGGAACCTGGGAGACATGGCCACCAGGCAGCCGGCTGCTCTCCTGCAGCACATCTGGGCTTTATATCAGGCCTTTAATTAATCCTCAGTGAAAGCCACAGTATGACATTTTGACTGGGCAGGCTCCAGCTCTGGACAGGTCTTGATTTATTACGACTGAGTCTCAACCAACTTTGATTTATTTCAGCTTTGGGGAGGAGGGCAGGCTCAGAACAGAAAAGCCCTGTTGATTGTCGAGCACGTGATGTCAAGACAAGACCTCCAGACTTCCTAGGGCTGTAGGGCACTAGGGGTGGGGAAAAAATGGCCTCAGAAAAAACTGTTTTTAAAAACCTAACATTCAAATAACATGAACATACACAAAATAGAATAAATGTAATCAATGGGAAGAAAATAAAGTCTCTGCATTTGCTGGCTGACAGGTACAGTATAGGATGCCCTGCCTTACTCTGGAAAAATGACTGCCCGAAGTAAATCAGACCCCTCATTTACACTCTGGAAGGCTGGGTGGGCACTCCTTGCTGAGAGCTGAGGAGATGTGAAACTCCCATTTGCTATTTTCAGAAAGAGGAAGGCTTCTGGATTTTTACCTTAGATATCCTTTCCTCAGGCTGTCAAAAGAAAAGAGGGTTATTTGATTAAACAAAGACAAAAAATTATTTGACTTGATTAATGAATTAGTCCTAGACAACCAGGATGAATTTCCTGGCTGAGGCCTTGAAGATCACCTGTGCCCACCGCCTTATCCTTGAGCAAGGCCTAACAAAATGGTAACATTTCTTCACTCATAATCAGCCCATAGGTTCTCAGATCTATTGATGGTTCTCTACAGCTTTCCCAGGACCTAGATCATGTCTGCTGTCCTTCAGTGTTCTTTGTTACAGGATCTTTGCTAATAAAGCTGCAC
>JAJTUV010000621.1:0-320000 GCA_021653895.1 Mastomys natalensis | reverse complement strand
AGACACACAACATACACACATGCACAACTAGAATATTAAAAAGTTAAATATATTCTAACAAATTCCTCCCTTAAAGAAAAAACAGTTTAATTCCTTTTGAAAAGACAGTGTTCTACCTACAGGGGAAAAACAGACTAGAATACTATATGAAGAATGACAACATGCAATCTTCCACCTTGGAGACATCAGACTTTTAAAAAGCCTGTAGAGTATACATTCCCATCACTGAGGTTGAGCTGAAGACCTCCAGTGTATCACTGCCTCTCAGAAAGCCGCAGGGTGGCCTTGCAAGAGTACATAGGGCAGCAGAGAAACAGGAAACGAAGCCAGATGGTTTTGCTGAGAGAGCTTTTTTCCCCCTGTATAAATCCAAAAAAGTACTAATAGGTCAAATGCAAAAATGCAGAAAGAGTAAAATGGAAATCTAGTAGATGTATGTAAATGAAGCACAGTCAGTTTTGTATTACATTCCAATTACATTAGTAAATATATGTTAAGAGAAGTTATACAGTAGATTAATCCCATAGGTCTGTAGTTTTCTTGAAGGAAAAAGGCTACTGAGGATGCTGTGGGGATACTGCTGCAATGAAATGAATCTAATAGCCTCAGAATCTATTTTTTAGGTGAGTCTTTAAATATTTTTTATTATTTTAAATTAAATATATGTATCTGTCTGTGGGTTTATGCCTGTGGGTTCAGGTGTCCTCAAATTTCCAGGAACTAGAGTTATAGGTGGCTGTGAGCTACTGGGCATGAGTGATGAGAACTGAGCTCAGATCCTCTGCAAAAGCAGTAGACACTCTAACTACTGAACCACCTCACCGGCCCCTCCTTTTAAAATAAGATTTTTTTAAATTATTTAAAAGTTATGTTCTTTTCTATTGTAGAAGAGTAAATAAAGTCCAACAAAGTCCTTTGCAATTTTTGGAGATCAATTCAGACACCAAAACGAGGGATTTCTTCAGATTAGTGATGTCAGTCTCTAGCTGTTTGGTGTCCTTGTCAATGGCCCATCAAAGGTCTGAGTAGTATAAGTCTGGAGGCCAGCATCAGGATTAGAGCTTCTACCAGCAGACATCACGGGTGTTTCCTTTTTACCTGTTCTCAGGCTGGAGGTCTAGACCCTGGGAGCTCTGGATGAATCTTTTGATACTCATTCTAAAAAGGACAAAAGCACCCACACTTTGGTCTTCCTCCTTCTTCTTGAGTTTCATGAGGTCTATGCATTGCGTCTTAGGTATTGTGTGCTTTTGGGCTAATATTCGCTTATCAGTGAGTGCATACCATGTATGTTCTTTTGTGATTGGGTCATCTTACTCAGGATGGTATTTTCTAGCTCCATCCATTTGCCTAAGAATTTCATGAACTCATTGTTTTTAATAGCTGAGTAGTACTCCATTGTGTAAATGTACCATTTTCTGTATCCATTCTTCTGTAGAAGGACATCTGGGTTCTTTCCAGCTCCTGGCTATTATAAATAAGGATGCTATGAACATAGCTCTTGACTGTGTACAGCCCTTAAAGGAGAATGTTGCCCTTACATAGACAAGACAGGGATGGTTAAAGAGAACATGAAAAAGATGAGAAAGATGAGAAAGATGAGAGAAAGATGAGAGCTGGTACAAAGACTGGTTTTCAACCTCTCGATGGTTGTCAACCCACTTCCTCCCATTTTGGGACCATTAACTGGGTTATTTCTGCTGATTTCTTTTAGTCCAGGCCTTAAATAGGCTGACTAACTTTGTGATACAACAGATAGATAATTCGGTAGCAAAACCTATTCAGATACATTATCATAAGTTAGCTATGGAGGACACAAGACTCAAGATGAGGTTGTTATTTTATCCAGGGTGTTCCTCAAACCCATCTCCACCCAATCTAAAGAAGAGACTTCCATCCCTGAGGGACAAGCCTGACTGCATAGGGGTTGATGTCAAAAGTATCCCCTCTCCAGGAAAAGACATTGGGATGGGTATGGCCCTCATGCTTCACTGGACAACGACAGGAGGACCTGAGCCATTACAAGGTCCCCTTTAATTATTGGAGGTCAGGCCTCTATCCCCGCCTTCGCAAGAATAGAATCGCCAAGGCCCTTCTATACTTAGAGAAGGGAGGAGATGTCAGGAGCAGCCCTACATATACATTAAAGGCCTAAAATCAGCCATAGGCTTAAAGTCAGCAATAGTCCTGACATATATGCATGCTAACACAAGTCTTGGGTCTCTGTGGAAAAACACTGAAACAGCAGGCTATAAGCTATTGTAAACAGGCGGCTTCTGTGGAAATTTACCAGCCCAAGTAGTCATAGGTCTTATAAATAGGCAGCCTCGGTGGACAGTACCAACTAAGATAAGGACAAGTGAATCACAGGCAGAGTCATAGTGACCTGTCCCCTGAACCTACACCCAGCTGATACCCTGTTCTGAAAGGTATCTGTACTCTCCTGAACACCTATGCTCCGGTGCCATTCCCTTCCCCACATCCTGCCTTTTTGTGTTTATAACCCCTGTGTAAATAAGTAAATTATGATGTGATTTAAATAAATAAATAAATTTTAAAAAAAAGTTATGTTCTAGTGTGTGATACTGTATGTGGATATGTGTACTGTTGTCTCCACAGGCAAGAGACATCGATTTCCTGAAGTTGGAGTTACAAATGAATCTGTTAGGCATGAATACTGGGAATAGGACTGGAAATTGAGTCTTCTGCAAGGTGAACTATTAAATATAGTCTGAAATAACTAGAGTGTATATTCTGGCTTCTTATATACCATGTAAAACTGATTATTCTCTACTACATAAAAAGTCTACAGGCAGGATGACACCTGACATAGAAATCTAAGCTGGCTTCTTGGGTGGAAAACCATATGTGCAAGGTTCTGCTAGTCTATACCTGTGTCACAATATATACTTGAAATTGAACAAGTATTTTCTAGGGTACCTGGCTTTGTATGGACAAACACCACATCTATTTCCTGGATAGTGCTCATTTCATGTCTTCAGTTAGAATTTGTAGAGAATAACACCTAGATGCTTAGATGCCCCCCCAGCACGTTGGGATCAGACATACATAATGAAATTCTTGAGTAGGCAGTTGGAGCTCTATGTTGTTCTTTGCCCTGACTATGGCCACATCTGACTGCTTGACTCAGATGGAAGGACATAGGACAACAAGAGTTACTGTGCCTGTAATCACAAAGGGCTTGGAAGGATCCCAAACACCCTGTGCTGGCATCTGTGAGGCATGTGTTGGCCACTAATTGCCAACAGATATCAACATATGAAGCAATTTCAACAACCAGTCTGAATAGACTTTGGAAACATCAGATTGTAAAATTATTTTATAATAAACCAATAGTATAATATTGAATAATGAAAATCTTTACTCTAAGTAGAGGAGACTAGGAGACAATACAGAAGGCTTCTTCAGTGTCTAAATTGAACAAACCTATGAGGTTGACCTCGAAGGGATTTGTTGACTCAATTAGGTAGTCATGAATAAATGAGCAGAGTAGTGGGTGCTATGGGGTACTGTAAAGACACAAATGAAGATTAGCTAGAGGGCCAATGAGGGAACAGTGAATTCTTTTGTTAAATTAGGAGAGCAAGAAGAAAAGAGGTCTATCTGTAAGAAAGATGTTCAAGAAGCAACTCAGGGCTCACCCTGAAACATCCTAGAACCTTAAGAAAACATCCGTAGTATGGCACAGTGACAGCCCAAGGAGTTCATGGGGCCCGTGTGCACAGCCCTACTCATGGAAGCAGAAAACTAGTGCAGCAAGAACAGATCTCCAAACAAGGCACAGTTCCCAGAACACCATTAATGCATCTACATTTTAGAAAGGTGACATAGACCCAGGTGTGAGAACACATCCAGACAAAGGGCAAGCAAAGGGGCCTACCTGGTGATTTATGTTCCAGGGTTTTAGATTGGGGCTTGATGGGAAAAGGAACAGTACCTTAATATACTTTTATGAAAATAAAATGAAAATTGTAACGTACTTTAAGTATTTTACACAGCAAACAGTAATCAGGAACATTTTCCAGGGCATGAAGAGGCTGGGTGAAGCCGATACCCTGTTCTGAAAGATATCTGTACTCCCCTTGAACACCTACGCTCCAGTGTCATCCCCTTCCCCACGTCCTGCCTTTTTGTGTTTATAACCCCTGTGTGAATAAGTAAAAATAACAATTTGATTTAAATAAAATAAAAAAGAGGCTGGGTGAATATTTTAACTTAATGGTATTTCAGATCTGGGAAAGGTGTTTTCACTCCTCCCTACCACACACCCTGGACTCGAGGAGGGAACCCAGGGCTTCAAGCTTTCTAGGTAAGTCATCTACCACTGTGACAAAACCCCCAACACCAAATGGTGTTTTCTTAAAAGAAAATGTTCAAAAACAGCTCTTAGAATTGTTCACAAACATAGGAGGGGGAAAGACTTCTCTGCTACTCAAAATTGGCTGCCTAGCTTCTTGGGCTGTGATGAAAACCTTGGGGTTCTTACCTGGGTGAAAACTGTTTTTGAAAAATACTTTTTTAGTAGACTGTCAACTAGCTAAGTCTGCCTTACATGATTTAGCCTTTTATTCTCATGTGTACTTTTATTCTGTTCTACTTGGAAAGCACAGCTTGAGGAGAACCAGTAAGTGAATACCTGTATACAATACAATGCTTTGCATGATGTTTATGATCTGCGAATGCACAAAGATATAGAATAAGACAGCTTACATCCAAACTACAGTCAGCCTGGTCACAGGTATTCTGCTGGGAGAGCAGGCCTCAATCTGACACTTAGGAGAAGAGGGAAAGGCGAGAAAGGGATGAAAAGAGAGGAAAAGAGAAAATAACTAAGAGTCAGGAAAGATAAAGCCGCTAAGGAAAGAAAGTCAGGGTCTAGGAAGTTAGAAGAGATCATCCTGAAGTATCTAAGCAACTCTGCTTTCTCTGAGCCTCATAGACATCTAAGATCCCAGGGTCCTATGCTATATGCACTTAAGCAAGCAAACCTGTAATTCATCAGGGATAAATTTAATAGATGACTCACTGGCCCAAGCCAGTCAAGGATGCTGTTTCCCAAAGGCTCTGACAGATAGTCAACCACAATGAAACTTTCAGCTCCACTGACAAAAGGCAATGGAATTTAAACCACCCTGCCCCTTCTTGAACCTTCTTTGGCTTTGTTTTGTTTTCTTTTGTATTTTATAGATAAGGATCAAATGAAATGAGTTCTGTAAAACTTGTCTTTCCTGTACAGAGGTGATATCTCCCTCAAATTACATGATTGTACAACTATTAAGTTAATACTGAAGAGGAAGCCTGCTGCTTAGCATGTAGGACTCTGCCTTTGTAACTTCTGGCTCTTCAGACATTTCACAGTGGTTCTCATTCCACTTCTGCTAGAGGTGGATAAGGGGAGAATTAGAAGCTCAGTGAGAAAACAGGAAATTTAAAAAGTATTATTATTCTTTGTAGCATCGAGTGAAAGGGACATGACTGTTCAAGGGTCACTGTTTAAAGTCAGTGAGGTATGCTGAAGACATAGTTAAGTAGTTAAAAGCAGTTGCTGCTCTTACAGAGGACTTAGGTTTAGTTCCCATCAACCAAATGGCACACTTGTAACTGGAATTCTAGGGGAGCTGACACCCTCTTCTGGTCATCACAGGCATCAGCCACACATGTGCTACATGTATATGTATGTAAACATCCATACATATACAAATAAATGAATGTTTAAAGTTAGTGAAAAGAGGCTTTGAAATCTTACAAGAATGGCCCAGACATCAAAACCAGAAACCAAAGACTAAAGAGTCAGCAGTGACAGGGCTGAACTCTGCTCGGGTACAAAGCAAGGACTTTGTGGAATGAAGGGCAGCTTCTTATAATGCCAGCCTTTTCTTATGGCTGTCATAGCCAAGGCCAAAAGTTTTGTGGGAGAAAGCATATGCAAAAATGCAAATCACAGGATCACAGAATATCAAAATCCAGAAGTACAATATTCTTTCTGGGTTTAAAAAAAAGATCTGATGAGAACTTCCTATATTTATGCTCAAACTTGAAATTTAAAGACACAGTTACAATTGGCAAGTCATTTCTGACATAAAGGAGACATTGTGTGATGAAAAAAGAACCATGAAAGAACTTGGATACTAGTGTTTGCCTTTTCCTGGAGAATAGGAGGTAAATATACTGGTGCCATGTGCTTGGTGGGAGGTCACAGTCATCTGCCTGGAATGTGTCCTGTCCCCTCCAACACAGGTGCCCAGCCACCATCATTATGTTCTATGAGTCAGAGGCTTTGAGACAGACTAAAGAACTGGGACCTGTCTTCTTAACATGAAGGAGTCAATCAACCAGCAGAAAATGAAGTCACACCCACCAAAACTTCATCTAATAACTCCTTTCTCCTTCCTGTATAACCTGCTTTGATTTTTACTCTTCCTGTAAAGTTAGTGTTAATAGGAATCTTAAGGTTACATGGATGTAGCTCTACGTTCCAGGACATACTCAAGCAGAGCAGAGCTAAAATAAAAAAAAAAAAAAAAAAAAAAAAAAAAAAAAAAAAAAAAAAAAAAAAAAAAAAAAAAAAAAAAAAAAAAAAAAAAAAAAAAAAAAAAAAAAAAAAAAAAAAAATAAAAAAAAAAAAAAAAAAAAAAAAAAAAAAAAAAAAATAATAAATAAAAAAAAAAAAAAAAAAAAAAAAAAAAAATAAAAAAAAAAAAAAAAAAAAAAAAAATAAAAAAAAAAAAAAAAAAAAAAAAAAAAATAAAAAAAAAAAAAAAAAAAAAAAAAAAGAAAAAAAAAAAAAAAAAAAAAAAAAATAAAAAAATAAAAAAAAAAAAAAAAAAAAAAAAAAGAAAAAAAAAAAAAAAAAAAAAAAAAAAAAAACAAAAAAAAAAAAAAAAATAGAAAAAAAAAAAAAAAAAAAAGAAAAAAAAAAAAAAAAAAAAAAAAAAAAAATAAAAAAAAAAAAAAAATAAAAAAAAAAAAGAAAAAAAAAAAAAAAAAAAAAAAAAAAAAAAAAATAAAAAAAAAAAAAAAAATAATAAAAAAAAATAAAAACAAAAAAAATTTTAAATTAATTTTTTTTTTTTTTTTTAAAGGGGGGAAAAAAAAAAAAAAAAAAATTTAAAAAAAAAAAAAAAAAAAAAAAAAAAAAGAGGGGAAAAAAAAAATTTAGAGATAAATATTTAAGGGGGGGTTTTAACAAAAAATAAAAAAAATAAAAAAATTTTTTTTAAAAAAAAAAAAAAAAAGGGGTTTTTAATAAAAAAAAAAAAAATTTAAAAAAAAATTAAAAAAAAAATAAATTGAAAAATAATTTTAAAATTAAAAAATTTTTTTTAAATTTTTGGGGGGGAAAAAAAAAAAATAAAAAAAAAAAAAAAAAATGGAAAATAAAAAAAATTTTTTTTTTTTAATTAAATTTTTTAAATAAGAAATGGAAAAAATGAAAGCCCTTTGGGGGAAAAAAAAAAAATAAAAAAATTTTAAAAAAGGTTTTTTTAAAGGGAAAAAAAAACAATTAAAAAATAAAAATTAAAAAAAAAAAAAAAAAAAACAATAAAAAAGGGGAAAAAAATTTTTTTTTAAAAAAAAAAATTTAAAAAAAAAAATTTTAAAAAAATTTTTAAAAAAAAAATAAAAAAAAAAAAAAAGGGGTAAATTTTTTTTTTAAAAAATAAAAGTTTTTTAAAAATTTACAAAAAAAAGGGAAAAAAAAAATTTTAAAATGTAAAAAAAAAAGAAATTTAAGAATTGATTTAATTAAAAAAAAATTTTAAAAATTTTTTAAATTTTAAATTTTAAAAAAAAAAAAAAATTTTTTAAAATTTAAATGGGGAATAAAAAAAAAAAAAAAAATTTAAATTAAAAAAAATTTTTAAAATGGAAAAAAAATTTTTTTAAAAATATTTTTTTTAAAATAAATTTTTAAAATTTTAAAAAAATTTAAAAAATAAAAATTTTTAAAAATTTCCAAAAAATTTTTTTTTAAAAAAAAAAAAAAATTTTTTTTAAAAATTTTTTTTTTTAAAATTTTTTTTTAAAAGTTAAAATTTTAAAAATTTAATAAAAAAAAAAATTTAAATTTTTAAAAAAAAAATAAAAAAAAAATTTTTTTTCTTTTTTAGGGAAAAAAAAATTGGAAAAAAAAAAAAAAATTAATAAATTATTGGAAAATTAAAAAAATTTCCCCAAATTCCTTTTTAGTAGCAAAGGGGGGTTAAAAAGGGGTCCAAATTGCAGATGTTTGCTTTGTACCTTTCCCTTTAGCAAATAAGCCAGTGAAAAGGTGGCAAGGCCCCAACCCCGGGATGGAAGTCTGGTTCTTTCCCCTTTCTGTCTAGTGTAAAACATATCCCTGCCCCCCTTAGACCTTTATCTGTAAAAAGGGAAATGGATGCCATCTTCAGGAGTGTTGGCCCTTACTTAAGATGATGACGAAAATCACAGTCAAATTTCAAGCACTTGTATGGGGTATTTTTAGCATAGTTTTTATTTTAAAATTTTACTTTACTGTTATTTAGATGTCCCCTTAAAAACAACCCAAAATGTTGTTCAGTAAATTTTGATTTACCGGGTTCGTCTTGGACAGTGAATCCCTAGTGAATCAGCTATGGGGAAGAAAACCCTGTTAAGGATTCACAAAACTTTTTCATTTCTGAAAGGGTGGTCCTTTCAAAGGAGATGAATTTTTGTGTAAGAACTATTTTGGTTAGCTCTCCCCAAAATTGTTATCCAATATTTTTGGCTAAAATTTATTTTTCAGAAAAATTTTATCAACATGGACTATAGCCAGAGTTGTTAACTAAATGTTACAACATTTCTATTTAAGCATCACACTTTACAGATCTTATATTATTATGCTGTTTTTGTTTAAAAGTTTCTAGTAAGAAAGCTTAGTCCTACTATCTAATCTGTACATAGCACGTCGATGTTTATGTTGAGGCAGTCACTTGAGATTATAAAAATCATTTAACTTTGTGTTTAAGTTTCTTTTCTCTTATTGCTTAATACAAATCTGTGATTGTTTAGTGGCATTAATTGACAGGAATTTTTCATCTGATCTGTGTGAAGGAAATTACTCAAAGTGCTCCTTTCTGACTATGATTCTTCTATGCATACAGCATAACATGGTTGTTGGTTAACAAGCTCTCCTTCCACTCATTACGATCCTTTGCACAGCATACTGGATTGCTTGAACAGAGATCCATGCACAGCACACTGCACACTCATTACGGATCCTTCAGTGCACAGCACACTGGCACACTCATTACGGATCCTTCAGTGCACAGCACACTGGCACACTCATTACAGGATCCTTCAGTGCACAGCACACTGGCACACTCATTACGGGATCCTTCAGTGCACAGCACACTGGCACACTCATTACGGATCCTTCAGTGCACAGCACACTGGCACACTCATTACGGGATCCTTCAGTGCAAAGCACACTGGCACACTCATTACGGGATCCTTCAGTGCACAGCACACTGGCACACTCATTACGGGATCCTTCAGTGCACAGCACACTGGCACACTCATTACGGATCCTTCAGTGCACAGCACACTGGCACACTCATTACGGGATCCTTCAGTGCACAGCACACTGGCACACTCATTACGGATCCTTCAGTGCACAGCACACTGGCACACTCATTACGGGATCCTTCAGTGCAAAGCACACTGGCACACTCATTACGGGATCCTTCATGCACAGCACACTGGCACACTCATTACGGGATCCTTCAGTGCACAGCACACTGGCACACTCATTACGGGATCCTTCAGTGCACAGCACACTGGCACACTCACTTATGGGATCCTTCAGTGCACAGCACACTGGCACACTCATTACGGGATCCTTCAGTGCAAGCACACTGGCACACTCATTACGGGATCCTTCAGTGCACAGCACACTGGCACACTCATTACGGGATCCTTCAGTGCACAGCACACTGGCACACTCATTACGGGATCCTTCAGTGCACAGCACACTGGCACACTCATTACGGGATCCTTCAGTGCACAGCACACTGGCACACTCATTACGGGATCCTTCAGTGCACAGCACACTGGCACACTCACTATGGGATCCTTCAGTGCACAGCACACTGGCACACTCACTATGGGATCCTTCAGTGCTCATGAAGGAAAGCCAGCAGGACAACATGCAGGGCTCAGTGTGGAGAGCAGATGAAGTCTGAGTGAATGTGTTTGATGGGAGCCCTGCATGTTAAGGACCCCAATGCTTCAGACTAATGGGAATGGCAGACCTTCCCCAATCTGTATGCTGATACTGACACTGTGTGCAGAAAAGGCTAACTAGGAAAATATCAACTACAACTCCCCCAGCTCCTTTCTAGATATTTACATCCTAGTTTCCTCCCTTTACAAAGATTAGCTAAGCTGTCTCCTTAATCAGTCCTATGTAATAACACACACTTTTATGAATACTATAAACCTGCCTCTTCAATTCAGACGTATAAAACAAACTTGCTGACTTTCTAGACTGCTGGTATGTTCCAATAAAGAGTACACAGCCTGTCCATTCCAGCTTTTCTGTACATACTTTTATGTGTCTGTCTTTTCTTCATGGATCTCATCCCAATTAGGTCAGTCCCTAAGCCATGCAGGTCACACCAGCCCAGAAAAATAGTAAAGAAAAATTTAAAAATGTAAAAAGTTTCAGGTGAGATCTAGCTATATGAGAATTATGAAAACTTGACAGCTGAAATTAAGATTTCAGGCCAGTGGTGCCACATGCCTTTAATCCCAGCACTTGTGAAGCAGATGCAGGCGGATTTCTGAGTTCAAGGCCAGCCTGGTCTAAGTTCCAAGACAGCCAGGGCTACACAGAGAAACCCTGTCTCGAAACCCCCCCCCCAAAAAAAAAGAAAGACTTAAAACGGGTGGCCATTGGTGCTATGGTAATCAGTAATAGTACTTTTAAAACGTTGCAGTATTTGTTGTTAATTAGGAAAGAAAGGTGGTCATCATTATGCATACTTTAAAATATTTATAAAAGTACACTGGAAAGGTTGTAAGAATTTTTTTCTGAATAGATCATAATTGAATGAAGTTTTAACATTTGTTCTTTAAGTTGAAAAGTATTTTGTTCACTTAAATTATTCTTAAAGCATTTTGATGTAAGGAACAGGAGTGTACATAGATGTTAATGAGTCATATCCAGCAACAGAAAATGATTATATAATTGTTGAAAAATGTTTATAAGACAGAGAGAGGGCCTATTATATGCCAACATTGTAGCCAGCATTTTTAGAGTAGTCACTGATTGTTAAACAGAGGCATAACTGGTGTTAGCAGAATAACAATTATCTTCACTGTTGATATCTACTATATTGCAGCAAGCAGGGCAATTGTTCACCACATCTAAATGTAAAACCTCTAGATTTACCAACAGCTTTGCGCATAAATGAGAGGCATTGCGTATGGCTAATATGTGTAAATGAAACACAAGCTTGACCTATCTGATCTACACCTACCAACAGGCTGATCGCCCTGTCAGGAGATATACTTTCTCAAATAGGACGTGCTTTTCTGTACTTTATGACTGTTGCTTTAAATTTTGGCAAACAGATGTATCTGCAAGGCTCTAAAATAACATTTGAATAAATTTAGAACCAAAAAGAATAACACTACTTCTTTACAGAAGCAAATTATGCATTTTTAAATAATGATATCTTTTTTTTACAGGAACCAAGTGAATTTAGACTTACTATATAACATATAAATGAGAACTATAAAGAAAAAAGTTCTTACATCAGCAACATACATTACTGCTGGAACTCTAGGAGAATCCTCCATACACAAAACTATTTGTCTTATAGAACAAAGACCTCTGAGCTGTCAAGTAGAAGCCTTAAAACATGTGAGTAACTGGGTAGCTTCCATGTGACACCTTCCCAATTTTATTTAGAGACCTAATCACTTCAGATCCACGTGGATCTTCCCATATTCTGGCTTTGGGGCATAGTGTACTGCACCATCTTGTCATTCACTCAAAACAAGGACTTCATCTGAGACAACTTTCTAAGAGTATTTAAGGCAAATGTTTATAAGTTTTCCTTTTTTATATGAATACAAGTAGGCCTTGTGTGCAGATCTGGCTGTACCTACTAGAAGTGGTACTTGATCCATTCATTCCAGTTTGAGAAGGACACAGGGCCACTGGTTGTAACAAGCTTCTCTCATCATTTATGTTCATAGTCAACAGTCACATTGCTTTATATTGTTCTTTCTTGTCTAATTAAACAATATCAATTCCCACCACTACTGTGAGGGTTTTACATGTATTCATCTCAAAGACATGGCAACAAAGAAAGAATAAAGAAAAAGCAAACACCAAAAAAAGTACTTTCAATGTGTGGTGGAGTATCTCCTTTATTATCAAGATTTAATGAATTTCTGAGTTCCAACACAGTCTCCTTCTTTGTTCAAATAGCAAAAATAATAAAATAATTGAATATAATTCAGTCTATTCAGTTCTTGAAGCAGATGAGTTTAGAGACGACAGTGTTCTCAGCATTTCTAAGTATATGCAGACGTATAAAGGAAGGCTAACTACCAATGAATGCCATTAGGAAAATAACATGCTTATGTTACAATAGTTCTCTCCATTTAAGGTTGGCTTCTCATGGCCACATTCTCATTCTCTGCTTTCTTATCTTTTTTAAAAGTTTGAATAGTTTTGATGTAATAATTTTATATCTAAGAATATCTACTATAAATGTTTCTTTGTAATTAAAGCTTAGAAGGCTACCTTAAAAAACCAAATGTTACAGTATTCTGTATTTTAAATCATAATTTACATGCATAAAATAAACTAGTACTTCCTGCTCAAGTTCATGCATGATTTTAGTTGTTACAAACAGGAATGGAAACGGATTCTTGTTTGTACAACTTCTGTGCTAGCAGTGAACTGTGATATACTGAATTCTGTAAATGTTCTTTCTTTTGGATTAAATCAGTGCATAGGGATGCCGGATCCAATTTCTAGACAAAATTCCTTTAAGATAGAGTCTAATGTGAGCACAGGAGTATATGAGCAGCTGTGCAATGACAGGGAACGGATGACATAGCTTCCAAGCTAGTTCATGTTTATTTATCAGCCAAATTGGCCACAGAACCAACATGGATATTTAAAAGCATGGTAACTAAAACAAAGAAAACTTGATTTAAAAGAAAAAGAAAACTACACTCTTTGTACATAACTCAGTAAACAAAGCTAAGGTATTCTTAACTTTATAGGAATTCTAAAAGTGAAAAGTGTTAACTATGCCAGGGTTAACTTTCTATTTAACCATAACATATTTATCTTGCAATACCAGGATGGGTAGAGCTCAGTGGTATGCAATGGCAAGAAGTATGAGGCTTACAACCTTAGCACAAAACTGAAAGCTCCCTAACACCAGTACTTAGAGAGGAATTTGAAAGACTCCATATCTAAAGATCTTAGATTAAATAAACCAAGATTGGATATTATTTGTTGAGGATTTCAGAACTAGTGGTTTTGTGAATGCTGTTGTGAAAAAGAAGGAAATATGAAATAAGTCAGGTAGGATTAAAAGTTTTGGAAAAATGAAGAATAATCTTCCAACACTATAAACATCAACATACACATCTATCAGTCAAAGCATTGGCCAACACTTTCATTTTGATCAAAATAGAAAATTTGGAAAAGATTTCCTTGTTAAGTAATATTCACCATACCCAGTGTACACTTCTGAGCCATGGAGATTTAAACAGTTTAGCACAGTTAGCCATATTTGTGTCAGCAGAAGCTTCTTTCTGACCACTTGTAGGTCAAGTTTCTCACTGCCGGCCTCACATTTAAAGTATAAACTAATACAGGCGGTTTTTAATGTAATGAGTCAGTTCCTACCTCTACATAGTCCTTGGCATGGCCCCAGTCTCGTTTGGCATCCAGATTTCCCAAACTGAAACATTCCAGTTGTCCAAGGTAAATTTTAGCTACTGACCGGCTAATTTTTCGAGTAACAAAATTAGCTCCTAAAAAAGAGACAAAAGATGTATTATCAGTAGAGTACGTTTGACATTCACAGTATCAGCCTCTGGGCATTTCTTTCATCCCATTCCCTCCCCCTAAAATAACAATATAAAGAGAAGAACGATCATTAGCTGTCATTTAGACAAGTTAAGAAGCTCTAATTCTAAGTGTCATATCAGCTCTACTTTCATAACAAACATTTCTTCTTTGGAGGATGTCTTAACATTCCTAATTTGCTGTTTCAATGTGTAACCCAGGCTTTAGGCCAAAGAAAAGCTATTGGAATGCCAGTTTTTAAACAGAAAATTCTAAAGGGTTGTATAAAGGGAAATGCCAGAATGGAAGACAGACATCTAAGACCACCCTGATTTTTTTTTAAACACAAACATCATATATTTCTATTAATAAGGCTATTTTAGGGCCCATGGGAAGAGGGAGGAAAGTAACCGTTCACAGGGTAAAACTAGTTACAGGAAACCCAGCAGGATTTTCTTTGGGCTGCTTTTCTCTTAAAAAAATAAGTGGTACTCACTCTCATCCAGAAACCTGAACATCCATCCAAATATAAAGAATCATACAGTTCAAGTCAAGACTTTCTCTGTACCATATTTACTGTAAGATCACTTTCCAGTTTCATATAAATGCCATCTAGAAAAATGGGTTTCTGAATTTTGTACAAATATTTTGAAATATACCATAAATTAACAAAAGCATTGAAACTGTTTTAATTTACTATTTCTTAATGATAATGTCTGTTTACCTTTACTTTATTCTTTCTTCTTTACCCATTCCTTAAGATATGAAGTCTCAGATTGGATATGGTGCTATAGACCTGTAATATCGCTATTAGGGAGGTTGAGATGGAGGTGCGGGTGATCATGAATTCCAGGCTAACCTGGGCTATGTAGTAAGAATCTATCTCAAAATATTAATATATATTTTAAATAAAAACAAAAAATATATCTATATGGGGAGACAGAATAAGAGGAAGAAGGAGACAGGGAGAAAGGGAGAAGGAGAGAGGGAAAGAGAAAGAGAAAGGAAGGGAGGGAGGGAGAGAAGAGGGGGAGAGGGAAAGGAAGTGGGAGAGGAGGAGGGAGAGGGGGACAGGAGGGATGGAGGGAGGGAGAAAGAGAGAAAGAGAAAGAGAAAGAGAGAAAGAGGAGAAAGAGGAGAAAGAAAGAAAGAGGAGAAAGAAAGAGAAAGAAAGAGGAGAAAGGGGAGAAAGAAAGAGGAGAAAGAGGGGTGAAAGGGGTGAAAGGGGAGAAAGGGGAAAAGGGGAGAAAGGGGAGAAAGGGGAGAAAGGAAGGGGAGAAAGGGGAGAAAGGGGAGGGAGGGGGAAGAGGGGAGGGAGAGGGAGAGGGAGAGGGAGAGGGAGAGGGAGAGGGAGAGGGAGGGAGGGAAGGGAGAGGGAGAGGGAGAGGGAGAGGGAGAGGGAGAGGAGGGAGAGGGAGGAGGGAGAGGGAGAGGAGAGCACGTTTTGTTGACCAGACTGGTCCTATGACCTGTGCTCAAGAGATCCTGTGTCAGGGTCCTGAATAACTGGGATAGTGCATGTCAGGTTTCTACCTATCATAAAGGGGGATAAACTTTTTTCTTTAATTGGATATTTTATTTACATTTCAGATGTTATCCCTTTAGCCCATTCCCCCACCCCCGCCCAGGAACCCCCATCCCATCTCCCCTCCTCCTGCTTCTATGAGGATGTGCCCCCATCCACCCACCCACTCCCACCTCCCCACCCTCGAATTCCCCCACATATATAACTGGGATGTATATAGTGCATGTCAGGTTTCTACCTATCATAAAGGAGGATAAACTTAAAAAGAACTTCTGGGATGATTTTATTTAAGTCTCTTTATCTAGATAGGATATCAGAAAATGCCACTGGCTTTCTACAGTTTAGATACATGGCTCGATTACCATGTGATGGTAAACTCTGCCTCTACTCCTTGTGCAGGCAGAGGATGGAGGCAAACACTACAGAGGTTTGGACTTATGAAGAAAGTGGCACAGGAACGTGGAGGACATTTCTAAAAGATTTTCTAAACTCAGGCAGGGACATAGACTGTAAGTTCAGACACAAGCTCTACACATTCACAGCATGTTGTATCATTAAAAACACAATAAGGGCATGGGAAACCAAATGCTTAAATAACCAAACACTTCATAGGAGTATTAATAAACTAAAGATGGGTGAAGCTAAAATCTCAGCACTCCAAAGGAGGAGGACTGAAATCTGAAGTCAGCTTGAACTCAGCAAAAGACCTTGTCTCAAAGCGACTGACAACAAAAAAACAAAGGAAATCAAACTTCCAGCTTTCCTAGGTAACTGACAAAACACAGAGGTCCATCAAGAAAGAGCCTTTTCAAACTAAGAAGCATTTAGTGGACATAGTTTTGAAGTTTTTAATATTCTACTGATTTAACACACAATAAGTTTTAAATTAAATATAGATTTATGTTTGTCTTTACTGAAGGGACTATGCTATCATCTCAAAGTGAAGGAGTAAAACAAATGATACCAACTTATTAGAATGTGTTCCCAATAAGAATTAATGAGATTTTTTTCCACTGCACTAATATTTTTCAGAATCCAAAGGAACATCTGATTTCATCTGATTCACTTTCTACCCAGGATAACCTCAGCATGAGCACTGAACAGGACACAAAGCACTGGAAACAAACAGGCCTGGTCTACCGTCAGGCAGTACCAAAGCAACAGAGATGAAGCATTTATCTTTAGATTTGCTTAATCTAGACAGTTCATATAATTCTGTGATTATTTCTTTAATTTGAATAACATAATAAGGGTGATACACATAGTACTTGAATCAGAACATTATTAAAGCATTATAGCTAATGTTCTACTGTAGAAAAACAATACATTTTATTTGCTTGGCCATCAGCAAGTAGACACTGAGTTGCTTCCATTGTTTAGCTACTATGAATAAAGCCACTATGGATGTTTATATACAAGTTTTTGTATGGACATATGTTTCTTTTGGGAATATCTCTAGGGCAGAGTTGGTGGGTCACATAGTTACTGTACATGGTCTATCATAAACTATGAAGCATTTTTCAAAGGGGCAAAACTACTTTACATTTTCATAGCAGTGGGACTCTGGGTTCTCTAACACTTGTTCTTTACTACAGCCACTTCAGTAGGTACTGGATTGGTTCTGACCTGTCGTTCCCTGAAAGCTAATGAAATCAACAATCTATTTTCATATGCTTTTCAACAAAGAACCTTCATATGTTTAATGGATATCTTCTTTATTTTTATGTTTACTAGATATTTTATTGAATATTTATTTATATGCCTACTGGATTTTTTTAGAGAAGGTTTTAGGTGGGTTACTAATCTTTTAACTACAGAATCCCAGATGTGCCTCTAAGCCTCTCCATATGGAAGTATCTTCTCACTGTGTGTACTACCTTCACTCTTGTAGTGGTGCTCCCTGAAGCACGTATTTTGCTGTTACTGGGTTTTGTTTTGATAGAGTCCAATTTGCCTACTTTAGCTTTGTTACACGTGACACTGTGATACTACTCAAGGCTTGGTTTGATGTTGCTAATATAATTAGAAAATAATACATGTTAATCATTACTATAATTATTACATTAAATGGTAACAGTATCAATGGTAACAATTAGTTTCATGGAAAACCTCAAATTTCTTCTTTCCTGACTTTCTTATAGGTGTAATTTTGGAAGTCTGGGATTGACATTAGGCGTAGATAAGCAGTAATTTGAACAGCATATGTGACCCATACAAGAAGCCTTAATACGCATGTTTCAAATCATATTAGGTTACCTCTTCAATATAAATTCACTTATCGAGAAAAAAAAGAGTACCCAAGGAAATGTATTCACAAGAGCAGAATTAAACAAGGTCTGAGATCATGAGTTTTGCTAGCAGTGGCAAAAGAACAGAATTTCTGTTCAAGAGAGAAAGCAGCTATGAAAACTGCTACATTAAAAACACAAATATATGTAAAATATAATGACTTATATTTTTTAGTTGAAGGAGAAAACTGGGTGTGGTGGTGAACATTTGTGATGTCAGCATGCAGGGTGCTGAGGTTCTGAATCCTCAGTTCCAGGCTAGCACAGGTCACAGGGGAAGAAGTAAGATAGGGGAAGAAGAAGAATTTGATGGATCTCCAAGACATAAAAAAGAAATGTATAGGTAAAGATACATGCCAAATACATAACGAATCTGTTGTGTTTCTGATATTACATCCTGCATTGCATCACGTATTCACTGCAGGCTCAGTTCTGAACACATGATGTTCACTTTATGCTACAAATACAGTGTTATTCCATACCATGCCATGAAAACCTAGAATTTAGACCTGCGACTACACGGTGTGATGAGCTGCAGTGCTTTTACTATACAGTTGAAGTTTCTGCTCTTGGAGAATCTGAATAACTTAATTACAGAAAACATGGAGTTTTGGCATTTTTCTAGCACCATTCTCCAGAACTTATTAAATTAGTCTATGTATTATTATTGTATAAAGATGATATATAAAAATCAAGTTTGAGCACTATATTCATGTATACTTATAGACAGCACTGATTAGACTCAGTATGAAAAGAAGGAGGAGGGAGAAGAGGAGGAGGAGGAAGGAGAGGAGAAGGGGGAGGAAGAACAGGAGCAGGAGCAGCAGGAGGATGAGCAAGAGAACATGAACCACATGAAGCTTGGAAAAGAATATGGGGATTTGGGAGTTGAAGGGAGAAGAATGAATATGATAAAAATACATTATAATGCATTAAATTCTTAAAGATAAATAAAAATATTAAATAAGAAAAGTAAAAATATGAACTAGTACTATTTGAGTAGCTGATTTTTCATTAAAATGAACTTAGGTTGAGGATTAAGACAGAATTTCCAATAACTTATGAAATTGCCCTTCTGACATTTTTTACTACATATTTATGAGGACGACATTCTCAGCATTAACAAGTTTAGCATTAAAATATTGATCAACTCTGAAAAACAGTACATGGGGCTCATCCCCTTCATTAATTACCAAACAGGGTTCTAGTCTTCTACCCACTGCCATATGTGAGCATTCCTCAAGTATGAGTACCGCTTACAGCAGTAAGAGTATGAAAGGAGATGCCATGTTGGTATCAGAGACCCCTGCCAGTTAATACAAAGGGAATGTCATGAAGGCAGATCTCCAGGAAGATAACCTGTCTTGTAGTTCTGGGTGGTTTAAGAATGCTGTGCCACATCTGATACATTTATTCATATTTATTTTTATTCTCACTTTAGAGTTTCAGAAACCTGTTTTCTATGTTTCTATATGCTAGATACATATACAAACAAATAGATAAAAGCCATGTGTAAAGCTAAATTCTGTTTCACTTTTCTTGTCCATACCGATTCTCAAACTTGAATGCAATTACTTATAATTTTTGCCTATTTTCAGGCAACTATGCTTTTTTTCTTATGAGGTTCTGAGCTAAAGATCATGTTGCCTGTGGTTCTATCCTGGACTCTGCCTCATTCCTGTGACAATAGATGACCAGATGGCCATGAGGCTAAGCAGCACCAATGTATCAGAAAGTGGATTAGATCAGAGCCACAGCAAACTCCTGATATCCTTGCTTTGTTCCTATGTCTGATCTTGATACCAATGCATATTAATGTGCAAATACATAGACATATACATAATCCTCAGTAATTCAAACTTTCTACTGTAATGTCAACATAATATCCTGTAGTCATATACCTTTTAAAAGAAAAGCTGAAGGAAAAGAATTAAAATTAATAAAAATTTCTCTCTTAAATGACCAGTGTAAGACCAGAGACATTGATTGCCCTCAGTGTATGAATAGTATACATACTGGAATTGATGAATTTGATATTCTTTATATATATATGTAAACACTTGTGCATGTGGGTACAGGAGAGCCTGAAGAAAGAGGACAAGAAAGGCTAACTATAAGGGCATAAGACCAAATGCAGCTAGTGGACATGAGTTAGGAAAGCGTTATCATGTTATCATATAAGGATTATTGCTCTTATGACTAATCTTGCCCCTCCCTCCCCTTCGCCTCTATGAGGGTGCTCCTCCAACCATTCACTCACTCCTGCCTCACCCTTCTAGCATCCCCCTACGCTGAGGCATCAAGCCTCCCTCCCTTCCCATTGATGTCAGAGAAGGCCATCCTCTGCTACATATGTATCTGGAATCCTGGCTCCACCCATGTGTACTCTTTGGTTGGTGGTTTAGTATTTTTTTAAAGACAGAATGTGATACAAGACTTTTGATACTGACTCCCTAAAAGTAGCAGAGAAAATCTGCTAATTCTTATGCTTAACATACTAGTCAAACCACTGCATTTCAAAGGTCTGTATTTCATAGTTAATATTGGCTAAGTTAACCCCTAGGAATGATCACAAGATTGTTTTATTTTTGCTATGTGAATGTGAATATATTCACAAGATTTTATTTGCACATGGATATATATATATGTGTGTAAAATTTTATCTGTCAGCATACAAATAGTATTTAAAGAAACATTAATTTTTCTCACAAAAAATCTATTTCATTGCCCAATAGTTTATTTAAAAGTTTCTCAAGTTATATAAAGTAGAAAGTTTGCAAATAAGAAGTCATTCCAATTCATCCTGAACCCCAAGTGAACCTCTCTGGTTGGGGCCCTGAGTTTCCCCTGTGGTAATCTCTGGCTATCCCACTGAGAACTGCCTGGGCTGTGGCTTGGTGTAGACAGGGTGTAGAAAGAAGAGACACTGAGAAGGTCATGGCTGACTGAGCATACTACTGAGATCAGAGAGACCATACCTCATTTCACTCACCAAGCCTTGCCAAAAGCAACACTATTTAACTGCAGGTACTCGCAATCCAGCGGGCATGTTTAAAGGAACCCCAGGCTTGAAAGAGGACAATTCACAATGTACATTTTTCAGGAGAGTTACTATCTTTTGGCAAGTACTTATAAATATGTGCTTAGAGTGCTGTTCAAAGAATTTTTCTACTTTTATCAACTATTCAGTGTATTTCCACAGACAGATAACTTAAATTCATAACCCATGTTTAAGAGTTTCTTAACTTTGGCATTGTTAACCTTGGGGACAGATAACTCCTTCTGGGCACTATCTTTTGTATTCTTTAGCTTTTATATCCTCAGCTGAGACAAATAAGGATACTGCAAAGTTGCCAGCCTCTCCAAGGCAACAAACCCACTGCCTTATTCAAACAGAAGACCCCTAACAAATAAATCCCAAGCAACCAAAATAAATTTACATATAAAACCAACCTCACTCACAGATATGTTGTTGTCTTTCCATTCATTTTATGTACTAATCAAGCTTTCAGAGAGCTGATGAATATGAAATCTTTAAATTATGACTATACAAGGATGAATTTTCATCCCTAAATTAGTGTGACTCAGGCTGGCCCTGTGTGGGGGGTTGTAGCTGAGAGCACACATTTGGGAACCATCCATTTCAAGTCTAAGACACTGGCTGAGACCACCAAGAGGGAAGCGAACAATAAAACAAATGGTCCACACACCAAGTTCATTGACACTGACCCATTTAGGGTCAAACAGAGGAGAAGGAAAGTCCAGGGAGTGCCCAAGATGCTGCTATGTAATGAAAAAAACAGATGGAGAAATGACCAAAGGAAAGCCAGCTCAAAGGTGACTCGGACCCGAATTAGACAGCTTCTGAGTTGTTTGGAAAAAGTCCTGCAGATGACACGGCTCAAGACAGAATGAAGAGGTGTGGAATGTGACTGGCAGAGTCTGTTTAGTATGTTCAAGGTCCTAGTTTCCATCCCCAGCACCAGTGTATAGGGATGGAAAAAGAAAGGCAGTCTAGAATAGAAATCTCACACAGATAATAAACAGTCATGCCACTTTCCTGAAAGCTTTTGCTGCATGGCTGGAAGGTGGTGATGATTTTCACAAAGGGACAGAAAGTAACAACATATTTGCATACTGCAAGGGATCTAGTGCTGGGAAGAGAAACTGACCTAGGAGAATTAAAAACTCTGGCATCAGAGTGTCAAAGAGAGGGATGGGAGCTGAGGAATGCTCTGTGGACAGTTCATTTTGGGGTAACTGTCAAGGCAGGGAGAGCATACACCTGCAGGTGAGCTGTGCGCCAATGATGACTGAAGGCTTCTATTTGCTCTTGCAGTCTAAAGCACTTGCTATCTCTATTATATCATTTCTCTGCATTGTGACTACTGCGCTTCTCAGGGACTCTTAATTTAGCAGTTTTTCTATATACCTTCTAGTAAGTCACACTCAGAGTAGTTAACTAGTTTACAGTTCACACCTCAGGGCATTACTGTACTTTCCTCCTGTTTGCCAGTCACTAGTGGAGTTTGCCTAACTCTACCAATCTGATTGCACCAAATTTTATTACAGAGGGATAGCCTACTTGTGTTGACCCAAAGAATCCATTCTCTTGTTATGTGGCTGAGAGAGCAGCCATAGTCAAGGAAAAGCCTATATTAACTTTCCCTGAATCTTTTTAAAAGACCATTAAAAGAAATCTATTTCCTTCTACAGTGGAGAATATGAAGGTGTTGGTGAGCCTAGCTTTGACTTCATGGAAGCAGATAGCTTGGAATAATTGAGACCAAGCTTAAAACAAACAAACAAACAAACAAACACACAGAGAAAGATAGAGAGGGGGGAGGGGAGACAGACAAACAAAAAGGAATCATCCAGCAGAAACACCCACTTTCTGCCATTCTAACATGTAAAAAAATCTATATGAACCTGTTTGCCTATATTTAATTAGTAATCTTGCATAAATGTAATATGACCTTTTGCATTTCTAAAGCTAGAGTCTTAGAAAAATCAAAGGTCCAAATTTGACCAATTTCACCTGGCCTAGGCCCTAAACATTTTTCTTTCAGAATTTCTGTCACCACTATTAAGGCTAGTAAGTGGCATTCTTGTCCTCACATTTCTTTCTTCCAAATCTCAACTAAAAGTCCATATTTTCTCAATATAAATCCAGCCACAATACTCCTTCTGGAATGGTCATAGAGGCTAGACTATTCTGATGTCACCTCCTGAGTATCTCCTCTCTTCCATGTGCCCTTTTACTGTTTTGTCAAGTGGCATAGATATTCTAGCCATATTGTTTACCCCCTCAGCAAAAAAACCCAAAAAACCAACAAAACAAAACAAATCAAAAACTCTCCTCGACATGCTCTGTACTCAGCAGGAAACTCTGTGTCCACACTGAGCCCCTTACTGCTGGACACTTAAGTTATCATCTCTATGGGTAATTTGAGCTCTCCAACAAGAGGAGGGAAAGCTCTCCTGCTGTCCTCCTTGGTCAGGTCTTGCAAAGATTCCATGCTCTTATATTACATTGAGAGTTAGTGTCCTTGTCCTACTTAAAGTTTTTAATGACAAGCATTATATCTGTCACTTTTGATAGTGGCTGGTATGGTACCTAACAGATGATAGATGTTCAGTCACCCCTGTCTTAGCAAAGAATGAAAAAAGTCAGAGCTATTCAGTGATTTAAATAGCAAGGAATTTCTTCATACAGCATATAGTGAGTCTTGTTTTTTCTTCTGTAATAGTTCAAATTCTCAGGCATGCTTAAACTCTGAATGGGGTATTCTTGTTTCTCAAGCCCATGCACACTTCAGACAATGACAAAGAAACTACCTGGATATGTCAGGCAGCTGGTGTCCCTTCTGAACACATGTAAATTTACTCTCTGAGTTCCTATGTGTGGAGTTCTCTACATAGGACCTAGCCCTCCACTAAAAGAACTTGAGGTAAGGGTGGGGGTACACCAACGTGGAGGCAGGATGAGGGGGAAAGGGATAGTGAGTTCCTGGGAGGGAGGGGGGAAAATGGGGTAAGGAGAGAACATCTGAAATGTAAATAAAATTTCTAATAAAAAAAAAAAAGAACTTGAGGTAAATATAAACAAGAACTTCTTTATAAGCACATTCAATATACCTAAGAATCAAAAGCTTCTGGGATTAATACAGACATACAAATATCATGTTGTGAAATCAAGTCCTTTTTTCCAGGAATGACATTAGCATTAAACAAATGATTTACCACAAATCACTTTATATTTGTGGTTTCTTTTAGCATTTATACAGCTATTTCACAGAATGACAGTGTTTATACATTTGGTTGACAGTGCTCAAACTTAAACTTCTTTGACTAAAATTCATTTCAGCTACCATCCCAGCTCAGAAGTATAGTGACATTTAAGAAGTAAAGCAGGGTGACTTTCTGTGAATTCCATGTTCAAAGTAACTCTACAGAAAGTGTTGGCTTACAGCCATCCCAACATGAAGACAGTAACCAACATAAGAAAATCTTCCAAAGGGCTTTGATTCAAATTCTTCATCTGATAGAAAATTAGGATAAATGTCTATAAAATGAGCAACTGTGTCTCCTTCCATAATAACCTTACTTAGCTCTTTTGATATGGTTTTATTGTTCCTTCCTGTCACAGAGAGCAAAGGCATGCAAATCCTGAGGACAAATGAGTACAGAGGTCATTTATCACCCAAGGAAAGCAAGCAACATTGCATCCTCTGTAGTCACTGCTGCTAGTAAGTTGGGAACTTTTGAGTTTTTTTAAAGAAGGGTTTAATTCTAAGACCAAGAATACCTAGAAATAAAGGCTGACCACTAAATATTGTGTCAGTCAATAAGCTGCTAATATGGGGTGCGTGCACACATGTATGCATGCATGAGTATATACCTGTGTGAATGATCAGAGAACAAAAACACAAGGAAGGGAATTTCTGACATTCCTACTTGTTTTAAAGACTTTTTCTTACAATATTATCTACCTCTTCTTGAGGTATCCATGGCTTTGGGCTTCCTATTCAAAGGCATAAGGAGAGAGGAATGTACAGAAGGCTTCAAATGGGTTTGCAAAAAGCAATAATAGGAGCTGTAACAAGTGAGTAAAATGGAAAGCTTCTTTTCTGGAAAAAAGTGTTCCTGACTGAAAGAACTGCATGGATGGGAATGAAGAGGAGCTTGAGGAAAAGAAGGTCTGGTGATGCGCCCAAAGTGGGATCCAGTTCAAGGGGAGGTCCCAAGGCTTGACACTATTACTGAGAAGATGGAGTGCCCACAAAAAAGGATCTATCATGATTGCCCTCTGAAAGACTCAACAAGCAGCTGAAAGAGTCAGATGAAGATATTTGCACCCAACCAATGTACAGAAGCTGCTGACTCCTGTGGTTGAATTAGGGAAAAGCTGGAAGAAGCTGATGGGGAGGGCAACCCTGTAGGAGGATCAGCAGTCTCAATTAACATGGACCCCCGAGATCTCTCAAACACTGGACCACCAACCAGGCAGCATACACCAGCTGATATGAAGCCTCCAACACATACACAGCAGTGGACTGTGGGTCTGGGCTCAGTCAGAGAAGATGCACCTAACCCTCAAGAGGATGGAGGCCTGGGGGTTTAGAGGTCTAGTGGGGTGAAGGTGGGGGTGGGGTTGGGACATCCTCCTGGAGACAAGGGGTAGGGAGGAGGTATGGGATGTGGAATAGTCGGAGGATGGATCGGAAGGGGGAAATAAAATCTGGAGTGAAATAAATAAATAAATATAAATAAATAAATAAATAAATAAGAACATTGTAAAAAGAAAAATACTTTATTTTCAAGGGTTATAGCTTATTCATGGATGTATATGATTATAAGAAATCTGAAAGGAAAAATGATTACAAGCAAGTAGTTGACATGTCCTTCTATGGAGATTAAAGAGAATATTTTGTATTTCTAAGATAAAAAAATTATTTAAGGTGCCAACAGAACTAACAACATAAAACAATAACTCCTGTAATTGTTTTTAGGCGGTGCCACCATTATGGGCCTCAACAGTTTGATGCAAAAATACCCCACATAGCCTCATGTGTCGAACACTTATTTCCCAGCTGGTGGTGATATTTGGGGAGGTAGTGGGAACTTTGGGAGGAAAAGAGAATTGGCTGGGAGAAGTAAGTCACTGGGGCTGCATCCCTAGAAGTTCTGTCTTGCCCTGCCCACTTCTTATGCATCCATTCTATTGTCTACCCTCCCACTACATACTTGTGTCTGAAGCCAAAGCACATGGGAACAATAATATAATAACCATAATAAATCCTCCCTTTAAATTGTTTGCTTCAGTATTTCGTCATAGAAACAAGAAAGCTAATTGATATAGAATATAATACCCAGAAAACAAATATCCTCTCTCCTTTCCCTCCTTCTTACCCATTCTATAAAAAAATCATCAATCATTAAGATCAGTCCACACCAAGAATATCTATATTAACAACATCTGGGAATTAAACATGCTTCATACACATGGCAGAAGCACAGACCATTTTTCTAGCATGATATACAGTAACTACTTTCTCACATCTTAACTATTTAATTACCAGTAAAGAAGCTCTGGAAGCTTCATGCTTTGCCCAGGCAAAACAAGTTCAATAAGTTATGAATTCCTTTACTGATTTCCTATTTATTATTCCTACTTAATGGTTTGTGTTTAATTTTATTTTGTGGTGCTATTAATGCAACCCAGGGCTTTGAATATGCCATGCAAGTAGCTACCACTGCACTATACCCAACCTATATTATACTGTTTATTACTATCATATTTTAAGTTGTGAAGAGACACAAAATGAATCTATTTCTCTATGTGGGGGATTAATAGTGGTCATGGCAGTAATGATAATGTGCTCTTGGCTTCACTTACAGTATTTTCTTTAATGCCATAACAACCTGAAGTGAAATTTATTATCATCCATTTTCACAGATGAGCAATCCATGGCTTACAGAGGCTGAGAAATGAATATAAAGTCCCTCCTTTATTACGTGGGAGAGTCTGACTAAATCTGAGCAGGTGAATAGGCCTGTGTCTCTACCCGAAGCAATTATAAGGAGGAGTGGCAACAAGTGTGTAACAGTAACAGAGCAAGTGTTAGGAATGGTTGAAGTCCTGGGTATTCTCAGAACCCAAGCATGATTGAGAAAGATAATGTTCCATAGCAAACACTAAAATGGAAAACTCAGACTCAAACTAAACTTTGAAAAGAAAATCCAATATAACATTTTGATTCAAAAGACAATGTAGAATTAATAAGGTACAAGTGAAACAAGAAATGACTAAAACAGGGATGCAGAACTCTCATTTTGGAGGAAAAAGAAAAAAATATTGAAGAAAGTAAGAAGGTAAATGAATAGTAAGGACTTCTAAAAAAGTCGTAAGGAATCATACTATTAACTATCTACCTAAATATATATACCTATATAGTTTTTCCATTTGGGCTGCCTGCTTCCTCCAAGAAGAATAGACCATATAACAAAATCTGACACCAGGAATGAGAAGTCCTCTTCTGAGTTGTTTGTAAGTCTAAGAGACTCCCAACTATTATACACTACTGCTACTGGCCTTGGTTGCCCCATGAGGTTCCTGTTGCTTACGATATTATGAACTACAGACATAGAGCCCAGAGGCACATGAGCTGGAACTGACCTAAATACCACCTCCTTTAAGACAGGCTTTCATAGTACCAGAAGGCATCATGTACACTTCCAAAGAAAGGAAAAAATCAATAGCTGTACACAGCTATGACAACAATGAACCACAATAATGACTAGCATGGCAAGATAACTTTAAAGGAGAAGTAGTGGCGAACATACATTGACAGTAACCAACAGCTCTCTAATTGAACTAAAGACCCCACTTTAAGAGAGAACTTATGACCAGTACTGGAAACTCAGCCAACTACCCAGGGCTAGTGAAGTCATATATAGTAGAGGAAAATCTATAAGCACCACTTTACTAAACATGAATAACATCTATGTTCTAAATATTTGTACTTTATATGTTCAGGTAAGTCTACTGCTCACACCACAACAGGGAAATTTCTTATTGCAAGAAATGGAGATTGTTAATGAAAATGACAACCAATCGAAATACAGAGTTGTGGAACCCAGTCCCAATTGGTACATATACACTCCAACTCCTGCACCAAAGGCTCAGGGATGATTATAGAAGAGAGGACAAAAAAGATTATATGAGCCAGAGGAACAAGAAGTTTTCTGTGAGATTGTGTCTCTTAGAAATATCAAATGTTACATCTATGAAGTCTCACCAACATGGCTCTCTAAATATGATTAGAACAAAAATAATGACAACAGAAATGCTCCATGGAAGGAGCAAAGCCAACAAGGCCTCAACCATACACAAAGAACTACTGGCAGCTAAGAATTGCTGAGAATTTGAGAAAGTCTTCCTCTGAGAAGACATACCAATGGAATATCCAAAACCAAATAGTCAATCCTAAAAACACATACAACTAACATTATAAAGACTAAGGAGGTTGTATTTATATATTCAGGAATATACACATATGACAACAACACTTAAAGAAAATAAGGCCACAATTTTGAAAGATAAAGAGAGGGGAAGGGTAAAATGATATAATTTCTCACAATCAATTTTTTACAAGTTAATTTAGTGTGTATTTAAATCATAACCATGGGCCTGAAACACAGTTCTGTGATAGTGTTTGCATTTTCCTGTGTGAAGCACTGGATTCCATAACCAGCACTGCTAAAACAGACAAATGTGTGCCTATATGCTTCTCAATGGTATATCCAAAAGTCAAAATGGGTATTTCTTTTTTCTGGATTGTATCTGTTTCTTATAAAACTTTATGTTTTTCACAAATGACTTTCACAGGTATCATTAATAGAATATACAAATGGTTCTAAACAATCTTTATGAATTTCCACAATGATTTTTTCATTGACAGCTTTGGTATCAGCTCATTATTCTCTAAGTCTGTTTTGTTTTCTACTTTCCTAGTTCAAATAGATTTCATTTACTTGCCAGAATCCTCTGTACACATGGCTTCTCCCACAAAGAAAGCATCCTCCAAAACCACTTCCATTTTATCTCTTTGGAATTTATAAATGTCTTCTGGCTACACTAGTTCAGTAAATCCCATAGTCATGGATTTTGCTGCCTTCATTCCTTAACTGTCTCACTCCTACTCAACAGTAACTATGGTTCCACCCCAGAGTTGAGCCCAGCAAGATTTTACCTTTAAAGTAGAGCAGAAAAGAAACTAATACTCTCCAAGTTGTTGCTGAAGATAATAGAAAGGAGAAGAAAAGGTGAAAACAAGCAAAGAATGCTCAAGCCTACAAGGCCCAGTGTTAAACTGTTTCATACATTTTCCCTTTACCTGCCCTGATAAGGCAGATGACCCTCAAATGTCCCTGTCAAGCACCGTCATCCTTTCCATGTGCAAATGAGGAGACTGAGGCCTGAAGGAGTAACTTCTCAGAGACATGGAACTTTCAAGTGGCTACCTCCCTGAGCACACTGCCTGACTATGCTGCAGGGACCTGTGATATCAGTTAACAGTTTGCTTTCAAGCATAAATGTTAAATAAAAATTATGAAACATTACGGAGAAAACCACCTTTGATTCAATTAGAAAATCACATAAGTATCATCTTACTTAGTGGGAGGGAATATTTTGTTTGATGGTAATAACCACTTCCAGTAAAACAAGGATCACTTCAGAAGCCTTGCATGGCTGTGCAATTATACTCCATCTATCCACAGAAAATAAATAAGATGTGTCAGACAGCACTATAATCCCCAAAGGTGCATGTCATCTGTGGACTATCATAGTCTACACATACAATGGCAAATGAGATGATATCACTTTGTACTCCAACCAGAAAGACAAGATTAGTAGCCAACAATTAACCACTTGTGAACAGGCAAATGGTTGTTAAAATTTATTATGGCCCCATGGAACTCCAGTAGGAGATTACTTCATTCCCAGATTTCACAAGTAGCAATTGTTGTCCCTTCCCCCACTAGTGAGTTAAGGTTCTGATACTTTTCTTAAGAAGAAATCACAAAGCACCTTTGATAAAAATACAAATGATGTATGCAGCAGGTAACACTGGTTTTGTTTTTTCTTGTTATTACTATACCAGAATGAGCTTAATCTGCAAATCATAATTCTGTGGATTATTTCATGCACACATTATTCATATGGGGAGTCAGGGTTCTAGCTAATATTATGCATTGTATTATTTCCTAAAGCACAAAATTGGCTATGAATTGTATAAATTTTGAAGGAAAACTCTCACATAGGAAACTTTTCATACTCTATTGCTGTAATTCTATGTAGGAAACGATTACTTGAAACCTGTTTTAATGTATTTAAGAACAAAAGCAGAGAGGATTTGTTTTTCTTGTTGAAGGTAACAATGAAAGACAAGAGGGGTATTATGGACCAGAAAGTGGCTGAAGTGAGAGTTTAATCTTGTGGGAGAAAGTCCTGAAATTACAACTCTGTTAACTGCTTCCCTGATCTGGGTTTACCATGTATGACTCAATAACCCCTGGCCAGAATAGTCTCATATGAAGCCAGAGAAACAAGAATCTTATATACTTGCTGAAGCATCATAAAAGACTTCTACTTAGTGAAAGGAGTATTTTGAAAAAACTGTATCTTTTCTGTTTATTTCTTTGTTGTTGTTGTTTGAGACAGGCTCTTGCTATGCATCCCTGCCTGGTCTAGAACTTACTATGTAGATCAAGTGGACCTTGTACTCATAAAGATCTACCTAGCTCTGCCTCCTTAGTGCTGGAACTAAAGGCATGCATCACCCTGTCCAACTCCAATATCAATTGTTATAAACATATAAATGACAGTTTTAATGATTTCACATCCTGCACCCCAATCCCACTCATCTTCCTATCCCTACATATCCGGCCCCTGCCCTTGCAACCTCCCTCCCCAAAAGAAAACAACAGAAATCTGACTGTGGAAGCTGCAATGTGTTACACAGTGTACCCTTTTGCCCAAATAGCTTCACTTGCAAATGTTCACTGCAGTGAGTCATTGGTCTGGTTCCAGACCTCTCTGGCTTTTGTTATATTATCAATACTTGATCATCACTGGGATTCTTCTCAGTATCCTGTTGTTGTCATATGTCATGGAGATCCTGCAGCTTTCGATCTGTACAGCCAGCCCTCTCATGTGCTTCAGCAGGTTATAGATGGCATAGCTGTTCCTCTAAGAAGATTTTTAAGTGAAGCTGTAGGACATGGGTTTTTTATGTTCAACACCACTGCTAATGTTTTGGGTGGTTTTGCTGCTGTTTCCTTATGAGGGATTCTCTTATGTACTATAAAGTTTTCAGCAGAGTCTCTAGCATCTATCTGTTCAGCAAATGTCAGGCGGTTGTTACAACCAATATCTTCAAACACTGCTCTATGTTCTCTGGAGGACAAAGTCACTCTCCCAATCTCTACTTCCCTAGCTCCATTAAATCTGATCTTTAAAGCAAAAAAAAAAAAAAAAAAAAAAGTGACTAATATACTTTAGGAAAAACAAAGAGGCAATTATTTTGAGATTTATTATAACTTATGCAATTAATGTTGTATAGGATAGGAATATCAACTTAAAATTCTGAAGATTAATTTATGATAATAGACATTTTACAAAACAGGTATTTGGCAACTAAACAAATGCTCACGACTGCCACTGAAAACCAAAAGTTCATGAACTTCACAAAGTCGCTGAGGTGAATACAGTGTTTAGACAGATATATATGATTTCTTATGAAGCCCATATTTAGAGGAATGTGCTATATCATCTAAAAATGGCTCAAAATCCAAACAGTGGCAGCACACCATCCATTTGTGGGTAGTTCCAAACTGTTAATTATCTTAAGTACTTTATAAACTGGGCATTGCCTCATGATTCTTAATTCATTTTATTATTTTTACTTGTTTTATTGATAGCTTATTGATACTTAAGTCTGAAACAAAAGGTGGGAAGTGCTTGTGGACCAACAACTACAGCTGTACTCTGTATAACTTCCACACATGTACTGAGCATATACCACAAATACTTCTGTATGCATGCATACACACATTCACACAGATTTTAAAAATTCTAACACACAGATTCCATAACTGACCATATGGCTCCCCTCCCCCAGAATCATTTTTAGCCTCAGTTGACATTTGTTAGATTAATAACATTACTTCTTTAATTGATGAAAAATAGGTTGAATGATCTGTAAATTTCTCTCATAAACTAAGAGTATTTTTGGAGAGCTGGCTATTTCCTAGTTTTTTCATCTGACCATATATGTTATGAATACATGTTAACAAAGCAATGAAAATGTCTGCAAACGAACCTTCTGAGTGTTAAACCACCAAGTCTGTTATTAGTCAACTAGTGGGTACAGTACTTCCACTATTTTAATGTTTGTCGACAAATATGATGATGAAAGCCAAAGTACTGATTCCTTAGCTCAGTAAAACTAAGTGAGGAAATACATAGTAAGAAGAGCACAGGTGGCATTCACTAGACTTGAGCAGTCTAGGGAAATTCTAGGGAAAACAAGGAATTCTAGGGAAGATTGATATCATCTTTAAAGACTACAAACAGATAAGGAACTGTGTTACACATGCCACTCCTTACTGGTCTAACACACACAGAAGGGCAATGAGAAACCGACGCTTTCTGAGAAGAGACAACATTTTACCTACTGAGCAAGTGTCCTAGTCTTGGTTTTGGTAAAACTAGAACCCAAGACCTCATGCACACCAGCTCGACAAGTGCTGTCATTGAGCTACACCCCTAACTCCAAGTGCTCTGTTCTTAAGCATTTAAAGAAAAGAGGGAAGAAAGAGGAGAAAAAGCATGCTATCTACGTGGAACTTAACTCTTACTCAGGCCAGGGATGTTTGGGGAAGAGTCAATCACCATATGCTACTCACCACTGATTAACTAGAAGTCAAGGAGGTAGGTACACTTACTCAAACTTCACCTCCTCAGTCTGCTGTCTACTCCAGAAGCAGCTGTCAGAAGAGTGCCCAGACTTTTTAATGGAAAAAAGACTAAGGAGAGTCAGCATGAGAAACACATTCTCATCAAACAGCTAGACTGAAACATACTTCTCACATCTCACAGAGCTGGTGTCTTCAGAGAGGGAGTCTAGTCTAGCCATAATGGGCAGTGGGAAGTATTCACTAGTCATACGCCTGGCCTAACCATGCTCTTCCCAGATTGGACCCTGGCCAGTCTTACTGAAGACTCAGCCACTCCTTAGCTGCAGGAAATCCAAGCCTCTAATTCACATTGAAAACAAAACCCAAGAGCATTCAATATCACATTAATTTCACCCTTTAATTATGATGGCATAATCACCAGAGTCAGGAAATCCAGTTTAACTTAATCACTTAATTTTTTTAACCTTTTGAACTTGAACGTAGGATATATCTGATTTTGGTTTCTCCAAATATTATATTGTTAATATAAATACATTTTATTTTATTTGGAATAAATTTCTGTTAATATTTATAAATCAACAAATCTATAATCATGCCATGCAAAGTATTCTGCAGACGTATTAACTAAGACACAGTAGAATGACTATATGACATAGGTGACAATTTTATTTTAGCTTCTAATGAACAATAAAATTAAAAATATTATTGATAGATTTAAAAGTAGAATTTGTTATAATGTTCTAATTCAGAATAATCTCAAATATGAGTAATTTTGTAGATATGGTGGCACACACCTGTAATTCCATCACTTGGAAGGTGGTGGCAGGAAGATCTCATCTTTGAGATCACTCTGGGACTTATGGTAAAATGGGACAAGGTAGTGGTTGGAAGGTGGAGTCAATTATTGTATTTGAAAAAAATTATTTATGAGACACTTTAATGAATCAATGAAACTTTTCATATTTTCCTCATACTTTAACCAATATGATAAATATCCTCATGACATCACAGTTTTACTGACTCTAGCTTTTCAAAGAAACCTAAAAGTGAAGGCAAAAAAAAAAATGTATCAATTTTTGTAGAAATTGAATAGCTTAGATAATAAACATAATCTTTTCTCCTAATTAATAAATAAGTCTGCATATCTAGAAGAAAGGATATCATGCCAGCTATACCCGTGACAGAGAATATACTGCATTATGCAAACATAAAATATATAGATGTATATTTCCACTCCAAGAAGCAGCCAGATACATGATTTCAAGTATGTGAGAGGATAAAGTTTTTCAATACATGAGCACATTTGTATAACTCATTTGTGCAATAAAGACTAAAGCTTTTACTTATTAAATTGAAATAGTTGATTTATTTTAAAAATTGGATTCTTAGTAATAAAGTACCCCATTAATATTTATATCAGTATATAACAAGTAGTTATAACTCACAGAACATGCTGATACATTTCCATGCCTATGTACCTACAGTGCTGAGATCTCACCCATTCCTCACTAGCTTGTAGTAGGTGCTGCTAAAGTGCACACATTTTATATGAACAACATAAACACACCTTATCCTAATGGAAAGAGCTGCTGGGTCACTTGGTTTGTTTTCTAGCAATTATTTCCAATTACTTATCTTATAAAATCAACAGTGATTCCATATGTGTGTGTGTGTGTGTGTGTATATATAATTTTTATATATTATTTTATTTATATACATAAATTATATGACATATTTTATATATTATATATTTGTTATTTTATTTATATATTTATTATTTTTTACATTTTTCTTTATATCCTTGTGTTTTATATATAAATATATAAAATATATATTATGTGTGTGTATATATATATATATATATATATATATAAAAGTTAATGTAACACAAATGTGTTTTTAAATACTCTTAAAAATTAAAGAAAAAAGAAAAAAAGAACCTGGAATGAAGTAAACATGTATAGTGACATAAGAATGAGACAGTAAGAAAACTTAGGAGTTGGGTGCTGTTGTGAACAGGTCTTTGGTCAGCTACAAACTTGGTGTCTTACACTAATGATGATGAACTTTTCTTTTGTGCACAAGACCTCTTTGTATGGCAGGAAAGAACTCAAGAATTCCAACCAAAAATTACCTCTGCAGCACAGTAGGGCTACCCCACATTAATAACTCTTGGATACTATTTCCTAGACCAATTTGCTATTTGGGAGAAACCCACTGCAAGTTCCTTGGATGTCCATTAGATAGATATTTCTTAAAGGTCTTGACAATAAATATTTAGGATTTTCAGGACATAGAACTTTAGAGTGCAAACACAGCCATAAACAAATGTAAACAAATGAGCATAGTGGTATGCCAATAAAACTTTATTTTTACACACACACACACACACACACACACACACACACAAAACACACACACACATATCCTCACAAGTGAGAGAATTCAATTTGGCCCTTTTTGCAAAACAATTTGCCAAAGTCTAGTCTAGAAAACTTTTACATTAAAAAGTTTTCCCACAACTTTTCTAGTCATAAATTAGCATAAAATATTATATATTTATACAATCAAAAGACTGACAGCTATTTTCAGTGGAAGAAAGATTTATTTCTTCCCAAGATACATCAGTCTATCGGTCTGAGCTCTACTAACTAAGGTTTTTTGTTGTGCCTTGGATTAAACTGCTGTTTCCAAAGCTCCATCCAGTAAACGTGCTTGTTCCCTGTGGGAATTGGTGCAACACTAAGATGATGTCACTTTCATTGTCATCCTAAACTTTATTTACACATATTAAAAGTTTAAAATGTGTATAATGCTCATTAATGTATGTCAATCATAGTGAATCAGTACTACAAATAGTTTGTAAGTTTTAATTATATATATAGATATATCTCCAACAGAAAAATATTCATTAAAAATTCTATTAATTTTTACTGTTTTCTAATTCTGACATCCTAAGTGTAAGTCATCAAACCTTTATTGAAATGGGGATACTCATACTTTCTTTAAAAATATTTACTGAATGCCTATAGCACAATGGCATGTCTTAAGATGCTAGAGACATAAAAACATAGTATAGGCCTCCTCTAAGAGTCTCAGTCAGACATAAATGTCTCCTCAGAAAACAATGCTTAATCTTAAAAAATTACTTTCACATTATTTTTATTTTAGTTTACAAGTTTTAAAATGCTATATATATTAAATTTTAGACATTTATCAAAGATAGTATTAATACATGTTTCATGTTTCTATCTATATGTTTTATTTAGTTATATAAATGAAGTTTAAAAAAATGGAACATCCCTGAATTCTATATATATAATGAAACAATAAAATGGCTTAAATCCCAAGGTGAAGTTTTATTTCATTTAATAATCTCAATGTGACAACGTATCTGGTAATTTTTATTTTAGTCAGTGTGTATAAGTGTATATCTATGTGTGTGCATGTGTGTCTCCGTCTGTCTGTCTGTGTCTATATCTGTATCTTTATCTGTGCATATGTGTGCATATGTGTGCATATGTGTGAGTACATCAGAGACATAGAAGACAACATTTTAGAGTTAGTTCTCTCCTTTCATTATGGGTTATGGAGATCAAGCTACCTTGATGGTCCAAAATCATTCCTTACAAATATTTAACGAACACCCATTTTGCAGAATGACATACAGGGTGACTCCCTTTGCAGGTCTGAAGGCATGAAGGGCATTGCTGGGCATGATAATAGTGACACTGGTGCTGGGAAACTTAATATGAATGAGGGAAAGAAAGTTTTCTTTATCTCTAACATTATTTAAAAGTTTTCCTTGAAATTTATGAACATTACATTTTAAAATTCAGAAAATAATCAATATTAATAAAAAAGGATTCATTTACAGGTACAAATAAAGGAATGGCACAGACATTATAGGTAAATTATCTTTTCATTGTACAACCTAAGAATGCTTTCACCTCTTCTAACTTGGCTAACCGAAATTAACTTTTACTTTTTTTGTGGGGGTAGGAGAAATGGTTCAGGTCAAAGAGAATAAAATACAGAAACCCAACAATACATACAAGCATGGATGTCAGAAAAGAGACAGGATTATCATTACTGAGCAGATTCCTAATGTCCCCTCACTTCACCCCACCACACACACTAGATGCTGCAAGAAAGGAAAAAAGAAAACCCCTCTTTCTTGTCATTTCCCCTTACCAGACACACCCAGAACAACAAAACTAATTAAAGGGGGGGGGGGAGAGGCAGAGAGGGAGGGAGAGAAAGAGAAAGAGAAAGAGGGAAGGGGAAAGGAGGGAGGGAATCAAAGAAGACAGATTGGCATCCTTGCCTTAACAACTCATCATGGGAATTGTTAACTTAAGCAATTATAGAATAAGAACATGTGATGCTAAAGACACCTTTATAAATCAGTCACTTTAATCTTTCTCTACGATTTGATGGTTTAATTAGATGAGTATATAGTCACATAAATTTTCACTGAAATAGATATACTATTAGTTGTTAGGTAAGATACAAGTTATAATATTGGGCTTCTTGCTTATTCTCACACTCTAAGATTAAATGGGCATGAAACTTAATAAAATGCCTTTGATTTAGATTATACAGATTTAGATTATACTTTAATGAATGAGATTGTGGGTTCCATTTTCAGCATAGCCTACTTGGCATGGTTAACATTTCCCATATTTCACTAAATCAGAAGTAATAGTGGGAGAATATATTTTCTTACTTAAAATTTAATGTTGAACCAGACCCCTGACATCTCTCAGACACTGAGTCACCAACCAGGCAGCATACACTAGCTGGTACGAGCCTCCTGGCACATGTACAGCAGAGGATTGCCTGGTCTGGCCTCAGAGAGAGATGTATGTAACCCTTGAGAGTCTTGAAACCGTGGGGAGTGGAGAGGAATGGCAGGGGTGGGGTGGGGCTGGGGAGTGTGGACATTCTCTTTGAGACAGAGGAGGAGGAATGGGATGTGGAACTGTGGGAGTAAAGGCCAGGAGGGGGTTAACAACTGGACTGTAAAAAAAAATAAAAGTAATAATAATAAAAAAGAACTATGAAAAAGATTTAATGTTGAAATCAGAGAGATGATATTACTAATAGTCTCAAGGACAATGAAGTCCACGTAAGAAAATGAAGTTTTCTGGAAAACAATCAAAACCACACTCAATAATGCTTAAGAACTGATTTCAAATTAATTTCTGCTATTTCTCTAATAGAATGTAATGAGAAGGTGCTGACTTTTCAACTGGATGAGGCTAGGTAACCAACAATGAATGGAGAGATGACCAGTAGTTTATCCTTCATTCTTTGCATTCACACAGAAACGTCCCAATACTTGATTTGAAACCTAATAAAACTACTAAAGTTGGAAAACAGTACAGCTTTTCACAATGAGTTTTTTTTTAAATTTCTTACAAATTAAAACTAGATTTCTATTTCATTTTCACCACAGTCATTTACATTAGAAATGGATGTAAAAATGTTTCAATCTGTAGAACACCAACAGAATATACATACAACCTTTTCTGTTGCTAAAGCAAAAAATTTTCCTTTGCAGCAATGTATTCACTCACCTCTTCTGGGACTCTCATGATTGAAGAGAATGCCATTCACTGCAAAGAGATTATAAGCTTCCCGGAAATTCACTACAATCCAGTAGGCATAGAGTTTGGCTGCTCCTGTCAGAATAATTTTTTTAAAGATAAAGTTTACTCTAAAGGATCATGCTTTTCATTTACCTTAAACAATAATAACTAAAATATTATTTATAATGTATCAAAATAGCAAATATGAATCACAAGGCAAAAACAAACATTGTGTGTTAATTAATCATCTCATTAAGAAATACAATTTCCTGCTTAGTAACAGTCATAATTAATTCTTTTGCCATCTCACTTATTCAACTATATTATGTAAAATATATCAAGTTCACCTTTCTGACCTAGCTACCTCCTTCTCTTCTCTCTTTCTTTCTCTCTCTCTCTTTCTCTCTCTTCCTTTCTCTCTCTCTCTTTCTCTCTCTCTCTCTCTCTCTCTCTCTCTCTCTCTCTCTCTCTCTCTCATACACACACACACACACACACACACACACACACACACACACTTAGATAATGAGAAAGGAAATATTTGGTATCTTAACATTCAAACTGCTTTAAAATATTATTATTTATATCTTTAATGAACATTTTCTTTATAAATGTGGTAATTCAAGTCTGTTTTTTCATGCTAAGTTTGAGCACAGAGAAATTTT
The DNA here is from genome assembly GCA_021653895.1 of Mastomys natalensis. NCBI lineage: Eukaryota > Metazoa > Chordata > Mammalia > Rodentia > Muridae > Mastomys > Mastomys natalensis. The sequence goes on along the minus strand of JAJTUV010000621.1, from coordinate 280,875 downwards.
TCATGGGGAAAATGACAAAAAATATAACAACTCATTGCTTCAGCACAATCTCTTAACAGCTTAGGAAAAAAAGTCCTATTTGGGCTAAATTTCTACATAAAGTGATCTATGTAGAAAGGTTGTAGGAACAGGGGCGAATGAGGTGGTAATTTTACCTGGAGGCAATGGTAATAATGCATATGTTATGTTTCCCAACAAGTTTCTCACTTTATTCTATCTCAGGGTCAATCTCACACTCAAAAGACTATGACATACGTGCAGAATGAAAGCAGAAACATCCCCACACCTGCAGAGAACATTATATGCAGCTGGGCACATGTGTCCTTACCATAGGGTGACCTCGGATAGAAAGGTGTGGTCTCTTTCTGGGGTATTTCCTGCACTTTTCCATAAAGTTCACTTGTCGAGGCCTGGTAGAACTTCACAGAATTTATAAGGCCACAAGTTTTAATTGCATCCAGAAGCCGCAATGTGCCAACTCCGTCAACATCTGCGGTGTACTCAGCTAAGTCAAAGGAGATCTGTGAAGAAGAAGCAGAGATGACTAGCATTAAAGGCCATCAGTGAGAGATGCGAGCAAGGTGATAAGCATAGCAGTTTCACAACATGTGGCTTTATGCTGGTAAGAAAACAGCAAGTGTTATTTTCTAACAGAATTTCCAATGTGGATTTCATCTACTTCTAATGTGGAACAGCAGAAGACTACATCAATATTCATTCAGCACTTTTGTCAACACTTTAGCACCCTGCATTTCCTTCTCATTCTAGGTGCATCCCTGAGAAGCTTTGCATGATGGGGCAATGCTTGGTTCTTTAGAAGGCACTCATTAAAAGTTCAGTTTGAACCAAGCTTTTGGAGGTCTAGAAAAATACGCAGTTTAAATGAGCCCCCAAAGATGTCTGTATACTGAAGACTAAGAACATGTACTGTATACAACAGTGAACTTTTGAAAACACAGTTTTACTTCTTTTTTTTTTTTAAAGGCACAATAATAACTGTAGTACCTATAAAGAATGTGAGTTTATAAATGGCACAGTAAATGCAGCAAAATGCTAATGTGTATATATAAACTGATTTCTATGAGGTTACTGAGATGTAATTCAACATATTCTAGTTTTGCAAAATCAGTTTATTTTAAAGGAAACAGGCATGTTCTTAGGGTAGGTTTCTATTTCTGTGATACAGACCATAAATAAAAGCAAACCGGGAAGACATAAGTTTATTTGCCTCATATATCCCAATCATGGTCCATCATAGAGGGAAATGAGGCCAGGAACTCAAAGGCACAGAGGAGTGTTGTTTATCATGTTTATCATGGCTTATTTAGCCTGCTTCCTATTGAAACCAGGATCAAAAGTTCAGGGTTGATACTAGCCACAATGGGATAGGCTCACATACATTAATCATTAAACAAGTAAATGGCACTACTGATTTGTCTATAACCAATCTGGTTAAAGCATATTCTCAATTTGGTTTCCTTTTCTCAGATAACTGTAGTTTGTGTCAAGCTGACAAAAAACTACCAAGAACCATGTGATTTCTAGGCTTATTTCTTAAATAACTTAGACACAGGATAAGTAAAAGAACCTTATTTTAAATATCTTAAGACAATGAGGCTGAAAACCTTACAACTGGTGTATCTATTGTAGTACGAATTATCTTAATCTTCATGTGGGAAAACCTCTCTATAGGGTAAGGTCATTTGTTTTCATTATTTCCTGGCTACTGAATATCCCTTGGACAGAAGTCACGGCTCTATTTATGTATATATAGCACTGTCAGAAGTTGGTCCATTGCTCATTAAGGACTCTACCTACTTTGTCCATATCATCTGCAGCTATATGTAAACCTTAGGAGCTATATAAAAAATTTAAAAGGAAAGTTATATATTTCATTCACACCCTTGTAAAATGCCACAAGAGTAAAACTGAGGTCACTTTATTCCTTCTCCATGTATGTGTGTATGTGAGTGTATGTGTTTGTGTGTGTGTATGTGTATTGTAGAAACACATGTATGGGTGTAGATACCATGCAGAGGACTAAGGAGGATATAATTTGTCTTCCTCCAGGTTATCCACCTTATTTCTGAGACTGAATACACTTGAAACTCACATTTTGAGCTAGGCTAACTGGCTACCAAGTTCCCCAAATCTGCTGATCCTCAGTCCCCATTATAGCCATACCAAGCTTTTACATAGGTGCAGGAGATCTGAATGAAGGTCCTCTTGCTTGCACAGCAGGTGCTCTTACAAACTGAGCCATTTTTACAGTATTTTACTTTATTTTATTGGGATGGGGTCTCAGTATATAGCCCTGGCTGACTTGGATTACTAAATGTAGATCAGGCTACCTCTAAATTCACCAAAATCCACCTGCCCCTACCTCCAAGTTATAAGTATGTGCCAACATGCCCAGTCTATTTTATCCTTTTTAAATAATACTTTATAGAGATACATAAAATGAGCTATAAAAGAGTTTATAGAGATACTATAAAACTTGCCAGTTTAAAGTTTACAATTTAATGGTTTTCATAATTCACAGCATTATGCAATCATCATTACCATCTTACTTCAGAACATTTTTATTACTCCCAAAACACTCTGCAGCTATCAGCAGTCATTCCCCAGCTCCCAGCTCCCAGTTGTACCTGGACAGCCACTGATCAGTCATGTTTTTCCATTATACATTTACCTACTGGAAACATTTTTTAGGAGTGAAATCACATAGTATATGGGCTTCTAAACTAGCTTCCCTCTCTTACTGTTGTCATTGCAGTCTTTGGTTATAGTCATGCTTATGGGTTAAAGTGTTCTCTCACTGTTGTCTTGATATGCATTTGTGGGGACTAAAGACATTGAGGATATTGTCATGTACTTAAGGACCATCTTTGTATATTAAATCCTTTGTCCATTTTCTGCTTGCTTTATATTTTTTTATTAAATTATTTTATTTATTTACATTTGAAAAGTTGCTCCCTTCCTGCTTCCCTCTCCCTAAGTTCTTCACCTCATCCTCTTCTGCCTCTATGAGGGCGCTCCTCACTGAGCTGTGCTAGTCTGTTCTACATACTAATATAAGTCCTCTGCCAGATACATAAATTGAAATCTCTTCACATCAGGACGATTGTCCTCTCATAATTTTAAACAGTGGCTTATGAACAAAAAATGTCTAATTTACCTGTTTTTCTTTGTTATATGTGCTTTGTGTTATAGTTAGGAATAATTTCCATAAGCTAAGAAAATGAATGTATACTTATATTAATTTAGTTCTGTGACTGTAACATGAAAATAATGTTAAAACATGTAAAAGAGTTAATGTAGCTGTGTCCTTACAAACTTATTCCATAATGGGAAGGTGAAAATGTTATACTGCATGTTTATAAACTAGTCCCTTACACTTATTTCCATGATCATTTTAAATTAATTTTGTATATAATTAGGGGTCAAAATTCATTATTTGCAGATGGAGATCCAACTGTTTCAGCAACATATTTTGAAAATGATTATATCTCTGATGAATGGTCTGGACACAGAAGCTTTTGTTCTTCAGAAAAGTCTCAGTCCTATGTTGATAGGAACATACACTGAAAAGGCCTCAGGACAGAGGTGTCAACAGCTCTATTAAAACAGTAACAGTGCTATGTAAGTCCTCAGTGTGGAGCAGATATCATTCTAAGCAGGTGAATGAACACATGACTCAGATGCAAGAACAGGTACACATTTAATCTGAAACATAAAGAGAAAACAAGCACAGAGCGGCATGGTAAATGTAACAGAGAACATGCATGTGTGTTCTCTTTTCAGTGAACCAAGTGTCCCTGCAGACTTTGGAGTACAGAAAGGAAACTGCTTTACTTCATAAGCAATGGGACTCCATTCAGAGGACAGGCTATGGAAAAGGATCAGCCACAATTAGGCTGAAAGTAGCTTAGACAGCAGGGGATGATGGGAAGAATGGCTACCTGTTAGCGATTTAAAAACATGTTTTCACAACTGTTGTATAACTCCATGAAAAGGAATGCATGTTTGGTAGTCAAAATTTTATAGAAAAAGATTATTTGATAAACAATTAATTATTTAAAAAGTACTTTTTAACATAAAGTAATAAATTAAATGTCTACACCAGTCAAAACAGTACTTTATAGTTTCAACTTTCAAAAGTTAAAAGTATGATTTGCAAAACACTAGAGGTCTGGAGAGTTACAGCCCATTGGCCAAACCTGGCCAGCTTCCCACTATGAAATAGTTTTATAGGACGCAGCCACAATCATTCTCTTACATATTTTCCACTGTTGTTTTCATGCTACAATCACTGGTCTAATGAATTTGTTGTTTAAGAATGTAATTCTCACAAAGCTGAGAGTATTATCTGGTCCATTACAGAAATAACTTTCTGACTTCTGAATTAAAACTATAGTTGCATTTAACATCCAAGGGAAGTCCTGATGCTCTAGGACTTATAATTTGATCATACTCCCCAAAACATATTATCAATCAGAAGTGCACTTAAATCTGCTTCACCTACTGCATACCCTAGTGCAGTAGTTTCCAGTGGAGAGTCTAGGGCTGCCTGGGAGCCGCCTGTGCTTGGGACATAGGATGTGGGCTCAATCCTATCAATCAAAATCTAAGTTCAGCTTCTACTGAATGGCCGTATTTTTGCTTCACTCTAAAATAAATATATACATAGTCTAAATTTTAGACTACAGTCATTTTTCAGAGGCCTGGTGACATGGAGAGCAGCATTTTACTTCTCATGGTAAGAATAAAAGAGGAATCAGACTAGTATGAAAGAAAATACACAGGGAAAATCCCAAAAGCAGTCTTAACTCCCTCTCCAGAACACCTGCTTCTGGATCCTCACATTCCTCCAGATCTCTTCATGCTCCACTGGTACCAACCATAAGTGATACTGTTCTACCAGGCCTAGAGCATTCCTGCTTCAGGCCTAGGGCATAGTGTGCATATGTGAGGAGGGTTGGGTTTTTTCCTTCTACCCACACCCTAGGCATGTGATTAAGCCAGTTACCATCTAACTATCACTATGCACATGACTCCAAAGTCCCCAGATTCCATTTGCTTCATTTTTCTGCCAAATTTTAATTAAACTGAATTCAAGACATTCTTCACAAAGCTCTCCTTCCCTTTGTCCCTCCATTCACAGTATCTGTGTAAAACAAAGTTTAAGACTAACCCATCTATTCCTTCCCTTCATAGCTCAGAGATACAAGCCTTCTGACAACTTCACCCTTTCTATATGAAAGAAATTTCCATGGAAGCAAGAACAAACGATGTAAAAAAAAATGATGAATAAGGATTAACTTCTTTCAAGTCCCTCAATCAAAAGATAGCATATGTCACTGCAGATGACATATGTGGTTTGCCTCCTCAGGCCTTTATAAAGCCATGGCTCCCTTGCATGATTCCCTCTGGCTTACCTAGAGGTACATTTGGGTCAGTGTGATCTCTGCCCTCGGCTTGGCCCTCCCTTCTTGTCTTCCTAGATCCCCTTCTCTATCTGGCCACTTGAAAGAGCTAGATTCACCCCACCAGCTCCAGGGCACTCTGCCTTGGGGCAGTAACTACATGGGAACTTTGACCTCCTTCAGCAAACTGGCCTTCAAGCATCTTTGCAGCTCTGCTGCTTTTTCTTTGTACCGAATAGCATCTGTCACATAAAAGGTACTAAGAAATCTCACTAGAGTGAGTAAGAAGCTTTTAATTCTGAAGTTTAGTATTTGGCCCTAAATGTAACTATCATATACCATAACAACAAACCACATATAGAGCAAATTCCACTTTCAAAATCTCAACAGGGAGATGGCTCGGGAAGTAAGGCGTTTGCTGTGCAAGCATAAAAACCTGAGTTCTAACTCCAGCATCCATATAAAACTCTGGGTATAGTAGGCCTGTCCTGTGATGCTGGCACTAGAGAGGTAGAGAAAGGGGATTCTTTGGGTCTGTTGGCCAGCAGTCCAGCAGAATCAGTGAGCCCCAGGATCACGGAAACGCTTCCTATCAAAACATAATGTGGAGAGTATCTGAGGATACTGCAGTGCACATATGGACACACAGCTTAATGAACTACTTGAAATTTTCTGATTCCACATCATCTCAGAGAAAGTGATTTTTCCATGAAAAACTAAATGTAGTAAAACAAAGCCAAAAGACAAGAAAACTGCTATCTCTAACAAAAGTTACAAGAGAAGCTCATAATGCCTTGTGTGGAAAGTGCCTCAGACCACACAAGTAGTCACAGTATGCACTGTTTACAGCTCTGCTGCCAGAGCAAGTTATGAATCAATGAGACCCACAATAAAACATTGCTTTCCATCTTGAATTAGTTGTTCCTAGTGAGCAGGAGTCACTAGGGTTAGCTAGCCTTTACTTAATAGCTGGGACCACATACAAAGCTTTGCCAGGGCTGGTAGAGTCAAGCAGGTATGGGTCTGACTGTAGGGAATAAGGTTTGGCTACAAAAAATGCAGAGTAGGAAAACAGAACCCTGCCTTCTATGTCTGCTTGTCCTTTTGTGCAAGAGGCAGGAAAAGGATGCTGCAGGGCTTAAAAAACGTGACCATGGCATGGCATTCTAAGACTTAAAAAACAATTCAACGAAAAGCTCCTGGAAGACACAGGCACATGAGGTGCAAGCTGTTCTAGAGGTAACAACTGTGTGGGGTAGGGGATAGGAAATAAGAATGAGTAGCAGGATGACAAGCACCTGGCCACGTATGCTTCAGCAGTGGCTATGTCTCAGGAGCAAGAGAGTCCTTGGTTTACATATGCATAAGTCAATGCTATTCTGGAACACGCTTTTTATGTGTCTGCAGCTTATGAAAGGCCTCTGTGGGGACAGCCATGGCTGTGGCTGAGCAGAAGACAATACAAGTTGAACATGGCTGACTTACTGTGCTGTGCTCTGGACCCACACTGGACTTCTCCCAGGCCAACTCAAGGCCTGCATCAACACACAACTTTACATATTTTCTTTATCCTGTTGCAGTTAGTTTTGTTTTAAAACATTTATAGTTACAGGCTAGAAGCATATTCATATGTTAATCAACCAGTTAAAAATTATAGCCAGAAAAAGAAGTGAAATATTTGTTAACATTTATAAAATGAAGGGCAAATTAAGATGTCTGTCAATTAAGGGTTTTCATGGGGAATATACAGGACAAGGTTAAAAACCCTCCAAAACAGTAGGAGGCACTACCCTCTAATGCCTTTGTCTATCTGTCCTATTCACTATATTTTGCAGTGCTTAGTAAATGAGACATTGACTTATCTGTTCAATAAACTATGTTATTTTCACAAATTTACACTTTTGCTAATAAACACATTAATAAGTAGTGGCTGTACTTCTAGTATATTGTAAAGTTCGTCCAGTCTATGAAGGCTCACATGCTCTGGAAGCCAACTTCATTGTGACCACTTTCCAAATCTGTTGACTCTTATTATTAATGTAAGGAAGACCAGTGTCCCCATGGAGTGATGTTTGGTAATCTCCAGTTCTAACATGCCATTTTTTATTTCCTACATCAGTGGCAATGCTTGAGTCATATGTGTGCTACTTTTGTATTCTCCAACAATCTTCAGTCCATTCCTTAAAATCTGTACTGAATTACTTTTGCAAGCAAAACATAACTAGGCTTTGAATAATTTGTTTTAATTAAAATTAATATAAAACAACTACTAAATTAAAAAACTATGATGTGCGACAGGTGTGGTAAAACATACCTGTAATCTCAATACTCAGGAAGCTAGAGCAGAGAGGCAAGAGCTTGATGAGGGCCAGAACTACATAGAAAGAATATTTTTTTCATTTTCAACAAGTTCTACATAAAATTTGAGAATTTCCTTCTATTGAAAATGCATACCACACTTCTCAGTAGCTTGAGTGCTTTCTGAGAGCCATTGAAGGTGATGGTACCATTGCTACAAGTGTCCTGAGTATCACTCACGGCACTCCTTGCTTTGAAGCTCCTGTGGGGACTAAGTCCATTGCTGGGTATTGCTCTATAATGTGTCATAGCACATGGCTGCATCAATACTTTGCTTTTTAAAAATGAACTAATAACATGTTAATGATATCAAAGTCATTTTCCTATGTTATACTTTGTACCATAACAAATATTGTAAGAACAAGACCATGTTTCACCATATTGCTAGAGTCTATAACAAAGTAACCTTGCTTTCCTTTGAGTGGGACCAATCAAGTTTTAGTATTTTATAAGGTACTTAAAGAAAGCAAACTCTAGAATGAACCTCCACCCCCATCCATTAGCACAACAAGTTCCGCTCACAAGCTCTTAACACGACCATGAATTCCAACCAACAAAATCTAAGTGTATTAATAGTCTTTCTGGCTGGAATACCCTGCCACCAACCTAAACTTTTCCAGCCAGGTTCTAAGTTGCCCTTCCCTCAGCTACCCTTCCTTATATAATCCATCCATTTTGGTTACCCTGACTTTAGGTTTACCTTTTAACCCTCCTGGCCTCTTGGTCTCCTGGTTTACCTGCCCTCCCCTGTCCTCCTCTCTCCTCTCCTCATGTGGCAGAGCTCTGGGTCATGCCCACTCTGGACTCTCCCAGATGTCTCTGCCTCTGGTTATGCTCTCCTTTTTATCTACAATAAACCTTCTCCACCATACCTAGGAGAGTCATGTTCTTATTTTTTTCTTTTCGTTTTTCCTTTCTTTTCATTCACCTGGGAATTCTAAATAGCATATTTTCTGAAGACACATAGCTTTGATTTGACACTGAAAGAGCAAGGAGTCTTGCCAAGAAGAACAGTGTATAGAGAAGAGAAAGCAGGACCCCTTTGCAGGCTGCATTTTGAAAGTCATCTGGAGTTCCAAGAGGATTCAGGACAGAAGGAAAATGTTCAAGAAAACAGATGGCTACTCTTCTTTGATTTATGACATCTGATGCAGGAAGTGAGTATAATACAATTTTTAAAATTAAAAAAAATGGTATGAAGCTCCTATACCATCTCACTGGGTCCTGATGTCTACACCAATAGCAAACCTGTCCCTTAAGCTTGATTAAATACTGAATTAATAAAATAATGTCAGTTAGCTGAATGATATTCTATTAAGAAAGCAGGTGCATATAAAAGAAACCATACATGTTATAGGCAATGTTGTTTTCTCCTATAGTGTTCATCTGCATGTACCAACATCAATGCCTCGAATGTAGATACATTCTGAAATATTTCTTAGGTGAAAGACTATGTAACATCAGTGCAATTCTGTAACGGCCCATTTTGCCCCACGTTTGGGGCTATTTTATATCTGTCTGGCGCTGTTGCTCTGGTCCGCTGGTCAGGGTCTAGCAAGAGAGAGAGTGGGGAGGGGCAAGAGACGCAAAGAATGGAGACAAGACAGAGTCTGATCAAGTCTCTTTTATTGAAAGGAAATTTTGGGTATTTATATCTTTTATCAAGTGTCTTTTTCACGTGGACAAGCACAGTTGAAGGCACTATGTCATGTGTCTTGTAGCGTGGATACCACGTGTACCTAGCTAGCAGTGTGGAGACCATGTGCGCCTAGCAGCATGGAGATCATGTGTACCTTGCAGCTGGGGGCACTAAGCAGCAAAATAAGATATGTGAGAAAACCAAGATGTTTATCAGAGTGTGCTCAGCTGTTGTGGGCTGTTGAGAACAAGTCTCTTGTCAGGGTATATGGCTCGAGAGGGCTGTAAAGATGATAGCTGCTTTTGGCTCCCAACAATCAGTGTAATTCAGAAAATACAGCTCTTTCCTCTCTGCAGTCTTTCTGAGTTTTGTTTTGAGTTCTTGAGCATGAAGAGAAAAACACTATTAATAATATGATTATTAATGCTTTTGTATGAATGCTTAGTAAATCTTATCTTTTTATAACAACAAAGTGAAAAGAAGGTAATTTTTTACAGTTCCAAGATGGAAAAAAGTAAATTCTAAATTGTGTGTGTGTGTGTGTGTGTGTGTGTGTGTGTGCTCACATGCACTCTTGTTTATTATATAGTCGAGGCTGCCCTTACCAGATTAAGGAAACCCCACCTGAATTAGGCTTCCAAGTGCTGAGATTATAGGCCTATGTGAGCACTAGCAAACTAAGTCCCATGTTATATTTGAATTTTGTTTTGTGTTATATCCCTACACTGGAACTGATAAGTAACCCAGACGTTAGATTTTATAGGAGAACAGGTCCATCTGAAAAAGACAAGTCTTACATTCTTTTGCATATTACTTGTGATTATAACTCAAAGGTTGGCCAATGTCTACAGCCTTCTGATCTGCAAACTGATGTGACAGAAGCAGACTCCTAGGGATAAGAGTGTGGAAGAGAATGCTTTTTATACCTACAGTATAGTAGGCAAATAGGGAATGGAAGAATAAATAATTGCAAAGAAAGAATGGAAAATACTCACTAAGTTAACATTTCATAAGAAAATGGAAAACAAAACAACAAAAAGTCCTACAAAGCATTAGAAACTGGAATTTCTTATGAGCAAAAAATCTAATTGGCTGTGCAGTAACTCCTTTGGGTATGAGAAAAGATGCTTGTGTATGTTGTTGATGAATGTGAAATGAAAATAAAATTAAAAAGTTGCTTATCTTTGGTCACTAAACTTTTATGGCTCTGCTCCTCATTTTCCCAGTCTTTAATCTAAGGCCTTCCTGGCAAATAAGTCATTCTTATTAAGCCTCAGTTTCTCTATTCCTAATTATTAATGTCTTCTCTAGCCCTGATTTTCTATACTATTAAAAATGTCAGGCAAGTTTTAGCCAATATTCATTTGAAGATTGGGAGACATACAGTCAATTAACCTTTGATATGCAAAATAACCAGTAACTGAAGCAAAAAGAGCAAGACCTCCTACCCTGACTGTCTAGAGAGGATCTTCAGTCATAACTACAGATTGCTCAAGCTGCTTCTAAGACACTAATATCCTGCATCCATTCACCTATTCCACACCATCGGTAACTCACTGCCCTCTTTCCCAATAGCAGAAAGTTGCTTGACATCTGCTTGGTCTTTCTATAATCCATCAACCCTGATACTTGAAACATTATTCAAAATTCTAACATCTCACTGAATCCTACTTTTATAAAAATGTCTGGGTCCCTCAGGGCTTCCAGATAAAGTTCAAACACCTCATTTTAAGTAACTGAGGTCAACACAAGAAATATGTGGCCATAACTCCCCACCACTACCATTATAAGCACAGCAGTGATAACACTTAAATGGAGAAAGTTAAAAGGAAATGGGTGTGTAGGCCTGGCCCCAAATAGCAGAAGCTAGGGAAATATAAAGCTATAAACATGCTGGAATCTGGATAGGAGTTAGACAAGGTGTGTAGCAGGATATTAAGGCTCAAAGTGTTAGGCTTGATACTGGCATCAAAGGCTGAAACAGACCTTCCAGTGCACAAAGGAAGAATAGCTGTGAGTGCTTTAATTTTTTTACTTATTGGTGAAATAGAAGTCTAGTGATACTGCCCAGGCACTCTTGGATAAAGTGGGTATTGGGACTCTCCTAGAGGCTAGGTTCAGCAAGGTAGAGCCTGTGACAATATAGGTGGAAAGGAATGGAGTGAAGGCAGGGATTCTGTTGGATGTAGACTCATAATTTACTTTACTTTCCTCTTGCTGATGACATTCTAATCCAAGACCTCGTTCTTGCTAGGCAAGTACTCACCAACAGAATGAAGCTCCCAGCACACAAGTCTTAAAAAGTGAATATCAATGTTAAGAACAACTATCAGTAAAATCTATAATTAACAATTGATCTAGAAGAAATAAAAATAAGACAGTAGTCGGGTAAATGACTTTAAGGTTAGACTTGCTATGTAGACCAGGCTGGCGTCAATCTCACAGAGATCTGCCAACCTCTGCCTTCGAGTGAAGAAATGTACCATGACTGACTAGAAACCATGCTTTAAAACAGGAAAAAATTGAAGGGGGCAGATCTCTTTGATACTATTTCTCAAAGTATCAAAACAATTATTAGAGATAAAACATATGTTCAGCAAGGTACATGACTCTACAAAATATAGCCAGCAGCCTCATCACAAGAAAAGATGCCAAAGACTCCTGTCCTCTCTGACCCACAGCTTCCTATACAGCAGGTATGCAACCCAAAGCTTACAAGTTTGCTGAGGAGGGTGAACAGAGAGAACACATGACTGGTCCTTACAGATAAAGAGATGGGCTACCTTGGGGTCTTTGAGAAAGGTGGCAGAAACTTACCAGTCTTGAAACCTGCTATGAAGAAGGTAGACAAGTTAGAATTTGCACCTGGCTTCAAGTGCTCTCTTGGCATTTGAGAAATGGGCACATTTCCACATTCTAAATGGAATCACTTTGTTCTTCCAGGACTTCATGGTGCTTAGCTAGGTACAGTGGCATATTTATGATAGCATGAAAAATGATCCTAGAAAATGAACAACTGCCTACAATTTCAAGTTTCAACATTACTTTTACTTATAAGAACCTTATTTTGCTTCAAGATTTATTACAATGACTGGAGATCTTAAAGCACGAGCAATCTGTGACCATACTTCATGACTGAGAAAATGACCTGCCCTGGGAGTTTACTAAGGTCAAATCAGAGTTTACAGCCCTGTTTTCCCTAGTATAAGATACTCTTGGTTCTCTTCTTTTTTTTTTCCAAGATTAACTATCCAGGCAAATGGCACTGCAGTCTGACAATGTACATGGTGTGTGAGCATGCACGCACGCAGATACACACATTCCTCTCTCTCTCTCTCTCTTCTCTCTCTCTCTCTCTCTTCTCTCTCTCTCTCTCTCTCTCTCTCTTTCACTCACTCACACAGTCAAATCTGACAAAGACAAACTGAAGAAACTTCTAGCTTGACATTAAGAAGGACTCAGAATTTATCTTGCATAGTTTCTACTACTTACTTTATATTTTTATATGAAATCTAAACTTTTGTTGGCTTAGTGAGTGCACAAAAAATATAAAGAAAGATGCCTTACTCTGCTAAGAATGAATGTGATGCTACATAACCACAAAGTGCTACTAATAGCTTACTAGAGAGCTTCTGTATAGATGAAAGGGTTTATACACATGAGCACTGCAACATGAAAACAGAGTGCAGAAGTGATGCGAGGCAACTACAGTCAAAATGATGTAATGAATTTCTATCCATAAACTTGAATCTTGCTTCTAGTTTTGTTTATTTCCCCATTCATTGTTACTAATTTAATGGTCTATGGAGCAGTCACAGAGAGTTGTACAAAGCTATAAAGAGCAGGCCCAACTTAATAGCCAAACATGTTTTTAGCTTTAAGAATAAGGGAGGAGGCAGTTTAAGAATGTGAATTCACAAGGCAGCAGCTCTTCAAAGGAGTTACCCAGCACTGTTCTTATCTCACAGTTTAACAGTGTAGCAAAGCATCAGCTAGTGTCCAGACAGCTCTGCTGTTTAAAGCTGTATGCTCTATGGTGGAATGGTCTGTTTAGTGCTCTGCTCACATAGCCAGGTCTGGCAGTGTCAGAAGCTCTGCTGGTGCTTAGCAGTTGAAGGGCACAGAAGAGACTTTAGAATTCACCAGAGAATGTTAATAAGACAGGAAAAACAAGCCCATTTGTGTTTTCTTTATTTGTCAAGGGAATCTAGCAGGCCAAGTCTGCTGGAATTCTTTAAATCTTTATCAATTTGTTTCTTTTTCTACATATATGCAGACACTTAAAATACACTCAAAACTGAAAAACCACTAAAAGTTGTAGTATCTTTGGTTGGGATGGGATCCCAACCCTTTTTACTTGTGCTACTTTACTTGTCCTGTTATAGCTATATTGATTATGGACATTTGCAAAACTATCATTTGACAGTCTTTAATATTTCTGCTTCCTTCTTGTTGTTTATTTGTGGGTTTTTGTTTGTTTTGTTTTGAGACCTCAAAATTATTTCTGTAGACTGTACTGGTCTCAAACTTGTAGCAATCACCCAGCCCCTACATTATGAGTGCTGGAATACATGTTGGTGCAACCCCAGGCAGGCAAGAGTTATTTTTGTTCGCTCAATTAACATGTATCATAAAACTCCCAATGTCATGACATTGGTCTAAACATCAAGGCACATCTAAAGGCAGAAAGCAGAAATCATGGTCCTCTAGAGATACATTCTCTAGTGCTTACACAATTTCTACTGTTCAGTCATACTGTGAGAAGAAAATGAACACTACAAAAATAAGAATTCATAGTAAAATTGGCAATAATGTGCAGCATCTAAAAAATCTGCCAATTCACGCCCTCTGGAATGCATCCTTTCTATTATCATTTTCTACAACACACACTTCCTAAAATGAGCTAGACATAGGATGTCTAGGTCTTCTGTGAGATTGGATATAAGAGGTATGCAAGAGAAATAATAAAGGGGCAAAACAGCACACAATAGAAGAAAGCTCTGAAGTAGAGCCTCATACCCTGCCCTTGAGAAAAACAAAGCTGAAAGTATTTGCCTTAGCAACAGCCTAGGAAGCTCAAAGAGTTAATGAAGGGGAACTTTCCCAGGTCAGTGAATAGTCATATAGTCATATAGTGAGTAGAGTCTTCAGTTCTGAATTTTCTTATGCTAGTATTCCTGGGACTAAAGATACAAAAGTTTAGGAAAGTTTACCTCACATAAGTAAGTCTAAGGGCATATGGGAGCTTAAGGAAATTCTATCTATTACGCTACAGTGTAACTTTGGAGAAGCCATTTGTAACTGAAGAGGAAAACAAGTAGAGGGAGTTGGCTAGCTACAACTCTGGAGCTATAGAACCTGTGGGGTTTAGGTTAGTATGAGACAGAGTGAAGGCAGTGGGTAAAAAGGCTGTGCAGGCTCCCACACAGAATGGACAGGCTGTTGAGGGCTCAGGCTAGAGAGAAAAACAGAGACCCAAGAATTGATCAGGGGTAAAGAGGGGTGCCAGAGGTTCCCAAAGAATAAAGGCTTCATTTTTCTACACTTGTACTTTCACTCTAAAGTGAGGCTTTGTCTTTAAATCAGAATGAAAGGAAACTCACTATAAACAGTTACTAACCTAAAAGATACACTCTGAGTGCCCTAAAAAAGTGTGGTATCACTTCTCCCGGGGTTTTTCACACAGAACTGGACAGGAAGAACAGGAGACAGAGAGCAAAGGCACTGACTTTAACGGCAAAAATGGAGGTCATGGCTACTCACCAAGCTCAGGGGTCCCTCTTTGTCTCCCACACGAGACATTCAAGATACAGTCAGCTCTTTCAGCTCTCTAGTAATTAGGAAGACTTATTTCAATAGGAAAAGTCCTCAATGAGGAAGTGAATGGATTTGAAGGTCATAATATTGACATCTTTTGATGTTTATAGTTCTCAAATTCTCTCTACTATCACTACTAAGACAGCATAAATAGCATAACATGATGATTCTTGTTATGCCAAGGCTATGACTGTAAACATCAATAACTAACTTTGAGACAACAGAAAGATTTATGAGCTTTCTCCCTTATCGAGTGTAGGCCAAGTTCTGTGTTGAACCATGACACAGTACATACAGACCTAGTGGCTCCATGTGCACTCCTTTCTGGCAAGGCTAAGTGTGCCCTCAAGCTGAGATCCGTCACACAGCAATAGCATGCTCAGCTCAGGCCTCAGCATATCCCAAAGCCTCTTACGCAGGGGAAAAGGTTAAACATACAGAAAATGCTTATTGATTAAGTAAAAGATAAAGAAAGCTCTTTATGATAAACACGACACTAAAAGAAACACAAACTATTGTTTTTTTTTGGGGGGGGGAATAATCTGTGGAAGCACCAGTAAAGAATTATAACCACAAAGTTCAAAATTCATACCCTTGTGGTCATTCAAGCACAGGTAAGGTTGTTTAGAGTAACTTGGGCAGACTGAACAAGGAACCAAGATAGAGCAATCCCAAACATGGCAGTACATTTAAGTTTAATTCTTCCAAATATATATAAATGAAGCAGCAAAAATCAAAGAGTTTAAAATTCTAATGTATATAATTAGTGATTTCTTTCAGATAAAAATATAACAAGATAGGAGTTAAAATGTTGTATTTATTACATATTGTTTTATATTCTGTTCAGTCTTAAAGCTAAAAGTGGGAGAAAATATCCAAGAAATCAATCGCTCATAAGGACCAGTGAGATAACTCAGCAAGTAAAGGATCACACCACCAAACCTGAAGGCTTGAATTCCATCTATGGGACTCAGATAGAACCAATTCTCACAATTGTTCTTCAGCTTCCACATGTGCACCCTGTGACCTCCATGTCATGTTTGGACAGTGACACATATGCCTAAACATGTACACTTTATAGGTAGGTAAGTATGTAAGTAAGTAATTAAGTAAAATAATTTTTAAAATTTAAAGACAGAGTATATGAGTTCTATAGAGTTAAGAAAGGTTTGATGATGGAGCTGGGGTATGGTGCCCAGTGCAAAGAGAAGATGAAATAACCAGCTCACTTTGCCTCAAACACATGTAACTTCTGTGAGTTGCAGCAGAGACAGAAGGATTGGAATCATGGTTGTTTATCAGTGAGAAAAGGACCATTAGGCCCTAGCAACAGATCAGCCTTGTAATTCTTTCCACAAGGCAGAGGACAAAAGCCTGTATGGTCACATGCCTGCCAGTTGCCCTGCTTCCTACACCAGGAATCCTCTGCATTCTCCTATGGCCATATATGAGGCAGTTAATATTCTACCTAAGGGAAAAAATACTGAATATTAGTGTATTCAGAATAGGAAATTAGGAAATGGACCTGAGCACAAGGGTGCAACAGGGGGTTCGGGCTGTGGAGCAAACAGCTGCTACTTTTCTGACTTCATACCTTGACATCTGCTTCTTCTATAAACCAAGACAAATGTCATATTCCAGTCCTATGAATGAATTTGTATTAGAGTGTAACTATTTGTAAATATCCTTGTGGTTTTTGCTGGGGTTTTTGTTGTTGTTGTTGTTGTTTACATAGCACAAGGAAAAAGAAAAAACACCTCTTGTTTACCCACAGTATATGACAGAGTATTACCCAGAGGAAGGAGCCAACACATTAACTTGCTGCCATGAGGCTCATCACACTAATGGCAGGGTGTTTGTTTGATTGGTTTCTGCTTTGTGTTTTTGAGGCAGAGTCCCACACAGACAAGGTATATATATGTAGCAAAGACGGACCTTGAACTCTGATCCTCTTACTTCTATCTCACTCCCAAGTGGTGGGATTACAGACTTGGACCAGCATACTGGGTTTAGATTGTGTCAGTTTATACGAGCTCCTCCTACGCATGCCCTAGGCCTCCATTTCTTTCCTTAGCACAACATACAGAAATGTCTGTGAAGTCTTTGTCCAGGAGCTACTGGCACTTTGAGATAAAATTAGAATTCTTCCACTAAATGGTCAGACAGTCCTCTCTCTGTCCACATCCATGTGTTAAATAACACTGACTCCTGTGAAAAGTTCAACAGGTACCATAGAACTGGGAGATGAAAGGTAGGTACACAGAGAAGTCATCAAGCTTATTATTTAACCTGAAGAAAGATATACCAGTTTCATTATAGTGACTTGCCAAAACCAGTATGAAGAAAAGCTTTCCTTTAGTACATAGACATGCATGCACACAGGCATACCTTGTACTGGAGATAGAACCCAGGTTCTGACAAATGATAAGCAAGTATTCTACCCTGAGCCATATCTCCAACCTACAAACATATGTTCTTAATTTTAAGAAATATCACTTTCCATTTTCTTTTCTCCCACCCCTTTTATATTAAGAATAGATTTTTCCTTACATAATATATCCTGATTATGTTCCTTACTCTATTCCTCCAAATTCCTTTCCACATCCCCCACCTTTACCTATTCCCTTTCTGTCTCTTATTAGAAAGCAAGCAGGCTAATAAAAAAATACAACAAAATAAAATATAAGATAAAACAAAAATTATCACACCAGAATTAGACAAGACAAAGGGAAAGAAAAGAGTACATGAGAGGGCACAAGATTAGAGATCCACTTTTTGTGCACATTCAAAAATCCCATAAAAACATTGAAATGGAAGCTACAATATATATGCAGAAGACCTGGTGCAGACTTGTGGAGGCACTGTACATACTGCTGCAGACTCTGTCAGTTCATACATGCTTTAATCATGTTGATTTAGAGGGTCTTGTTTTCTTGGTGTCTTCTATCCCTTCTAGCTCTTAACACTCTTTCTGCCTCCTCTTCTGTGGGGTTCCCTGAATCCTGAGGAATCCCTCCACTTTCCTATACAATATGAACTATATCTCGAGAATATGGCAAGGCAGAATGCTAGTCACTAAGCTGAGGCTGCTGTTTTCTAAACCAAGGCAAGTGAAATAATGGTCAGCTTGATCCCTTCCAATCCCTACTATGCAACTCCAGCATCCTAAGCACCCTCATCTAGGACCAACAGTAACTTCTCAGAGAATACTCAAATTGTCCAAGTTGGCCTGACCACCATGGTCTCAAAGTATAGTAGCAGTGGGTGAAGAAACATTCTGGAGCTATCCTGAACACAGCCTCCCTGTGCTCCACATATTTTATACGTATAGGAGGATATTCATATTTCTTACTACTACATCACAAATATTTCTCACAGCTAAGCACTTAAGTATCATCAAGAGTAAGATGATCTTTGCCTGATGTTTCCCTCTCCTTTTTTGCATTCCACTGTAAACTATCTTGGTGAGGAAACCCCCATGTGGATTTAACCTTTTTGCTCAAAGGATGTCTACATTTTACTGACACCAGACAAAAAATGAATTACAGCACCCTTACCAACTAATTATGGCTTTCCTCTTCAATTTCTTCATTGCCTAAGAATGAACCTAAGTTCATTGTAGACTTATAGACACCAATATCAGTAGAGCAGTCATTGTACCACCTAGTCTTGTCACTTTTACCCCTCCTATGCCCCAAGCTAGTAGTGGAACTCGGAACCTTGTCAGCTATCCAATTGCTCTGCCACAGAGTTATAGGCCCAGAACCATAGTTTTAAGAAGTTCATATTTTGAGTTCCCTACCATCCCACTCACCCTTCTTACCAGCCCTTCTAATTTCTCTCATTTTACAATAGACTATCTTGCTATAGGCCCAGATACAAGGAAGAGGTCCACTTGTTGCAAGCAAAGAAACCATTTCTCTCATTCTCCTTCCTGCCTACATCACAGGAGAATATCTCTATTTCTTAGAAGGGGAAACATTTATTTGCCCAATTCGTAGCCTCTTATTCTCTCATAGATTCACAGACTTAAATTGGGTGGCTTCCGAACTACCTTTAACTCAAGTTCCAAGAAATCTGCCACCTGTTTTGGCCTCTGCAGACGCCTGCAGTCATGTGCATACTCCCCAACATAGGCACTCATACATGCATACATATAGTTGAAAATAATAAAATATAAACTGGAGAGATGTACAGTGGCTAAAATTGTGTTGTGCTCTTCCAAAAGACCTCAGTTTGATTCCCAGTATCCGTATCAGGCAACTCAGAGCTAGTTGAAATTCCAATTGCTTCTTATCACAGAAGGTGAATGTTTATCAACAAGAAAATTATAAAGTTATATAGACAGAAGCTCCCGTATGTATTACTTCATAACTATTTATTATTATTTCTTTATTATTCAATCTTAAACTGAAAAACTACTTAAAAATTCTTTCAGAGATTTGTTAGAATGAATATTAGAAGATTCCTATAATTTATGCTCCAGAGCAGATTAGCTTGACTTGTCATGTCAGAAAAGTCACTCTGGCTTCTCACATTTAGTCTCAGTGTTAAGATTACTGTGATGAAAAACACATTGTTTATGAGCTTCTGCCCCAACTATGACTTGGATATGAGGCATCCCATAGGCTAATATATTTCAACACCTCATTCCTGGTTGGTGAGATTGCTTTGGTAAGTGTGGACTCCTTAGGAGGTGAGATCTTGCTGCAAGAAGTAGATCACTATGAGAGCATGTATTACAGATTCCATTATAACTCCGCTTCAAGTCTGAGCATTCTGTTTCCCTATCTGGCAAGATGTGAGAAAGTCATCTCACATTCATTTCTGCCATCTCACATTCGTTTCTGCCTTCATGAAATTATGAGACTAAACACATTTCTCCTTTCTTGAACTGTTTCTCTAAGGTGTCATGTCACAACAATGAGAAAATTAACTAACACACCCTCACTTATCACCTGTACCTTTCATCTCCTTTCACCTAGGAGGATATAACATGTGATTGTTGCTTTTAATTAACCACTTCACACACCTAGAAATACCTAGGAGAAGGGCCTGTGGATATGGCTGTCATGAGTAATTTAATCATCCTAAATAATATAAAAAGAACTGCCTGCTGTCAGGGGTAACATTACTTGAGGTTGAAGTTCTCAGCTACATAGAAAGCAAGTGAATAAGACATGGGTGCTTTAATTCATCTCCCCTTACTCTTGACTATGGTTGGCTGCTTCTAATTCCTGCCACCTTACTTTAACACAATGATGTGTTGTGAGCCAAATTAATTATTTCTCCCTTAAGTTACTTTTCTCTGGGTATTTCATCACAGTAAGTAAAAACAAAACTAAGAAAATACATAAAAATCTTGGCTTAAAAACATTTTCTGATGTTTTTAATGCTAAGAAAGAGAAGGCAGCAACCCTTAACATGATCCACTTGGCCAAGCAGAGAAGGAACACAAGGAAGAAGCCATATTCAGAGATATAGACACTTGCCTTCAGGAAGAAACAGTGGCTGTATGTATTGGTACCACCATGACTATAAGGTACAGTAGATGCTCTATTGCCATGAATGTAGAAAGCTTAGAGAAGGAATGTCAGAGAAGGTTTTATCAGGATATATATAGTCAGGATTCTGAACAATGTCCACCTTCTTTCAGTTTACACATGGGGTCTGTTGTTTCCAAATACAAACTTATACTGTGTGTTTTATTGTTATTTTTACACACACACACACACACACACACACACACACACACACACACACACAAAACCACATAGATTGCTGTATCCCCAAATATACAGATCCACACACTCATAGCTTTTCAACTTTTCTCTTCAACTAAAACCAAACGTACATATAATCATGGTATTAAGATGATTTGTAAAAGTGGAGAATATTGCACTTTTAGGTAATATCATCTTCATTTCTAAAAACAATTCGGGTGTTTCAGCTTTTGACACACTAGATTCATAATTAATGAGCTTATATTTTCAAAGTATCAGAAGTAAGTACTAAGTAAGTTTTAAATAAAGATATTTGTAAAGGTAAATTTAGAAGTATTGTAAAGGGTCTGGAACCTGGAAGATGAATAAACTAAGAAATTTGACATTAAAAACATATATACAAATGGGACATATATGTGCAAAGAAAAAAATATTATAATCTTTTAAAGGCACATGAAGAACCAGAGACTAGAGGCAAGCAGAGAAATGAAATATGTCACAAGGAGTCTAGAGCCTCACACAGGACTGTGCTGAAGCTGAGTCCTAAGAGCTGAAAACCTGTCTTGGTCAGGCAGGGAAGGAGCACAAAGAAGAAGCCATATTCAGAGACACAGACACTTGCCTTCAGAAGAAACAATGGTAGCATGTATTGGTCCCACCTACTTTAAAGATCAACTGAAATCACTAAAGTCACAAAGAAGTTTGGAGATTTTTAGTAGGATCTCTAAGGAGAAGGGCACATTCCAAGAAAGAAAACTAAAGACATCCTGTATGACAGAAAGCCTGATTTGGCAAAAGTAATCAGTGCTCAGCTGGTTTTGACACTGCAAAAACAAATGCTGAAACATTCCCCAAACCCCTAGAGCAGAGGTTCTCAACCTGTTGGTCAAATGACCCTTTCACCAGGGTCATTTAAGACCATCAGAAAACACAGGTATTTACATTATAATTCATAACAGTAGCAAAATTAAGGGTATGAAGCAGAAATGAAAATAATTTTATAGTTGAGGTTCAAGCCACCTCAACATGAGGAACTGTGTAGAGTGGTTGCAACATTAGGAAGCTTAACAACAACTGTCCTAGAATAATATACAAGCCCAAGAAAGCCTCAGCAAAGTTGTATCCCTGGCATAATATAGGAGCTATCACTAATGTATCTATTGATGACAAACGAATAACATAACTGTGCCACTATTGGTTTGCAGCCGAAGACAGAAGCCCATATGATACCCAGGAAAAGCAGAAGACCTGCTCACCTCATCCCCACATACCTTTCCATCTTTTACACACTGACTTCAACACTGACCTGTGTCTCCAGTCTTACCCATCCCCAGGTCCTAAAGGCAATTTCTTAAAGTCTATACCTAGCTAATAGAAAACCTTGAAATGCTATTATAGAAGAATATACACTCAGATAACTATAGAAGAGGAAATAAATTGGGAACAACCAACAGTATATTTCCAACCAAACTGTTGCCTTGGTTTGTTCTGGAACACACCAGTATTTCAAGCAATTCCTTTGACGCCCACTCTTGCTTAGCTTGGAGTGGAAGGAAGAGCCACCGCTCTGTCAAGTGGACTGATGGCTCTATGCCCCAAGATTCTCCCTGTATCTCATTCAGTCTCTGTGATTGGAAGGGAGAAGGTATTATGTGGAAACGGTATAGGTGACTGATGAAACCCTGAGCAATGCACAGAAGTAACAATTGTGGTGTTTTTCTTTAAAATGGAAAACTTTGTGACCCTAAAAAAGCTATTTCAGACACTAACCATTGATATGTAGGAATGGAAATCATCCCACTGAAGACCCTGGAATGTATCCTGTACGTGTCTGTTCCCAGAAGATACACTTAGAAGGAAGCTCATTATTTAGCCTGTAAAACTTCAGTGAACTACTCCTCACTAACCATTAGAGGGACAATTTAAAAAGTCTACTACTCCTGTTATGGGGCACTCTTCGCAGCTACCATGTATTGTGCTTTGGCATTTAGACTCCTACACCACTTGTTTAGTTATGACATGCTGGAGGGATGGGATTCTATCTTAGTGCTAGAACACTAGTTTAGCATGTCCACTGCCTGGGAAGAATCTCCAGCATCGAAATGAAAGAGAATGAGAGACAAGAAGGAGACAGAGAGGATGATGTGGGGAGAGGCAAAGGGAAGTGAAGAAAGGGGGAAGAGGGAGAAATGACCAATGTATATTATTCCTAATCAAAAACTATCTGCCCAAGTATACTTGATATTGTAGTTGCTAAACACAAACTTTCAAACTTCATGTCTTATATCCTTCTTTAGAATCCCAGATATTATATACCAAGGTTGTCTGACAGACAGAGACAACCTGATACAGATTTTTATCATCTGGCAGTCAGTCCTATATTACTATTTACTAAAGCTTTCTGGACTGTAAGATATAATATTCTACATGTCTGATACAATTAGCCAGAAACCTTTAAAGAAATCTTGAATACATTACTCTCTGGATTTCCTAAACTGTGTGGCAAGAGAAGAGATAGAAATAAAGACTGCAGGATAAAGCAGCAGATGGTCAAGCAGTCCTTCCTCTTAGGCAAGTTGTTAGTGGGTTTCTTATGTCTAAATTTAATGCTGCTCTTGAGAAAAATTATATAAGCTAACTTTTGACATTAGCTGATGAAATTATCTATAAAACACAGAAACCAAAATTAAGCTAATAAAATGTTATGTTTTATCAGTCCATACATTTCATAACAGGATAAGTGTGATTTGTAACGAATACATAAAATTTATAAGTAAGTGAGCATTCTCTAGTGCTTAAGAAGCACTTAAGGGTACTTATCAACAAAGTCCTGTGTTAAGTAGTTTGAACACTCTCCTTAAAATCTTGTTTGCCCTATTAGTTTTCTTAGTGGAACTTTTTTCAGACACTGTGATGCTGAGTTCTAATAAAGAGCATGTCTGGAATAGCTCAAATCCTGACTCAATGGGGCTAGGATTAATAAGGTTTTAAATTACCTCAAAACACAAAGTCTCATGCAAGATATTAGGTACCACTAGGATTCAGGGAATTCATCTGTACAGTCTAAGCTAGAGGTAAGAAAATTTTTGTCAGAGCCAGTCTATAATGGCCACTTACTTCTCATAAAACAACTGCTTCTTTATGATTTCAACTCTGTAAGGGAAAAAGCAGAGACAAATTTATGTGTCCTGGAACAGACAGAGACTGGAGTTACATCCTAAATCACCTGGCATTTTGACATATGAATGGTGGTTTAACAGTTTTAGTTTCTGTTGGCTACTTTTCCATCAGAAATCTAGATTTAAAAAAAATAGCCTGCATGCATGGTATACCACAGTCCTTGCTCTATCAGGACTATTTCACCTCATGATCTCATGCCAGTCCAGCTTCAAAACCTAGCCATCTGTCTTCTCCATTCCCAAGCACAAGGTCTACCTCATGAAAAATCACAGAGAAACTCCAGTGGCCTCCATGTTTAGTTCAGGGTTTCAGAACTGGACCCCTAAGATCACAGGGTGCTTCCTTGGGCTATATTAAACACAGGCCTCTCACAGCAGCGCTTCCCCTTCTGATACAATTCAAGATGTCTTCTACTCTTAACTCTGGTTCTACTCACAGAATTCACCCTCTATCCCAGATCTCTCCACATGGCTAGCGTTGGACGGACACACTAGCAACCTCTTGATGCACTTATTCAGCATGACCGTCACCACTGATGGAGCAGGCCACCTGCATGCCTCTTGATCCACTTACTCAGTTGCACAGGGAGAAATGTGGAAATATGGAACCCATGAAAGCAAATGTTTTCAGGGGTAAAGACAAAAAAAAAATAAGGTTGCAAATTTCTGCTTTTAGTAGCAGATTTCTTAACAACTACAATAAAATAGGAACTGTACGTAAGACATGAAAACCTAAATATATTTATAATTTCCTATTATGTTATGTATATATACTCTATATATTGCCTAAATAAAAGTCTTTCTACATTATTCTATTTTGTCTGACCTCAATAATTTCTACTATCTTTTTCTATCATTTAACCCCAACATAGAGTCTTTTGAGTAATATACAGAAATACATTCTATAAAGGAGAAAAATAGTCACTGTTATATATAGTCACTCATCTTACAATTTCTCCTGAGTTAAGAAAAAATAGTATGGAATAGGACCTGTAAGGACAAAAAGGAAATATAAGGCCCTGACTCAACATCACGAGACAAAGAACATCTATGTGTGCCCTTGTTGTATGTTTTATGGTTTCTAGTTCTGTGTTTTTTATGGAACTCCTATGTATGTGAATATGTGCCTCTTGTCTATATGACTTTCTTGTGCTTTTTCTTTTGCTCTTTTTCTTTTGCTTTTTTTGTTTTGTCCTATTCCAATTTGTTTGTTTTTGTTTTATCTTATTTTGTTTTACTATTATTCCTTAAATGTCTGTTTGTTTTTGTCTGTCTAATAGAACAGAAAGGTTATAGATCCAGACAGAAAGAGTAGGGGGAGTGGAACCCTACTCAGAATGTATTGAATGGGAAAAAAAATCCATTTTCAATAAAAGGAGGAAGAGAAAGAGGAGGAGAAAGAGAAGGTTACTATTTAGAGGAAGAGGTTAAAAAGAAAAGTGGCACATAAGAAAATTTCACACACAGTACTCCACTTTTCCCTAAAAACACAATAGAAAATATCAAATGACTTGAAAACTCCCGATGTGATCTGAGCAGGTTCTGATGCCATAAAGTGATTTCGTAAAACTCTCTTGCTTTAATAATTATGAGGCATGAAGTGTAGAGAAGTGTCTCACTACCATGAAACCACACCCTGGAGAGCTTGCTTGTTTTCTGCCTCGGGAGAGTTGGGCCATTGGCTGTGCTGAGGACTATAAAGTGCCCTGCTGAGTGATCAAACAACTAAAGCAAGTAGCAAGCCTGACATACTCTGAGCTGTACTGAAATTAAAAGATAACATTATTGTACAGTTCTAACTATGGAAATCTCTAGAGGGCATTCTTTCTCTGGTCATTTGCACTGAAATATCTATTTAAAATTCAAGTCTTTAGGTTCAAGGATTTCCTCTTAGTGTGGCAGGCTAGTAAAGTAGAGAAAAGGGACATAAACATTAATATATGAAGGAAGTACATAGGCTGAATAGACTGGAAACCCTTCCTAACCCAGGACTACATGTGAGGAACATGAAATATTAAATATGCAAATTCTGGAGGTACCTCAGTAAAACGTGCCTCACTCTCATAGTCCAAGAGTAACTGAGTTTCTAACTCAATAGCATTCCCTACTTTCTAGCCACTTCCTTGGAATAAATTGTCTCTATTTCTATCATTATCCACATGCTCTTGGTCCAATTCTTTGTTTTACTTCTTATAACAATTCAAATACAGTAGGCCTCATTATCCTATATTAGAGGAGGAAAATGGTTAAGTGTGTATTCAGTTTTTTCCTTGGTTAGCCAGTTACATTTGGGAATCTATATATTTTCAGAACATCCCTAAAGAAAAATTCACACATTCTGAGGACTCTACACTCTGTATTTCCTCACTAACATTCAATGAAATCATGGCAGAGAGGTAACAGGCCAACTCTTAATAGCACAAGGATATTTCTTAAAGAGTTTTTCTATTCAGTTTCCCAAGACTCACATTAAAGTATACAATGAAGTGGAGGTCATGAAACATTTCTCCAAACATAGGGCCATATTTCCCAACCAATGAATTCGAATCTCAAAGATCTTAGGTCTCATTGCTATGGTAGTTTTGAAGGCCACTGATGATGGACATACATACATACATACATACATACATGCATACATACATACATGCAAGCACGCGTAAACGCCACAACACACACCCTTAGCTACTTCTGGTCCTGAATATAAAACTGACATTCTAATCAGTTTCAAAGATTAGAACATTATATACCATTGTCTCCTTCCTTAAAAGTTAAATCAGCTGGGGCTGAGAGACCACCCTCAAAAAGGCTAACTGACACAAAGCCAGGCTAAAAAGATGGGAGAAATAATTATTCTCTCAACGAGCTAATATACTTCTCCTTCCCAGAAAACCCTCTTAAACAGCTGTGGCAATGCAGCTCTCTTAAGCCTACATATTTTTCTTTTTCATTTATTTCTTTCAAATACTGGCCAAAGGCTAAACATGTTTTCTCTAGTACTTTAGGCTTTCTCATTCTTCATCTGAAGCTACATAAGTAGCCACTTGTTGCCATGTGGTTGCTTGATGACTTCCATCAGTTGCTGACCATGCAAGCCTAGCTAAGAGCTAGAGCTTTCTGTCTACCTCTCTTTCATGTCCCTCCTCTTCCAGGTGGTTGCTGAGATTTAGAGTTTACCTGTCTTTTTGCTTTCTCTTAAACTGTAAAAAACATGTCCAATTCATTCCTGATTTAAAATTATTATATTAATGCAACTAAAAATTCAAGAGGGTTTCCTTGATTTTGTGGCAACACTGTGACTAAGGGCTGATGAAACCAGACAAAACTCAAGACTCCTGCACTTTCCTATGATACATGCTTTTAAAGGGGCAGGAGAATCTGTTATATGATAGTTTTAGACTTGAGCACAGGGGCCTCTCAATTCTGTATTTTCTAGTAAATCGGTGTGTGTAGCTTTGACTATGTGAATATATAAACTAGATAAAAAAATCATTCCCCCTGTCAAACATCTACATTTCCAAAATTCATCTGTTTTCTACTATTTAAATTAAAAAAGAAAAAAAGTTTCATATATGTATGATATCCATGGTGACACAAAAAATCAGTTGTGGCTCAGAAACCACAGCTTCCCATGACTTTCAGATTGCATATAAATATATATCACAATTAAGATGAAATACTAGCTATAAAACTTAAGGAGACAGAAAAAAGCTGGTATCATCTCAGCAAGTTCTGTTGAAATATGCTGAAAGATTTGTTTAATTTGATACAATCATATCTCTCTCCCCCACCCGTGAGAGAGAGAGAATGTGTGTGTTGGAGAGATGTGAGTTTTGTGTGTGTGTGTGTGCAGTGTGTGTGTGTGTACTCATGAGGGTTGGTACTCCCAGTAACTAAATCTCCTGGAGCTGAGGTTATAAGCACAGGTGGTTGAAACCAAACTCTAGTCCTCTGAAAAAGCAGGAATCTTTCACAACTGATAAACCATCTCACAAATGACAGAGATTTTGGGGTGGGCCAAAAACTCAGAGCTCTGGATCTGAATCTGGGTGGTAGCTGAGCTTCTCAGCCTGCTGTCTCTCCTGTATCTGCACCACCAGGGCAAGCTTTTCAGCATTGCTCCTGCTAGGCCACCTAATGCTGGAGGGTCAGCCCTGCCCTCATTTCCTGGGGTGGCTCACTTGCACCCAAGCCTCCAGAGTGAGCTCCACTGTGCTGCCCAGTCAATGAAGGGGCCCCCTTTCACTACAGCTTTTTTCATTTGCTCAAAGTGATCCTAGCATTAGTTCCCTTTCCTGAGATGTCTCTGTGTGAATCTTGATAGCTGAAATTACATGTTTAACTTAAAATCTTAATCAGCCAAGTACAGAAAACTGTTATTGGGTCCTATAAGTTTGTTATATTTGTTGTTATACAACAAATTTTACCAGAGATTTGTAATATCTATCCAAAGAAAATGACACTTTATGAAGATTATTTATAAAAACAATTAAGGAGGCAGGGAGGGTAGGATGGGGTGTTCTTGTAGAGGAAACCAGGAAGGAGGAATAACATTTTAAATATAAGTAAACAAAATAAACAATAAAATTTAAAAAAGAATAATAAAGTCTATAGAAAACCATGAGGATTAAAGACATTATTCATAAGTCAATATGTAACACATACACATAAAGCTCACAGTTAACAATAAATATGTAATATATAGGTATGAATCAATTATCAAATCAAAATCACACACACATAGAAAACTAAACAGAAAAATACAGGAATTAGTATGAAATTATTCAAACTTTTTAATACTTTCTCAGACCTATACTTTCAATTAGGGTGAGTGAAATGTTTCCATTTAAAAAACAAAAACTTATTTTTAGGGAAGCAGAGTTTAGCTGTGAAAGAATTATAAAAGTGTTTAAATAACAGCACATTTTCACAATGCTTTACTGTAGTGTGGGAAAACACTACAATGAATCCAGATGTTTTAAAAAAAAATTATAATCAGAGAGCCCATACTCGCAAAAAAAAAAAAAAAATACAGAAGTTTAAAGGGGAAAACTATTAATATTTAATAAAAGTCAAGAGACTGGTTGTTTTAAAAGTTTCAATAAATGCCTAAAGAGACAATCGAGTAAAATTAAGATAATAAAACATTATCCAAAAATAACACATCTACAGGAAGAAATTTTGCTTAAACCATACATCAATAGATTTATTGTTTTCCTTAAATAGTACATGTTGTGTCGCTTTGAGAAAAAAGCCACCTTAACCCTGGGACTGAATATGTGCTTATCTACTAAGCATATCTGGAAAATAAAACACATGTAGAAAGTATTTTTAAAGTCATTTTCCTCTGCCTTTCTGTGGCTGCTCTGCCCCCAGCTGAGATGGTCCTGAGCTTCCTCCTGTTGCAGCTGCTCCTCCTCCATTTGGCTTTAATCAGGTGCAGAGCAGGAACTCTACATCCTGTTGCTTCACTCTGATTAGGAGGAGTCAAATTCTACAAATCTGCAAGTTTCTGCTTGCAGTGATTCTATTTGATGAATCATTTGCTTTTAAGTATTTGAAAAAAGGCCATTAGTGAAACCGCGGCCCAGCTTGTTGCTAGTTTCTGGTCTATTTATAATCTGCCACTCCAAAGAACCAAATGTTGAACCTCTTCATCTACTGAACATAAAATCTAGACACTCAACAGAGAAGAATGGATATATAGCCCCTCTAAAAGAAAAGCAGGAGTCACCAATAGTTGAAACCTACATTTAAGTGGTTTAATACTATTAAAATAGAAAATTAGCAAACCAATTTACTTACCTTTTTCCTAACTACCAAGAAACATTAAATAAATATCTAAATACTTAGTCCAAAGCAAATTGAATCAACCATTATCAACCATAAATACAAGATTAAAGATACAAGTAAAAAACAGTAAAGAAAAAAAAGTATGTTCAAACAAAAATATTTATGGTTTTCTTCATCTTTGGTCTTCTCTTCATCTCGATTTATAAATTCAATTTCCCAGCTAAAGATAAGCTAATTCCAGTTCATGTAGATTATGATTTTTGCTTGTTTATTTGTTTGGTGAGACACGTTTTTCTGTATAACCACCTGGTTGTCCTAGAACTCACTTTGTAAACTGTGCTATCCTGAACTCATAAAGATCTACCTGCCTCTGCCTCCGGCATGCTGGATCAAACACAGGTCAACAAGGATCAACACCAGGCCTGCCTCGTAGATTTGATTTTTAAAATCATACATCTGGATTCATACATCTTGGATTCGTTGGACATTGCAGCTATATCCATTAATAACAATGTGTCACGCATACTCCCATCTTCACTACCCACAGAAAGTTGTTCTACAATACCTCTACAATACCGCAGAACCTTTAGTGCTCCAGTCTCCAGATGAGGTGACAATTACAATACACATGCTTCCAGCTAAAAGCCAGACTTCCTTAGACGGCAGTCTAGATTAAAATAATATCAGGATTTAATAGTTTTTCAAAGATTTACTTTTATTTTATTTTATGTGCATCATTATTTGTCTACATATGAATACCATGAGAGTGCAGTGACTATGGAAGCCATAAGAGAGTATCAGCTCCCCTGGAACTGGGGTTACAAACAGTTGTGAGCCTCCATGTGAATGTTAGAAATGAAAAGCATCAAACGCTCTTAAGCACTGAGCCATCTCTCCATCCCTAGGGTCAGCAATTTTTTAGAACATAATATTGCAGCAGACAGGAGATACTGCAGAGAGCCACAGCTAGTGAAGACACAGAAAATAAGTGACTGTGGGGTGCCCAGATACACCTACAAGTCAAGCGTATTTCTTTTTTTTTTTTTTTTTTTTTTTTGGTTTTTCGAGACAGGGTTTCTCTGTGTAGCCCTGGCTGTCCTGGAACTCATTCTGTAGACCAGGCTGGCCTCGAACTCAGAAATCCGCCTGCCTCTGCCTCCCAAGTGCTGTATTTCTAAGGCTCAGAGAATATCATCAAAGAAGAGACAGATTCTAAGAGCCAGAGAACTAGCTGTCTGCTCTAAGATAGTATCCTCTAGACTTTAGAGGGATGCTATACCCATGAAATCTCAATTATATGGTTACTAAACAAGACCTGCATAAGATAAGACAATGCCGGTTGACATGCCAATATGGATAGGGGAAATTTCACAAGAACCCACTCCTAGAAGAGCTACAGACAATCAATGGCTGCTGAGAAAGGAAAACTCAGTTTTCTGTAGGGACAAGCAGATTACTAGGTTAACCAAACCCAAGTAGTCAGCCCCAAATTAGCATGTCTGTAGAAGAGCAGCCACAACATTAAATGAGGTCAGTGAAAGTGGGGGATGGAAATAATATAAACACAGAATTTGTATAAACAATTTTTCAAAAACATTTTTAAAGGAAAGAAGAAATCACAAAACTCACTTATCAAATCTACTAGCAATAATAGACACTACAAAGTAAAACTTACCACTTACTTAGCCGTATAAAATAGAACTTCTTAACTACCCAATATTTGTAAAGTATTTCTCTATACCACAGAGAAAGAAATTTAAACTAAAAGATGTATTTTCCCATTTCATTCTATTAACTGTGCATCAGACTAAGATCTTATTTTACATGTAGTAATGTTGGCATCAGTAATATTTAAGCATCTTAACTATGAAACATTAAAATAACAGAGCACACAAAAAGACAAACCACAAATTTAGTTCAGTAGTTCTCCACCTCTGGGTTGAATGATGCTGTCACAGGATTTGCATATCAGATATCCTGCATATCAGATAATTACATTACCATTCATAACAGTAGCAAAATTACAGTTATGAAGTAGCAATAAACATAATTTTATAGTTGGGAGTCATAACAACACGGGGAACTATATTAAAGGGTCACAGTATAAGGAAGGTTCAGCACACTAACTTTGAGACTTGTCCTTTAAAAGTTGTGTGGGCAATTGTTGTTGCTCTTGGCTACCCACCAGAATTATATAAAACACTATTGATGACAGATACATCATTTGCTTAAGTTTCAGGATACATATTACTAGAAGCTGCTATACAGGCTGCTTGAGGAAGAATTGCCATCAATAATCTTACTCAGCTATGGACTCTGGGTGCTACATGAACAACCTTCCAAGCAAGATATGCCCATAAATTCAATATTAGCATGACTACTATGGCAGTAACCAACCATTCTTTTGGTCTTATTTGAGGACTACAACACTGGAGAGAATTCTGAAAGGCACTATAAAAATGTTCAAGTATTTATGGCTAGGGAGGTCAGGCCCTAGGGGAGGGTTACTACTATTGTTTTGCTAAACTGGACAGCTACCTTGTCCTAACTATCACAAAATATTTATGCTAATACCCATAGACAAGTTCTGTTCTCAGCCCTGATGGGAGAAGCTTCCTTTTGTAGTGTCAATATCTCAAGATACTGAGAATAAGTGACAGGTGCTAAGTCCTAAACAGGACATCTACACCACTCCTGAGCAACAGGGAATGCTGTGAAGGGATGGTAGAAAGAAGGTAAGTGTTTGATGACAGTCTACACTGCCTGCACAAAACTGAGTCTATCAACAGGGGCCCAGTGGCTATTAATAGATTCTGAGGAAGGCCGAGTTACTTAGTTTAGTTACTTAGTTTACCAGTGACTTAGTTTAGTCACTGGTTGGTCTACCACACTCTGGTGGATAGTTTCATATCCATGTTCACATGAACAGCCCTAGTCAAAGTCAGTAGGTCACAAAACAAAAAGACAGGAATGTAGGAAAGGAACTTGTAGGAAGGGGAGGGAGTTGATTTGGTAAGTGGAGAAATGAAGAATAATCAGAGAACATCATGCACATGTATGAAATTGTCAAAGAATAAACTTTATAAAAACTAAGTTTAACCTAATATCATATGATTAAAATGATTCTTAAAACCATTTAGAATTGTTTCCTATAATCTATTTCCTCTAATACACAGATCCTGGGTCTCACTGTTGAGAAAAGCCAGACGTTTGAGTGCAGGTTATATAATCTCAGTAATAGGTTAGCAAGCTGTGCTCCTAGAGGTGTCTGGGACACTTATTAAATACCTGATTTGGGTTTCACTCAACATCATACTAAAAATTTTCAAAACTTACAAGCAAACTACACCACCAAAAATATACATTTATACTCTTAGATTTTAAAAAAGTAAGAAAAAGTCTTAAAAGGAAAAGAGGCCATTTATAAAGAATAAAAATTATATCAGTAGCAATAAAAAAAAAACCCAAAAGATAGAATATTTTTACTTGCTTAAAAAATTAACAATTAAAAAACTTTCAACTAGCCAAAGTACAGTTTCAAGATTATAGAGACATATAAATATTTTCAGACAAAAGCTGAGCCTATAATTCAGATACTCAAATCATAAAGAAAAAGATGTGAATAGAAGAGGTCCTAACCAAAAAGAAAGAACTGGATGGAAGAAGAAATGGTGATAAAACTGGAGACCACATGCAATCATAGTAATTATCAGCCATGTTGAAAATGCAGCAAGACAAAAGCACACAGAACCTGGAAACAGACACATGGAAGAATTGCATTATTGGAAAGCAACT
This sequence comes from Mastomys natalensis, assembly GCA_021653895.1. NCBI lineage: Eukaryota > Metazoa > Chordata > Mammalia > Rodentia > Muridae > Mastomys > Mastomys natalensis. Next base: position 247,148 of record JAJTUV010000621.1, on the reverse strand, counting down.
GAGACATGGATGGCTGACCGGAGGACAAGCATTTTGAGTAGCAAACTATTAATTTGATTTGAACTTCATGATGTATGCTAAAATTAAGCATAGAAACAAAAAGAATATACACACTATAAATTCTGAAATAGAATCTGAGGGAGAAGATATAAAACTCAAAGTAGCTATAGATAAGAAACATGAAAAATGATGAAAAGAAAAAGCAGAAAATACAAACTACAAATATTGAAATAAGCAGATCAGATATAAAAAAAACCAATAAATTCATTATAAAATTTAAAGAGAATAAAATTTATCCTGAAATATATAAATTATTAGAATAATCATAAATACTTAAGATTATTAAGGTAATAAGACTATTTGAGATAACTATGTTTTGAGTATGCAGTATGCTCTAGTGCTGAAAAACTGGTGAAATTTAAAAATGAACACAAGCTAACTTTAAGCAACCAATTAGAAGCTAACTTTCCAATACCAATGTGGTTTTGGTTTAAAATGAAGATGCAATCTGGTTTTGTGGTATACACTTCTAATCTCAGCACACGAAGTTGTAGCCAGAACATTTCAGTATTTTGAGTCAGTTTTGGCTACAGATGAGTTCCAGAGCAGCCTGGGCTACAGGATTTCAAACAATCCAATGTTCCAATATTAAGGACAACAACAAAAATACCAAATCCTAGAAAAAGATTCCACCCAGTAAAAGATGTGGCAATCATATGAGAAGATAAATAAGCTCACAAAGATAGGAAGAAAATAAAATGCTCTGAGAGAAAATGATCTTCAATGTAGCTATTTAGAAACATACTATAGTGAGTGATCATAGCACATGGGAGACAAAGAAATAGAATAAAACAACCAAGGAAATTAGAAGACACTAAAGTTAATCTTACGGTCTTAGTATACTTTGATCAAATCCTCAGTTTATTATATTTTAAACATGAAAGGCTTAAGTTACATGGTTGCCCACTAGAAACTGTTCAAAAAGCAAAGAAAGTCAAAGAGCCACCACGAGGTTCTGGGTCACTGACACCTTGGGGTTGATGACCAAGTGGTTCTCTTTATCTCAAGGTGTAGGAAGTGTCCCATGGTTTCTCACTTCACACCCAAAAGGCTCCACAGGGCCCCAAGTTCCCAGGCATTCACCATCACTCCCATCATGGGCCCCATCTGGTCTGCTTCCCAGCCCTATACTAACACCTAACAACTTCTGTGTGTACCATGAATTAATGAAGTAGAAAATAAAGATAACAGTGATCTTTTTCAAACATAAAAGTCAAGTAAAAAGGCCTATGCAACTTTATAAGCAGGAAAAAGTTTAAGTCACTGATCTTTTTTTCTTAGCAGATAAGAACATTATTTTCAAACAATCAGCCACTGAGAAGTCAGTTTTATTTTCTCTCACTGGCTACAAATGTAAACTTACTGTATTATTTTTATCTTTGTACAATTTGTGTATGCCATCAGCAAAACATGTAACTTTAGCATTTACTTTTTTTCTTCACTACTCATAATTTCACGTTCCATATTTCCTAGGAGATTTTCCCAGAGACTAGTTTGAAAGCCTGGCTAAATGAGCCTCACAGAATTAAATGGTACAGTGCCTATTGGCCACATCTAAATTAGTTGCTGTGCAACACAAATGGCATGTTTTGATTATTTCATTGAATATTTCCTATATGAAGAGCTTTATACTAATTCTGAGATGTTATTAGGAAACAGAACCACAAGGGCTGCCAATATAGCTCATCACAGGCTTGAGGATCTGAACTCAATCCCCAGAATCCATGTCAAAGTAGAAGGAGACAAAAGGCTCTACAAAGTCGTTCTCTGAAATACATAAATAAACTTTTAAAATATATTGGAAATAAAGTAAGCAAATTTCCCAAGTATGGATATAGATCATGTAAGGTATAAGATAATACTAAAATTAAAGAAAACATATCAAAAAATTCCTTAGTTTTCTAGAGTACATATTAATAAAAACATAAGCAAAACTACAATGGTAAACTAAGAGGGCAGAACAGGAAAATATCACCTGAGCAGCTTGAATGCAGACTCCTTAAGTAAAGGACACAAGAGAGGAGGAGCAGCCCAAATATGGATAAAGCCTTCCACAGGCAAAAACCTCTAAATTCCAGGGTCTAATTACTTTTCCTTTTCACTTACTATTTCCTTGATAGCTTTGAAGAGGACTATGGGGAAGTGGCTGGAAAAGACTATTTTCACTGTATAAGATACAGAGACATGGAATAAGAAGCTCTTATAAGAATATGCAAATTCAGAGAAAACTGTGAAAGAGGAATTCTAACATCACAGTAGGAAATTTGCATCTGACTAAGAATGCACAATAACAAAATTTCCTGATCTCTGAACACAGAAATTAAAAAGTGAGGATTCTCTAGAAACAAAAGTAAGGAGACAGGAAAAAAAGGAGAGTACATGGCAGGTACTGGAAAATAGTGTGAGAATATTCAATTGTGTAAACGTCATACATTTACAAATAAAGTTCTTATTAAAGAGAGAACAAGGTTCAGAAATTGAAAAATAGAAATGTGTAGAAAAACTAAATTCTGTTGCAGCAATCATATGGCTTTCTCTCACAGAGGATACATAAAGCTGCCACTAGAATCCTTTTCTAGCATGTATCTCAACAAAAATCTTATATCTGTGATTCTCGGATCACAGGTTATAAAAAGGTTCAAATCATTATAGAAATACAAATTTCTGGACAAGAACCTGTTTAAAGGCAGCTATTATAAAAGGTCTACTTCAAAAAAAATCAAACTTATAAGAAAACATCTTAAATGGTTCAATACATTTTGGGTTTGATTTTTAATTTTAGAAACTTTTAAGTATAAAGATTCTTCCATCCAGGCCAACAGTCTAAGTCTGTGTAGAACAATTACTGAAGATTAGCTTGTTTAGCATCCTGATGTGGATACAGAACACCCTTCAAGAGGAAAAGATCACTTAATTGAAGTTAAACATGTTTCAGGTTTCTGAGTGGAGAAAAGGTAAACATAGTTTTATATCCAAATCATTTACCCGTATGATTATCTCAACTACCAGAACATCAAAATCAATTTCACTGTACTTTCATTTATGCTTTATAATGGGAAAAAATGACACATTTCCAAATTTAATTAACCAAAACAAAAATTCCTAGGATACCCCATGCAATTCTGAGTGGACTAAACAATACATCTTAGCTACTCAGGACAAAAGGTCATTTGGAAGGGATGTGCCTTTAAGGGCTTACAAAGGCTTAGTCTCCAGCACTGTAATGAAAAAGGAAGCACATCTCAGTGGAGGAAGGATGCCTACTTTAAATAAGGAAATAGGTCTGCAGGATGCACACACACTGCTTTCTGTCAATGATAAGCACAGTCCGCAAACCCAGCCCCAGACGGCTTGAGCTTTCATGCAGAAGACCCGCAGAGCATGTCTAAAGTAAACAAACGACAAGCAATGTGTCCACTCACCGTTTTATTAAATGATTTATGTCTTCATAACAGGGGCTTGTAAATACTGAGGACTGTGTTCCAGTTAAGAGCTGTAATTACTTGTGTGATGACTGTATGCCAGATCAACGCCAATAATGTTTTGGAGGGAAGCATACTTTAAAGTTTATGAGGATAATTATGCAAGATAAATGGCTTTGCTGTGCTTTTTTTTAAAATCAGGGAACAAGAAAACAGAGATTCTCTAAGACTTTTACCCTAGCTTAAGATATTGGCCTATGAACTGTAAAGCATTTTATTAAAGTTTAAGAAAGAATAAATCTGATATCTGAAAAAATACTCATTTGGCAATCATTGTTTGGCTTCCTCCACCTATGTGTATCTATATTGCTTCCTCTTGTATACAAAAACATAATTTCCTCAGAGGTTTTTCACCTACAGTAAATTCTAATCATTATTTAATTGCTTGGAGATGAATGTCCAATCTGTCAATCTGCCTTGCCTCTGAGTCACGCATTTCCACTCAGTGCATAGTGAATTACCAGACCAACTAAAGAGACACTGGAACAGGTACACTGTGGTCCTGGCAAAAACCCACTAGAATCTGGGCACAGTACTGGCATTTCCTAAAACTTGCCTCTGTGATAAAGGAACATGGTTCATGAACTTATCCATCACACTCCTCAGTGTCCATGGCAAACATTATAATTCTGAAAGACTATTCATTCTGAAAGATTTCTATCAAGTATGGCTCTTACTATGAATTAATTTTGATTGTGTACTGGGAAAATCTATGACCAACTTGGGTTGGTTTACAAACTAACTGTATATACACTCACAGTGTTCCACTATGATAGTCCAAAGAAAGAAAGCTCACCTTAAAACATTGACCTATAATTGGGAGAGCAGCACATCTTAAAAAAGTGATTCTCCTTAAAAAGTAACTTAAATTAAAGGATATTTAAAATTACATATGGAAGGTATATGAAACACTATTCACTCTACATGGTAAGCTCTTAGAGAAATTTTACCCTGGTCCTAATCACACCCTGGACCATAAGACAGATGGCCTGCCTTCTATCACACCATTAAACCATCTTTCTCCCTGAAATGGCAAGGATAATGTGCTATGGAAACAAACAGGTACCTGGTAGGCGACAGGTGCTCATTTGAAACATCCAGACAGCCATGTCACTCTCATAGTGACCAATGCACACAAGCCAGAGGCTGTCCCTGAAGGTTGCTGTCTTACATTCCAGGAGAACCTAAACCTTTCATCAGGCCTTCTTTAAAAGATTGTTTCAAAAATGAAGGTGGACAAGTATACTCAATATTTTTTAAGTATGTTGAGGGTAAAGTATGGGAATATCTGTCTTGGATTTCTAAAGAAAGAAAGCTTAAAAAAAAAAAAAAACGACAACTAAGGCAAATGTTCATGTGGTGCTTATTAAGCATTTGAAGAGTATTCCTATTTTAGCATCTGAGAATGTGTAAGGAGAGCTGAAGAGGGGATACACAATCTCAAGTGGTCCATTTTCTATTTTACATGGACCTTGCTCCATTTATAAAATGAACATAAAATGTCTTCTTATCTTAAGTTTCCCAAGAATTTGCAGCAAACAATTTGTACAACTGACTTGACCACTGTTAAGTCTTGGGGTCTAACTCCTCTCTGGGGATCAATGACATGTCTACCAAAAAGAATTTATAAGACTCACTACAACCATTCCCTTGCAACTGTTATTTCTGATGGTGAAGGAAATATATATATATCTTTTAAAAATAGTACACTTGCCAAAATATGTATTGGCTGCAAACAAGACCATGTGCATTAGACAAACAGTAAAACTGCTATAAAGTGGTTCACTAAAATGTAAGGATACTTTAGGTCAAAGCACATTGCTAAGAGATATGGTGGTATACCTCCCACTTTTCACTAAAATGGGAGAAGCCAAAGACATGAGTACTACAGTTAGGATGCAACTTGAATACAGTAACAGAGATTCTCCAATTGCTTTATTACAAACAAAATCGATTATTACTGTGTCAACTCTCTCACACGTAAAAATGATCATATTACTCCCTATGCCAGGGTTGAAATTCAAATGCCTTTGGGGCCAAGCATGTAATATAAGTAAGTGAAACAGGCCAGGTGCAGGCTATGCTAAACTCGATGTTCTCTGCTCTAATGTGCATAAAGGGACCTCCTGTTAAAATATATCTCCTGAGAGCAGATGCTGGTAAGGCCTACAATTCTGCATTTCTGAGATGCTCCACAAAGAGCAGAGAACTAGAAAGCTTTTCCCTCTCCATGGGCGCTGGCCCTCAGGAAGATCAGGAGCTCCACATCTGACACTTACTCATGCAGTCCATTTTTTCAACCTCTCTGTGTTCTAGGACTTATGAAGAGTGATGTTATTGAAGGAGACTAACAAATAAAAATACCCACCTTACAGGGTTAGCAGAAGGGAAAGCACTCACTAGAACAAGCAAATGAATATTTTAACCTAATACTGAGTATCTGAAATAAATCATAAGGCGGAAGTGTGTGTTAGAATGAAAGATGGAACTAATTTAGGTGGATGCCATGAGAACGTCTTTCTGAGAATGCAAGAGTTGACTGCCTGGAAAATGATAAGGAAGAAAGCAATTAGGATGTGTTAGAGAAGAACAAAGAAAGTAAAACCAGGCTAGAAGTGCTTATGGACTGGCAAAAACCCATGGGAATAAGCAGGAGAAAGCAAGCAGAGTACAGCTCACAGCAGTTCATAGTCCTCTGATGATTTTTGGCCATAGTTGCCTATGTAGCGTTCCTAAATAGATTAGAATATTTGTGCAACATTTTATGAATTAATTATTAGCCATTTTAACGACTGCCTAATTTTGATAAACAACATTTAAAGTATATAATTTCAGGGCAGGGGAGTAATGGCAGTGTATGTGTTTGGAATATGCAAGACCTTCAAATGGAGGACAGAGAAAAATATTAACAGAAGGGGAAGTCATTCACTAGAACAAACAATTGAATAGATTAACCTAGTACTAAGTATCTGAAAAAAAAAAAAACAAGTGGAAGTGTGTGTTATAATGAAAGATGGAACAAATTTAGGTGGGATGCCACAAGAACGTCCAAGAATATAATCATACAATCAGAATATTTACTGAAAATGTACATAATTAAAGATCCATGAAGAGTGAGTTAAGATAACAGATATAAGGGTCTCTAAAGAAACAAATGTGGAATACAATCCCAACAAAGATAATTCACTTGCCCTTCATCTCTGACTTGGTGCTACTAGGTCATCACCTACAAGACATAACCAGTGAACTGTTTTCTGGGGTTGGTGGTGTCCAGGACACATGGTATTGCCTCTATCTCCCAGTCACCTATGTGAAACATTTAAAAGAAGAGTAGTCCAGGATAAGGATTCCATAGGAGGCAGTAAACCTAACTTTCTTTTTACATTTCTGATATGGAGCTCTACATAGCTGGGAACTGGTAGGCCAAATCTCCATTCCTTCCCAGTTATCCACAAAATTCCATGGATGTCATCTTTACAAACCTTATTATCAGCATCACCTTATTTTACTACCTATACTTTTCCACTGCCTTGGCTTACTGTATCCTCATAATCACTAAGGCATCTTAATCATTTTAAAAACGTTTTAAATATTTATCTATTTATTTTATGTTTATGAGTGCTCTATCTTCATGTACACCTGCATGCCAGAAGAGGGCATCAGATCCCATTACAGATGGTTATGATCCACCATGTGGGTGCTGGGAATTGAACTCAGAACCTCTGGAAGAGCAGACAGTGCTCTTAACCACTGAGTCATCTCTCCAGCCCAATCATTTTTAAAATAATGTCTGAAATCCATTCATTGATTAAAACTTTACTGTATGCATATCAGGTACTATTTTCAATTATTAGATACATACGTATGAACAAATGAACAAATAATTTCTTGCCTAATAAATTTACAAAAATATATATAAACATGGGGAAATGAAAAAATCTGGGAACTTGCTCACAAGGCATTTGACTTAGCTAACAATGTAAATAGCACTTACAATGTCTTCACTAACTGACATAGAACTAATTCACAGTTACCTTATATAACTTCCCCAAAGTTATGGTAAAACTGAATACAAGCCATATTTCTAGATATAATATAGATTTTCTTACTGATTTCCTATCAATTTACTGATTCTTATAAAACAGTAACACTGTGAAAAATTTAACACCAATTTGGGACCTTTTCTTTTTCAGTTTAAAAATGATTTTATTTTAAAAAGTTTATTAAGTAAAGACTCAAGGTATATAGAAAGGAAGCTTTAATCACAAAATGAGTCTGGTAATCATATTTTACTGTGGAATGTTTATGATGTATGTGCTTTGGTATTAGGGCATAAATTATAAACTATTCAGGATAAATTCTGAGTTTTACACCAGACCTGTATATATAAGACATTCATCTAATTTTAAGATTGGTAATGGCAATGTTGAGTTGCTTGTATTTATAAAAACATGATTCACTATTATAAATATGAGATGTTAATCAACAAAACAGTAACTTTTTAAAGGTCTTCTTGTCATCCCATGTTTGTACATTTGTAATGTGAGTTTATTGCCAATTCCTCATCAGGTGGTTCCATCCTCACATCCCAGTAGTTCGGCACTGAGCTAGGTCCCTGAGTATCTCGTGCACTTCCTTTATCTTAGCCTTCTCAGTTTTGCTGATCTCTTCTTTGTAGAAATAACCTGTACAATCCCAGTGATAACTATAATATCACCACCGCAATAACAGCAAGGGTGCTAGCTGTTACACCCTGCAATCTCATTTTTAAGAATTCTGAATTCATGAATGATTAAAATAAAACCCATGGTTAAACAAATTTTCAGGTATTTATTCAAAGATACATGTATATTAAATCATGTGAACAGATGAATGAATTATTCAGGAAAGACTGAGGTCAGTAGAATTTCAGTATTTTCAGTTCCTAGGTTAAGCTGATATTTATTTCCTTAATTTGTAGTTTAAACCAATCTTATGATCAATGGAATGACAATTACATAAATATCAAATCAAGAATTTGCTATCTTATCAATCAACAAATAACTACTGAAAGATACCGCACATTCAAACATGTTGTCACAAATAATGTGGTTCCTAAATTAACAGTCATAGTAGTATATTTAAACTAATTAGCAGAAATGACAATACCCTCAGCAACTATAAAAGGTACTAATGTTTTTTTATTCTAGAGCCCAAGGAAAACTTTGCAGACTTTTTGGAAAAGGCAAACACTTAATGCCATAAGTCATAGAGCAAATTTCTCATTTTATCATCAATTAAACCTTCTCTATTCCTTAATGTTTGCATTTCTCAAAAGAAAAAGTGGCAATGTGGACACGTAAGAATATAAACCCAAAAGAATATTTTGGGATAAAAGACCCCTCTGAAAGTTTATTTCTTCAGAGATAAATCATCAGTGTTTGTTGCTATAGCTTTTATTGAATCATTTACAACATACTGATCCTAGATTTGATGCCTCAGAGGCAAATGTACAAAGGGATGTTTTCTAAACCAAGTCACATGTCAGAATCTCTAGGTGAATTTAATCACATACAGATTCCTGGGGTTTACTACTAGTGAGTCTCTTTAAGAAGCCCTGAAACGGAGAAAGGTGCTTTTTGGTATTTTGTTTCTTTGTTTTGTTTTTTGTTTTTGTTTGACAAATGCCAAAATGAATCTAATAGAACCTATCTGCTAGCAAGTGTGTTACTGTCATTAATCTGAAGCGGAATGCATAGTCACAAAGCTTGTATTTTTCTTTTTGCCACTCCTACTTTAATTCTGGAGGTTAAGGTCATACAAGATATATTCAAATCTCTGTCTATTCATATAAAAGTGTATAAGAACACATTGCTCAAAAGCACATTCTATTCTGCCGTGATGGTTCAAACCTAAGATTCTGGCACTTGGCAGGCTGATGCAATTGAAATGTCATGAATATAAGGCTTAGTTGACTGGTCTATGTAATGAGTTCCAGGCTAATCTAGACTATAGGGTGACAACTTATCTCAAAATGCTATCCCAAAATATGGAAAGAAAAGAAAAAAAAATAAAAGCATGAACTTTTGAAAAAGCTATTTTAAAGCATATCATTTAATGTTTTCTTAAAAATACATATATGTACTGATTAGGTTTTTGTCAACTTAGTACAAACTGGAGTCATCTGGGAAGAGGGAATCTTAAACAAGGAAATGCATCTAATAGACTGGCTTGTAGGCAAGTATGTGAGGCATTCTCTTGATTAATGATTGATGTGGGAGGATGAAGCTCACTGTGGGTAGTGTCACCACTGGGCAGGTAGCCCTTGGTTGTATAAAAAAAATTAAGCTAAGTGAACCATGAGAACAAGCTAGTAAGTAGCATTCTACCACAGTTTCTACCTTAATTCTTGCCTAAGTGCCTGCCCTGATTTCCCTAAATGCTAGATGATTACATAGAAGTGTCAGAAAAATCTCTTTGGGAAAATTGCATTTGGTCACAGTGTAAAGTAAATTAGGACAATAAACAATATATATATGCATGTATACACATATATGTTCATTTTACATGAATTTATATTAATTAAGGTGATAACACTCCAATCCACAATATCAGGCTTGAGAATCTTGCCTTCAAGATCATGGTCAATATCGTTGAAGAGATGCCCAAAATAATAAAGGTCATTGCTGCCATTCTTTGTTCTCTCAGAACTTGAAAGTAAGACCCACATACTCAAGGCACCACATACTTTGGACACAGATTTAGAGAAATATAGCTAGAACTGACCTGGAAGCCCTGATTGTGTCCTCTTAGTAATCCAAAAGTGCTATGCAAACTGCCACGAGGAAAAAGCAATTAACAACCATACCTAGCTATAAAAGCTACAGACCACTACCATGACCAGAATCACAAGATGACCCCAAAGTGCAATAGTGGCACTTATAACTTGGAAATAACTGGGCTTACAGTCTATTCAGTAGGAAGGAATTCATGACCAGTACTGTAATAAAGCCCACTATCTGTGGCTACTGAGACTAGGTTTCACTAAACCAGTATAATTTCTAACTGCATTTTAAACAGTTATCCTGATATCCATAGACAATATAAGTCAACCCCTCATTAAAAAAAAGAAGAAGAAGAAGAAGAAGAAGAAAGAAAGAAGAAGAAGAAGAAGAAAGACTTCTTTTTGCAACAGATACCAGTACAGAAAGTGATTAACTCATTGAAAATGCAGACAAGAAGTGATGAAAGGGTGGCTACCCCCAATAAGTATATCTACAAGACACTTCTTACATGTAAGGTTCAGGAAACATCACAAAGGAAGGGAAAAAAGATTGTGAGATTTAAGAGGACCAGGATGTCTGCTACAAGACAATGTCTTCTGTATATGATAAGAAAGTTGCACTCATGAAATCTCAAAAATATATTCACCTAACAAGGCCTTCACAATTTCAACAGCAGTTAATATGCCAATATGTATCCTATTCTGAGATGAAGAGCTATAGGCAATTAATAGCTTCAGACAGAGGGAGAAGCAGTCTTTCCCAGGGATGAGTCTTCTAATATATTATCCATTCCCAAGTGATTAGTTCTAAACACTACACAAACACACAGACACACACAATACACATACACACACGTGTATTTAGTGTTTAGGACTCTGTGTGTGTGTGTTTGTGTGTGTGTAAAAAGGTTGGGGAGATTGAGCAGAAGAAATTACATAAATGTAGTTTTCACATATGAAATTCTCAAAACATTTTAATTACATTTTTAAAAGGCCAAGAAATACCAAATACAGGAAAGACAGCTAAAATAAAGGCCTGCTTGATGGGTAGTGTGGAAGCCTAATACCGTAAAAGCTTCCTAAAATATATGAATATATGAAGGCAATCTAAATGTAATTGCCAAATACTAGGGAGACAAAAACCCCAACTGGCCATCACTTGAAACCATCGCAGATTCCAATACCAGGACTGAGTTATAGCTAATGGACTTCTTGGCAAAGGAGTCATATGGAAATCCCCCAAACAACATAGGCTGTACCCAAGACTATAGGTTGCTGGCCACAAACTGACAGCAAGGACCTATTGCTGAAGACAACATCCACATAACTACTGAACAAATAAAGGTCCAGTTAATGCCTACATAGAACCATCACCCCTATGTCTTTGGTACGGGAAGGTACTCTGCAGGCTATCAAAAGAGAAGTTTATATATACATCAACCCAGCTACTCTGAACTACATATCCTGCATGCTTGTGGGGGTAACCAACCAATATCTGATTTGACTTAAGGCCCATTCCACTGAATTAAAACAAAAGAAATAAAAAAGAAGAACATGACTGTTCCTAGGTATGGTGGAAGAGAAAGTTTATTATAGATAAAAAGGAGAGCACAGCCAGACTCTGGGAGAATCCACAGTGAACATGACTGAGCTTGGCCATGAGAGGATTAGAGGGAGAGCAAGGAAAGTAAAGAGTAAACAAAAAAGGGCCAAGTAACCAAAATAGCTGGATTATATAGGGAAGGGCAGCCTGTGAAGGGGCACCCCAGCCCTGGGCTGGTAGAAGGGGGCTTTGTATACCCTGTAACAGGTAAAGACTGAAGGATGCTGGAAGAACCTGGCAGCCAGGTTCTCTTTGATATGTTAAATAGGCACTGTGGTTAGCCATTTGTCCTGGGTTGGAGACTTAACATCCAGGAGAAGGAATTCATATCTGACAGTGCTTGAGTGACCAAGAACCTGAGACTAGATACCCAATAAACTAGGACAAAACCAAATATGTTGTTCTGAAAAAAGAAAGAAAGAAAGAAGGAAGGAAGGAAGGAAGGAAGGAAGAAGGAAGGAAGGAAGGAAGGAAGGAAGGAAAACCTTAATGATATTTTGCTACATTCATAGATCAGTTCCTAGCCCAGCAACCATCAGAGAAGCTCCCTTCAGCAGCCAATGGAAACAAATACAGAGACCCACAGCCAGACATAATGCAGAGTGAGAGACCTTGGTACATTCAGCCCTAAATAGAATGTCTCCATCAAATACCTTCCCTAAGAGCCCAGAGAACCATGCTGAAGAAGAGGCAGGCAGAAAGAGTGTCATTTGCATATATATATTATAACTTTCTTTTTTTTTCTGCTTTATTTATTTTTTTATTGGAAATTTTATTTACATTTCAGATGTTTTCCCCTTACCCCCTTTTCCCCCCTCCCTCCCAGGAATTCCCTATCCCTTCCCCCCTCCTCTTGCCTCTATGAAGGTGTACCCCCACCCACCCTCCCCCATACCTCACCTCCCACCCTCCCCCATACCTCACCTCCCCACCCTCGAATACCACCCCCCACGACGTCCAGCCTTCATGGGACCAAGGATCTCTTCTCCCACTTATAAATAGCTCCCTTGCATATATAGCTGGAGCCATGGGTCCCTCCCTAAGCGCTCCCAGGCTGGTGGTTTAGACCCTGGGGGCTCTGGTTGGTTGATATTGTTGCTTTCCTCATGGTGTCACGAATCCTCTCAACTCCTTCAGTCTTTACTCTATCTTCTCTGTTGGGAACTCCATGATCAGTTTAATGGTTAGCTGTGAGCATCTGCCTCTGAATATGTCAGACTCTTGCAGACCTCTAAGGAGACAGCTATATCAGGCTCCTGTCAGCATGTACATCCTGACATCCACATCAACCTCTACCTTTGGTGACTGCACATGGGATGGATATCCAGGTGGAATGGTCTGCAGATGGCCCCTCCTTCAGTTTCTGTCCTGCACTTTGTCTCCATATTTGCTCCCTTGAGTATTTTGTTACTTCTTCTAAGAAGGACTGAAGCCCCCCACCCCACCCCCCTGCCCACTTGGTCATCATTCTTCATGAGCTTTATGTGGTCTGTGAGTTGAATCTTGGGTATTTCAAGCTTCTGGGCTAAAATCCAATAATCAGTGAGTGAATACCATGTATGTTCTTTTGTGATTGGGTTACTTCACTCAGGATGATATTTTCTAGTTCCATCCATTTACATAAGAATTTATCGAATTCACTGTTTTTAATAGCTTAGTAATATTCCATTGTGTAAATGTACCACATTTTTTGTATCCATTCCTCTATTGAAGGGCATCTGGGTTCTTTCCAGTTTCTGGCTATTAAAAATAAAGCTGCTATGAACATAGTGGAGCATATGTCCTTGTTATATGTTAGAGCCTCTTCTGGGTATATGCCCTGGAGTGGTATAGCTGGGTCCTCAGGTAGTAATATGTCCAATTTTCTGAGGAACCACCAGACTGTTTTCCAGAGTGGTTGCACCATCTTGCAATCCCACCAACAATGGAGGAGTGTTCCTCTTTCTCCACATCCTTGCCAGCATCTACTATCACCTGAGTTTTTGATCTTAGCCATTCTGAGTGGTGTGAGGTGGAATCTCAGTATTTTGATTGGATTCTTGAGCAGACAAACAAGTGAGTCTCTGTTTCATATGCCTTCCCTCTGGCTCTTTTCCTTCTATTTGTTTTGTCCAATTCTGGTGTTTTGTTTTCATCTTATTATATTTTTATTTTATTATATTTTACTGTTGAACTTAGAAGCCTCTTTGTTTTCTAATGAGACAGAAAGGGAGTGAATTTTTATGGGAGAGGTCATGGACAGGAACTGGCAAGACTATGGGAGAGGAAATCATAATCAGGATAATTATGCAAGAAAAAAACTATTTTCAGTATTAAAATTTAATCTTGAAAATTACAACAGTGAAGTCTTTAAGATTTGAAAATAACTAGTATGAACATTTATGCAAGTTCAAATGAGTTTACTCATCAGGAACCACAAACACACACACACACACACACACACACACACACACTTATATTAGATATATAAGTTATGAGTAGACACAAAATTGTATAAATTATTATACAATATGAGGGTATGCATGATTTTTTAATTATTTACTTCAATATTTGTTGTTTAAACAATGCATACTTAAACATAATTTTCCTAATTTAAAAAAGATCTATCAAACATTTTCTGTTCTGATGACAAATATTTTAAGGTTTTCAAAATTATATACCATCTTTGTCATTATTTTTGTTAAAAAAAATATAACAATTGTCAGTCACAAAAGAAATACTGAACAATTTCATTAATATAAATTGTCTAGACAAAAAGTAATCCATGTAACTTCTATCACATGTATATAGTATTACTTTCCAAAACTGACACAATTTATGATATTCAAGAGGCCAAATTCAACCAATCTCTTCTCTTGACTGGAAGCTGAACATGGTATCTGAGTTGATGCACTCACTTTGACTATATGAGGGCAAGAATATGTGGGCTGAAGATGGATAAGAGGAAAGCAGCCCTGGAAAACTTTGTGGGACACTCTACCAACTTCACAATGTCTCTCTCTTCTTACCAGACTTCTTACCAGAGCTACACTATGATCAGGAGCTTGTGACATATAGCTGAATAAAACCTCTTACTCATACAGCACCAAAGCATTCCAGAATTCATATGCAGAAAATGGCTGTAAATGACATCTGCCTTCAGGTGTCCTCATGCAGACTGGAGGACATGGGGGCTTCTTGGGGGCCACAGGTCAACAAGGGCTCTGTCCTTGGGTATCAAGTCTTCTCTGCCTGGACATACTTCTCTTAATTTTGCAAATTTTAAAACTTACCCATTCTTCCAGTCCTACCCAATTAAGGGGAGGTCCATACATACCTTCCATTATTTGCAAAGAAATCACCTACTGTGCTTTTCTCACACATTTCTATTCTACATATTTCTGGCTTCAGTAGTTCCAGTAAAATATCCTATTTATATTTGTATCCCCATTGCATTCATTACAATACTTTACACTAAGTAAGAGCTCACACTTCTGTCAGCAACATCACTACAAGCTTACAAAATTGGGTTCTTAAAAAAAAAAATATCACACAATGGTATAGTAAAAGAGCATCTCAAACACTTCTCTAGGAATTACCCCATCCTTGACAAGGTTGGCCTGTGGTCTGTCTCAGCCTTCAGTTTACTGTGTCATGAAGGCTTAGATGACAGTATTCTTTCCTGAGTTTAATAGTTAAGAAATTGAGTGCCTAATGAAAATTAAGTCAACCTTGAACGCCCTTTTAAAGTCAATGAAGGAAACCAGGGAGACTTAATTAAGTGGCAAAATAAAGTCCCTTTAAGGAGGATTTATGACCCTGCTAAGTAAAGTATTTAAGATAACAAGGTGTTGATAAATTATGTCTTAGCTGGATAACCATCTAAGTACATCAACACAAGACTATGAATCTGTGTTCATAAATGTACATCCCAGGAATGAGCTAGTTAACTGATTCTTTCTGAAGCTTGCTAACTGAAAACAAAAACAGTCCTTCCCAAAACTTTACTATCTATTGGTACTAAGAAATTTAAGCCATGCCTGACCTCCCTTACAGGAAGGCCTTCTAGAATTAGACATTAGCCATCACTTAGAGGTAACCTATCATAGTACTTCATTCCAAAATCTTACATTGGGCAAAATGCCAAAGGAATGTTAAACAATAATAGGACTATATACACTCATTAATTATAATTCTCATCTTATAAATGTCAGGAAATAAATATGATATACTGAAGGTAAGCAGCTATCGATGCCTTCAGAATTCTTTGGGAAAAATAAACTGTAGAGAAGGTGGTGGAGGAAGCTGCTTTCTTGAAAGACTTCAGAGCCTCCTGTACCCTAATTTTACAGTGAAACTTGTAACATAAGCAGTATACCCTAAAATGATACAGCCCAGCTCACAGTACATATCTTGATCCAGTAAGTACCCATCAGTTGACTCAGTTTCTATTTATCTTTCATGGACTTATTTTCTGAAAATAACCAGACACTGCAGTATGAGCAATCTGAACTGGTAAGGGGAAAGAAAACAAGACTTTGGTAGCTACACTGTGGATCACACATGACTTTTCTAGCAAGGCATCACAATTATCAGAGCTACAAAATGAACCAATGCTCTAAAAACTTTGTGCTCTGGTATAAACTTGCTCAGACCACTTCAACTTAAACTCATTAAGTCTTTTCAGCTTATACTTTCTGAACATTGTTTTTTTTTTATATAATGAGAAGGTAGGAAAGAGATGAAATCCTAGCAGATAATAATAAATAACCCAATAAGGAGGCAGAGTAGACTGATTTGCTCTGTGGAATTAGCCAAAAGCTTCTGAGCTATGTAACACGCTTTATGTAAAACTTGCCCTTTCAAACATGCCATCTCAAGCCGTATGTCCCTCCCTAGCCAGCTGAGCATGGAATTCTGCTCATTCTGCCCCAGAAACATACAGGTAGCATCCTGACTCTACTTCTAGCCATGCATGCACTGGAAATAAAGTATGGGGTAGGTAAATTCCAATCCTAGATGGAATCCTACCTTGTACCCTGAGGGGAAAACTTCATCGATGAAAACATCAATGTCTACCAAATCATTCAATTATATTGTTTGTTGTTCCTAGAAAATCCTACAAATTAGTGATTTAACATAGAATGGAATGTATTGATTAGGATCAGTTCTGTGGGTCTTGTGAACTTTATGGACACTAACACTAGACTTTCTTTACCACCACCACCTAAAAGTAGTTGTTAACTTACACACTATTTCTAAATAGACTGAAGTGAAGACAGAAAGCTAGTAAAAGACAGAAGATAGTACCTGAAAACAAGAGAACAGAGGAATGAGGAGAAAGACAGAAGTGACAGGAAAAGTCAGGCAGCAGAGCCATGGCTTTAGAGATAAAGTTGTACCGTTCCTCCCAAAATCTATCTACAGTCTACCTGTCTCAGTAAACCATGCTTTTAAAGTTAACCTTGAACCTTGAAATAAAAAGGAGGGTATGCTCAGCTCACCAAAGAACCTTTATAAATTAAAGCTTGAAGTTGGGCTTAGCCACTTTTCATTGAAGGTCGGCTCCTTCCTGCCCCCTTCCTGACACAAAGCTGGCTTTGTCCCCAGCCAAGCATCAGCTGCACAGTACAGGGCGTACATGTTGAAAAGCAGCTGTTTGCTGACAGATTGTGAGCTTGGAAGCTAAAGCTAAGTGAAGTGGTTAACCCACATCCCTTCCCCACTGATAAAGTGCTTTGATAAGCAAGCTATACTGGCAAAAGCTGGAAAGGCTGCCAGAAGGACCCACTCCCAGGAATGAATGTTGGTTTGTTTGGGAGTCTGTGCTTTCACATCATGCCGATTTGGCATTCATTCCTGGTCCTGAGTCTCCAGTGGACCTGCCTGCTTCAGTGTTCTTTCAGTTAGCAGTCAAAGAAATATCCTGTTCATATAAAAATATATATGTTATAACTACACGAAACCTTTTTTCTCCCCAATTCAAACTCCTCCTGGACAAAAGTACGAAAGAAAACACAAACCCAGAAAACACTCAGCTGATCACTGGCTTCAGACTAACACAGGGACAGAAACTTTTCTCCAATTTTTTTTTTTTTTTTTTAACAAAATGAAACTTGAAGGTAGAAAACTGGTTAATTTGGAATTTCAATTACTTGGGCAACATCATTGCACATTAACATTAATGGTTTCCTTTAAAAATGTGCTCCTCTGTTGAATTTGTGGACTAGAAGTCTCAAATTCTAACAACAAACTTTCTATGAATACAATGGTTCTGGCTATGGTTTGAAGTTCACCCAGAATACTCATGTTGAAATCTAGTTGCCACTGAGATAACATTAGAAATTGGGACCTTGAGAAATAAAAAAAGTGACTGAGTTAACAAAATGGATTAACATCTCTTTAATGCTAGTTCAGTTAGCAAAACAGTACTTTGTTACAAACCCATAGGCTCTCAGACATTCCATTTACCACCACATTAGAGCAGAGCAAAAGGTCCTTCCGAGATGCAGCTCCTGAATCCTAGATTTTTTAGTCCCCCAAACCATAAATTTTTGAATAAACTGAATTAATTTTATCTGAGTAAACTTTATCTGTAATTTATATAAACTGTAGGATTCTGTTCTAGCAGCACAACACAATGTAAGGCAGGCAGGCAGGCAGCTATATCCACAGAAATATTCCAAGTAGTTTCAGTAATGAGGTTGGCCAACTGTAAGCATCAATGTGAAAGAATGTCAAGTCCTACATTTATCAACTACTTGACAGAAATCTATTAAAGGACTTATGATTTTATAACTAAGAATCTTTTTAAAGAATCTTAGTTATTAAAAGTATTTAATATTATTTAAAATTATAGGTAATTTGCTATTCAGAACATAGACCAGCTTGCTATCATGAAGGACTGTTATTTATAACAAATACATTAATAACATTATGCTTGTATTCAATACTTAGATATTTTTTTCTAGAGAAGGCATGCACTAACTCTTAAGGAACATCAGAAAAACTTGAAAAGTTGTAGAGCTTCTGTGAGGTGGAATCAAAAGATACAGTCTGGATTGAGAATATTCTACTATCAACTGTACATCTTGGTACTAAAATAAAATAAAACAAAACAAACAATGAAAGTCCCTCTCAGCTGAAGTAGCTTGTCTGTCTCTGCACTGAACAGGCTTACTGACATCAGCTCATAGCATTTGTCTTCCAATTAGATTTTCAACTACTGCCTAGCACCCATCAAGCTCTGTTGCAGGATATTTGATCCCACTGTGAATCCCTGAGATTGTGTTATTTACTGAAGAAAAAAAAAAGAGCTATTTCTAGTTGTTTTGTGGCTTAGCCCTTATCACACCTTTCAGCCCCTTGGCTGGAATACAGACGTGCCCTTAGTACACACCTTTAATCCCAATCAAGGGGATTAAGGTAAAGTTAGTTTGTAAAAGGAAGCACCCATGTTTGAAAGTGATGTCTAATTCAGTGGCAGACAAAGTGAGGAATCAGAGAAAGATTTGACAGGATACACACAACGTTCACAAGAACAGGGAGGAAAGGGAAGTACTTAAGGAGCAGTGCTGAGAGAAGGCAGGATGCAGTTTTACCAGGACAATTGTAGAGAGACAGGATACAGAGAGAGACAAGCTAGAAACAGGTGAAGACAGAATGAGCCAGAGATTGAAAAGGAGGCAGAAGATTAGAACAGATTGCCAAAGTTAGTATGAGGCAAAGCAGAGCAATTTAAGAGAGACAGAGAGAGACAGAGAGACAGAGAGACAGGGAGACAGACACAGAGTCAGACAGACAGACACAAACAGACAGACAGAGACAGAGACAAAGATAGATAGGCCAGATTGAATCAGTCAGCTTGGAGAAGAGTTTGAGCCAGAACAGCTGAGTTGAACCAGCCAATGAGAGATCAGAAAGAACAAGACAGGATGAACTTATTCAGCAATAAGTTTCAGAGGCTGAAAACATTCCAGGCCTAGATAAAATTGTATAAAGGCTAGAACCTTCCAGGGCTAGGCCTAGTTTAGCAGACTGAGGCAGCAAGCCTCAGAGATAATTACATCAGGCCAATGAAAGTTAGCTTAACAAAACTCAGAATTTAAAAAGAAAAAATCACCAGATTTTCTTTCTTTACTATCTCTTTTCAAAAATTTCCATGTCACATAAAATTGTATACAATAAAACTGTATAAATTTCCTCTTGTTCATTTATCTATAATTACAAAGGCCTCAGCCATGAGTTTTTCCTTCCAAATGAAGAAGCTTTACTTGTAGAATTTTTGCTCTGTGATTCTAAGCAGAAATTTTTAAAAAGTTACTGCACTGTGTACAAATTTATGCACCCATGTTTATAAAAATGCACAAACGTATGTGTGTCTACATACATAACTTCTAATTAATGCAAAGCCTGCTTTAGAAAGTACAAAAGATTACAATTACAAATGTATGTGTGTGTGTGTGTGTGTATTTGTGTATGTGTCTGACCGTGTATGTGTGTATCTGTGTCTGTCTGTATTTGTTTGTGTGTCTGTGTGTTTGTGTGTGTATGTCTGTCTGTCTGTAGTGGGTTTTTTGTTGTTGTTTGTTTGTTTGTTTGTTTGTTTTGAGCAGAGAGGATATTGTCTTCTCTGTGTCTACATTCTTTGGTGGTACACACATTCATTACATAGTATTCTACTTTCCCAAGGTAATCACTTTAATGGATAAAATATGTCTTCTTACTTTTCTGTTGCTGTAATAACATATTCTGGAAATTTTACTTTAAGGGACAAACCGTTTATTTTAGGTCATGGTTCAAGGTCATCACAGCCTAAGGGAGCTGATCAGACTGCATTTAGTCAGAGCAAGGAATGAAGGCATGATAGTATTCCGCTCACCTTTTCTATTTTATATAGTTCAGGGTATCCTGCATACAGAATAGTCCCATTGAGAATTAAGAAGACTTTTCCCATACCAAGCAATGTAATGGCAATCAAAGCAATCTCCAGAACAGTGGTTCTCAATCTTCCTAATGCTGCAACCCTTTAACACATTCTTCATGTTGTGGTGGCCCCAGCCATAAATTATTTTGTTGCTACTTCATAACTAATTTTGCTACCATTATGAATCAGAATGTAAATATCTGATGTGCAGGATATCTGAAAAGCGACCCCCGTGAAAGGGTTGTTTGACCCCCACCCCCGAGAGGGGTTATGACCTTCAAGTCGAAAATCACTACCTTAGAAGAAGGCAAAGCATTCATTCCCTCCCTCATGATTTGAAATTATGTCAAGTTGACAATTCATACTAATCACAGGATATTACTAATATTCGAGCAAAACATCAAAATCAATATGTTATTTTTTCCTGAAAAAGATAAAGTGAGACCATAAAGGAAAATCATGTGAAAATGACCTCTAATTTTAGAAAAGGTGGCAAAGAAAACTTCAGTGTCAACTCCAAATGGGTTTTATTTTTCAATAAGTGCTGTTTGTATTTGTTTGTACATTAGTTTCATGAGTCACTGTTTAACCTAAACAATCATCGCCCTGAATAATAAATATTATTTAGTATTTAAGACCTAAATTCATAGATTTAAAAATATCTACTCAGACCTAAAGGGATGGCTCAGAAGTAAAGACCATTTGGTTTGTTTGCAGAGGACCCAAGTTCAGGTTTCTGCACACATAGGGTGATTCACATAATTCCATCCATAACTTCAGTTCTAGGGGATTCATTGAACTCTTCTGACCTCCAAAAGCATTAGAAACACACACAGTGTATACACATACATGTAGGCAAATCACTACACATAAAATATAAATCATTTTTAAAAAGGCTTTTAAAAATATCTACTACACAAACATATTTAATCCTTTTATTCTATTATTGGACAATCATTTCTTCTGTTTCAGATTTTCTCTGTCAACCAATAACTGTACTTTAAATTAGACCACATTTTATATGTTGATCCTTAATGGCATAAAATTTATTAATTCCTTCTTCCATTTGGGATTGTAGGCCCTTTTGTTTATTTTTGCCATGGAGAATTTATGTGTCATTTATTGTTATTCTTTTTTATTTCAGGTTCGAAATTTAGTATGACTAATAGCTGCAATGGTGATAATGAAAAATCAGAACATGATGCTTAAGTTTTTCTTTTAAAAAAAAAATAAGGCAAACTGTTATTCTGTTTTGCTGCAAGTGACAGGGATGTAGACCTTTTTGGAGTCACTTTAAACATTATAACAGAATTCTTAATTGAGCTATAAAATAATAGCCAGTTTCAGTTTATAAAAACTATACTCAGCACATGCATCTGTAACTTCAGTGTCCCTAAGAAGAGAATAAGAGACTAGTCGATGCTCATCTCTAAATTAAACATCTAGATTACCACCTCCAAAAAACTAGGTGAACCATGAAGAAGAGGACACAGAATGTTAAGAGACACAGGAAAAGGTGGAGGGCTATGGAATAGTTTTTTCTAGGAATGACATGCATGTTGCACTCTTAAATGACAGCAGTTGTGTTTATCTGCATGAGACCAGTATAGGCAGAGCCAAAAAAAGTTTCATAGAGAGGTTCAGAAGCCCCTCCTCACTTCCTCAAAATGTATAGACAATTTAAAACTGTCAGAATGGGGGTTTATGAGGCCTTCATCTCTCTCTTGAGACTCATAGGTAAGCTGTAACAAGGAGAGGCTCAGAAGTCCCAGCATCTATTGCATTTAATGGTTGTAGGGAGGGAAAGACATTTTCTTCAGAAGTATAGCTACTAGTAAGCTGCAGAAGCATTATTCTCTCTCTCTCTCTCTCTCTCTCTCTCTCTCTCTCTCTCTCTCTCTCCCCTCTCTCCTGTGAGTAACCCTAAATAAATTCAATGTTCAACCTCAAAACGTAAAAGAAAAGAGAGCAGAAGAGTGACTAGAAGAAATAGGAGTAGAGAAGGTAATGGAGGAGGAATATGAACAAAATACATTATATACATTCCAGAAAATGTAATAATGAAACTCATTATTATGCACACAAAATCGTAGCAGATATCAAGGTAGCTTCCTATTTAAAATTATAAATCCAAGAAAAAAAATAAAACAGTCTGTATAAAATTTGTATGATTTAAATACTTAGACTGACAAATTTCGGGGCTGGAGAAATGACTCATAAGTTAAGAGCACTGACTGCTCTTCCAGAGGACACAGGCTCAATTCCCAACACCCACATGGCATCTCACAGCAGTCAGTAACTCAAAGATCTGATACACTCACATACATACATGCAGGCAAAACACCAACAGATAATAGTATATAATAAACGAAGTGACAAATCTCTCAGAGCACATTTGTTTAATAAAATTTTATTTTGCTCTTTATCTGGTATAATAAGATTATCATGGAAATGGTCATTATTCAATCCTTAATGACAACAATATTCAGAAAATACTTAATTTTCACTGGCAAAACTTTACTCTACAATGCTTGCTGAGTCTGCACATCATTCCTGTTCAGAAGCTAAACTAATATTTAGGATTCACATTTTATAGATTATTTGAATAAAGAAACATTAGTCTTACTTTTGACATATTTCCCATACTTGTTGAAAGGAGAATGATAAGGTAAAATGAACAGTGGTTATAAGACTAAAAGTATCTGCTAAATACATCATAAATCTTATATTAAATGTGGTTACTTTTTCATTCAAATAAAAATATCTTCTACATATATGTATATATAGATCTATAATTGTGTAAAACATATAAGCTCAAATATACAAGTGAATCACCAGAAATTCGCTGACGCTAAATATAAATTCCACTTTTACTTTTTTTTTTTTTTTGGAAAAAAAACAGACATTAAAAAATGAGAAGCACCCTAAATATATGCTAAAATCAATGCCTAATTCACACCCAAACTAAAAGTTGTACTGCAAGTGGCATTTGGTATAATCCACTGGATCACAACTTTCTGGTAATTCCCCTTAAGACTGTCTTACACAATGAACATTAAGACTTCTGAGCACACAACTCTGGCAATATACCCCCCACGCATTAATCAATGTAACTTCACCAAACAATAAGATAGCTAGCACAGGAAGAGGGAGGGATTATGGAGATCACAGAGGGTATCTCCATGAAGCAAATTATTGTGGAGTTTTTCTAAAATAGCCAAGGACAGAGAACAATGTTTTAAACTATATTATACATTTAAAATGTATAAACTGTATTTAAAATGTCTTCACAGATTCCTCTTATCAGGAGGTTTTGGTACTGAAGGTCTTATAATGATCCCTAAGGAGGATGATCCTGACCACTGGCAGGAGCCTTGCACTGAAACTAAACCAATGTTTGGCATCTAAGTTTGCAGCTAGAATAAGTTCCCAAAGTGTTTCTTGGGAAAACTCTCAGAAACTACTGGTCATATACTCAGTTATCATCACCCTCAGGAAAAAAGAGAGGAATCCTACTTACTGTCCTTTATAAATTCCTGCATTAAAAGGCTCTGGAGAAACTAGACAAAAAATACCATTATTGTCCATTCCCATATTTTCCAGCATAGCCTTGCTGGGAAATCTCTGTCAACTTCCCAAATTGCCATAGTGGTTTTTAGTCCCAAGATGTCAACTTCCCAAATTGCCATAGTGGTTTTTAGTCCCAAGATGATAGCAACCAGAGGCTGATGGGTGTCGGCAGTGTCCACACAAGGAAAGAACATGGAGGAAAGGGCCACTTTCCACACAGGGAATTTTTTGCAGCTACTTTAATTTTAATCAAGGACTTTTTAAAAGCATGTTAAAATGAATGAGTAGAAATACTATCGTAGAAATAAAAATGGCATAAACAAGAAAACAGAAAAAGAATTCTAGAAGGGATATGGTAATATGTATTCATAATTCTACTTGGATTTCCTGCAGGAGGTGGAAACAAGAGAATTATGACTCTGGGAAAGG
The DNA here is from genome assembly GCA_021653895.1 of Mastomys natalensis. Lineage (NCBI taxonomy): Eukaryota > Metazoa > Chordata > Mammalia > Rodentia > Muridae > Mastomys > Mastomys natalensis. Next base: position 222,336 of record JAJTUV010000621.1, on the reverse strand, counting down.
CTAGGCTGGATTACACAGCAAGATCTTGCCTCATAAAGAAAAAAAAAATCTATAACTAAAAGCATTATTTTAGATGAAATGGGCTTTGTTACACAGCAAATGAAATTAACAACAGGCCTGTATGACCAAGGAAGAGAGCTGCAGTAGTAAAAACTCCAAGATCTGAGTAACAGGAAAAACTGTGAACAAGAATAGAGATTTTAGGGAAATATTAAAACTATAATTGTGTTTCATGGAGGGGGAATAATACAAAGAAAGAAATTTCTCATATATAGCAAAATTACCATATTTTAATTCATAAAAGTCATCAGGTCCCAAGAAAGATCAACACAAAGCTAACCACACCGGAATGCATTGGTTAAACTACCCAAGACGATCCATATAAAGAACTGTCAATGATTCTTAGCATGCTGTTCACTGTATGACATTCACAGACTTCCAATATGCTATTGCATCTGGGTACAATGCCTCTGGTTTAGCACTGAGCCAATCCTGCTGTAAGGATGTCAAATTACTTTCCTCCTTATGTAAGGGGACAACTTCCTCTCTTACTTCATCCATTGTTACTTTTGTTATTTTGTACAAATGACTAAACTGTTCGTAGGATAAATATGAACTTTGTCTTCCCTTGTTTGTATAGTTCTTGCTAATTTATCTTAAAATAAGTCACTGTGGATTAAACATATATCTATTATTAAACAGTAAATTCAATACAACATAGTGATTAATAAACTGAGTTTTGAAGCGCAATGTGTTGGAATACTAGTTCAGATTTTTTTCTAGCTGCTTCAAAATAACCACCTAAAATAAAATTATTATATGAAAACTGAATACTTAGCAGTCCTCACCACATTAAAAATGATTAATAGTTGTTACTAAAACCGTAAATTGAAATTGTTTATTTGAGATATTTGTTCATTTATTTATCTGCTTTTGAGATGCTTTAATATATCTCTGGCTTGCCTCTAACTCATTATGTTGCTGAGGCTGATATTAAACTCCTGATCATCATGTTTCCACCCATATAGGGCTAGATTTATAAATGTAAGCTTTTCTGCTTTAGTTGTCTAAAATTCTAGGTATTATCAGAATCATTAAGTTTGAAAAAGAAACTAAGGCATTCTCTTTATCACCAGAAGAATGTATCGTCATCTGTAGTTCATAAAATAAATTAATCTAAGATATCAATAATTTCAAGACAATCCCTTACTTTGAGTTCCACACAGTAAGAAAAAGTCTTGGCAAGTGAACAAGTACATTCTATTAATTATATGTCCCCTCCTAAGTAATCTGGCATCAATTTAGAGTCAATGAAATGAGGTGCTATAAACTAGTTTTCCCTCCTCTACAATTTCAGTTACCAATCCAAATATATTAAAAGGAAATTTTCAGAAATAAACAATTCCTAAGTTTTGAAATTGCACAGTATTTTGGGTAGTATACTGAAATGCCATTCAATCCCTCTCCATGTTTGATGAGGATATGCATGTAACCAGCATCTCCATGCTGCATATGATCCCTAATGTCAGTAATGCTCCTGGAATGTTGAGGTTCTGGTATTCTAGTACCACTTAAGCTACATAATGCTACCCTAAAATGGCAACGTCATTTACCTCATCTACGTGGTCATATAGGCACTGTAGTATATCACCAAAAGAAAAATGACTACAGTATAAATTGGAAATGTTGAGATTCAAGTAGCAGTTTGCAGAATGTTAGAAGTCTTCTACTTCATTATGTTATTATTAATGTCACCTTATGTCCAACTCAGAAATTAAATTTAATCACAGGTCTACAGGAATAAACACAAAATATAAAGGGTACAAATCTATCCACATTTGGGGCATCTATTGGAGGTCATGAAATGTATCCATCTCCGTTAATGTGTAATGAGGTGTGGACACTGATGAAGTTCATTTAACTCTTAGAAAGTCCTGTAAGATCAATACTATTTCTCCACTTTAAAGATAAAGAAATTTTAGTTTACAAAGGGAAGTTCACAGAGATGGAATATGATGAGACAGATTTTAAAGTCAGGCAATCTGATTCCAGATTTTTTTTACCATTGGTTTCTGTAATTTAATGCCTTTATTTTGTTAGGTTCTGTTATTTTATCAACTTTTCAACATAACAATATATTACATGATTCTAAAAGAAGACTAGAGAAGTGGCTTCAACTATGGTTGCTTATCAGAATCATCTTGGATGTATTAAAAAGAAACAAACAAATGGGTAATGATCACCATGAAAACGATGGCAAAGACAAACATGCAGCTGAGGAAAGAACTCTAGCCTTAGCTTGGCTAGATTCTTCCTCACTAGAAATAAGACTCTGCATAACCTCAGCAGTTCCTAAGTTTTGTAAGCATACAAATTTCTTCATCCATTCATTCAAACAAGTATTACCTGAGCTTCTACTGGAAGCCCTTACCACCCCAGACCTAAAACATCTATTTAAAAAGGGGCTTCAGAGACAAATTTCTGCCTTCATGGGTCTTGTACTTTAGGAAGTAAGAGTGCAGCCAGGTCCTTCAGACTCTAACAGAAGAATTGACAAGATTCTTATCTACTAACTGCTCTATTCACCTTTCATTCCATACATCTCCTACAATTGAAACTCAAGCCTCTGAAACAAGAAACTAGAAGTCTGCAAGATAATTTGGAAATAAAGAAAAACATTTTTCTCTCTTTCTGTAGATTAGTTGTTTCCCCCAAACGCATCTTTAAGCACAATATGCTATTCTGGAGAATGTAGATGACATTATATACTAATCAAAATAAAACATTTAAAGTAATTACTTGAAATTGCTTATTCATTTTGGGGATTACAAATCCTTGTTATAGGCCCAAATAAGAAAGAAACAAGAGGACAGATGAAGAAAGGCTATGTGCTGACTTAATTCCATCAGTCATTCTTCATCTTTATAATACATTAAAAGCTTTTCAGTCGCTTTTATAGCTATGAGTCCTGACTTTAAAACCTGAAATCTTAAGCCACTGTAAAGTTGTTGGCTTGGGTTATTTTCTATTGCTAGAAGTTTGGCAGCTGAGTAAAACTGAGAACTATATGTTAATCAGTCTTGACCACAGTTATGCACAGATCAGCATAAGAAACCAAGGAAAGTACCACCAGCAATATTCACTTCACTGGCCTTGGAGCAATTTCCCATCTGTGGTCAGAGGAGGAGGCCTGAGAGAAGAATCTTCCTCATGTCCTGGAGTGGGCATTGAGGAGGCCCACATAGCAAGCACTGCATCTCCTTTCTGGGTCCCTTTCTCCCTTCAATAAGACATCAAAAACTCTTAACTCTAAATTTTTTTATATGTAAATATAAAGTATAGAACTTACAAGAGACAAGAAAGAGGACCTACACACATCCACTGTACACTTTTTAAAAATTACCTTTCATCAGAAAGTAGAGTTATCACCCAAACATTCTATTCTCAGTTGAACCTATGATTATATATCTTGCCATGCGCTCACTATTGTAGCTACCAGGTTCACAGCTCAGTAAGAATGCTGATGAATCTACACACCCTAGTATCCTGTATAGAACATGTTTGAATACTGCGAAAGGAGGAAACATCTTTTTTAGTACCAAATTATGTCTTCATGCCCTGTGATTACAGTGTAACTGCTGGAAAACCAAAGACAATGGCAATAGCTTATACTGTTTTATGGGTCTGCAAGACACCCCTGACCAAAAATTTGAGGTGAGCTATCACACTCTTGGCATTAATTAAATTTATAACCCACTCCACAATAGAAAACATATGCCTGGTACTCTAAATATAGTAAGGAATCCATGGTTGGGAGGTCATAGGTGCCATGGGTAAACTTACTAATACTATTTTGTTAAATAGACATGCTAGTAAAACTATCCTCTAAGTTCTTATCTCTTTATTCATATGTTACTTTAGCTATCAGACTTCTTCAGAGAGGTTTATTTGTGCAGAAAACCTTAAAACTGGTCAAAACATAGAGAACAACTGTCAGTGATGTGCACAACCACAGTTGGGTTTTTAAAGCACATCCCTTGCCCCCAAGGCTCAGGGCCCACCTCCTAAGAAAAAGGTTAAGAACCATCTGTCAAGGAAGAGTAGAGAAAAGCAGTGTCTTCTGGGCATCTCAGGACCGCTATACTCCTGAACTCACAGCAGATTTTACCGCAACAAGACCTATATAAAGGAGCCAATCAACAATACAGCACAGAGGGGCAAGTGGCTTAAGATCATCACCCCTATCTTAGGAACTACTGACAACTGATGGCTTCTGGGAAAGAAAGAATCAGTTTTCTTTAAAGGTGTGGCCCCTGGAATGTTGTCTATGTACCAGTGGATGGCCCCACACATGTTTATATTTGGCATCATAAATTAGACCTGACAGGTAAGGTAGAGCATGGAGTACAAAAGTTCGGAGTTATGGAGGAGCATATCTGGGAGGATTTATAGGAGGACAGGTGGTAGCAAATGATCAAAATACACTGTGTACATATATGAAATTCTTTTTTTAAAATAATATGGTAGATCTAATTTATTTATTTATATTAATCATCCCATTCATTTATATCTGAAATTATATCCCCCTTCACGGTTCCCCCCCCACAAACCATCCCATCCTCCCTCTGCCCACTCCCCTTTGCCTCTATGAGGGTGCTCCCCCACTCCCCACCCTCTCCCACTCTCTCCCACCCTACCACTCCAGCACTCCCAATGCTGGGGCATTGAACCTTCACAGGACCCAGGGCCTCCCCTCCTACTGATGGCAGACAAGGCCATCCTCTGCTACATATGCATCCAGAGCCATGGATCCCTCTCTGTACATTCCTTGGTTGGTGGTAAATTTTTAAATAAAATAATCTTTAAAATATCCTCAAGGAGGCTGAAAAGACAAATCTGTTAAGAGCCCTTGCTGTTTTTGCAGAAGACCCAAGCTTGTGTCCCAGCACCCAGGTGGTTCCCTCACAATCATCTGCAACTCCAGTTCCTGGCCCTCTTCTGGCATCAACAAGCACATGCATACAGGTGATACACATCAATTCACATAGACACATGTAATTCATCTCTAGATTACTTTTAGTACCCAATGCAATACAAATGTAGAAGTGTGTTATAATGCATTGACTAGGGATGAATGACAAGAAATGCAATTTCTTTTTTTATTTCAACTGTTTTTCCATCTCTCACAGAATCAGAAGACCAACTGCATCCACACAATAGGAAATTCCACAGAACTAAACAAGTAGATCTATTTTAAAAAATTATAAGTATATTAGGTATTATTAAATTGTTAACTACAATATTTGCTCAATTATGATGAAAATGAGAAAAAGAGTTCTGTACACTTGGAAACATGGAGATTGAAGTACTTATTTCTGAAGATTCTATGAATTAATGACAAATAATAATATTTTGCACTAAAGTAAAAATCTAGTTTTAGACTATACATGCATAAATCATAATAGGCTATTGTAAAATTTCAAGGCTAATCATGCTTCTTTCATTGTTTATTTTTAAAAGTAAGAATGAAATTACAACAACAATAAATTTCTCTGTTGAACAACCAGCCAAAGGACTAAGTTTGGAGTTATAGTGTTCACTTCCTCCTAAGAAGTTAGCAGTATGGGTCTAAGGCCTGCACTGAGAGGTGAGGTGTAAAAGAAGTAAGTGGCAACAGATAGTACGGAATTTTTAATTCTTAGCCAAAATTTGAGACAAATTCAATACTTTACTGAGTCTTAGGTTCATGTACTAATAGTTCTTCCTCAGTTGAAGAATTTAGGTACCATAAACAGAATATTCAACTTTCAATAAAATCTATTACTATCTGTCTGCCTTTGATTTTGTGCTGTTGTTCAGCTCCTATGAACATGGCATTTGCCCTAAAAGCCAAAAGCAAAAGCTGTGACACCCAAACACAGGAGAACAGAGACTCTGCAAGACTGTTCCCTCTCCTATTCATGGCATAGTCCTTGCAATTTAAAAGGGATTAAATAAATATGTTTTCATCTGAAAAGAAAAGGTAAATCTCTCCCCATGTGGAATATTTTAATGTCTCAAATTGAGATTAGCCTAGTTTTTACAACATTTCTTGCTCCAACAGATGTTAATTATATATCATGAGAAAAATCTTCAATTTGCTCTAGAGTTCATCTACTTACAGTAGTGGAATTTGTTATAGCTTTTAGTTTGCAAATAAGGTAAAAAAGAAATTCCATTTTAAACCTAAAAAAAAAAAACAAGAAAAAAAAACCCCACAGACATTAATTACCATAAACACAGTTGTTATACTTCTCATAATATATTACTATGTATATACAAATCAAACAAAACAAAAGTAAAAACTAACAACAACACCAATAGTATAATCAACTAATACACAGGATATATGAAATGATTAAGATATTGGTAACTCTTATACTACTCAGACCTTTGATGGGCCATTGACAATGACACCAAACAGCTAGAGATAGACATCACTAATCTGAAGAAATCCCTCGTTTCAATGTCTGAAATGATCTCCAAAAATTGTAAAGGACTTTATTGGACTTGATTTACTCTTCTACAATAGTAAAGACTGTGTACAGCTCTTGACTGTGTATAGCCCTTAAAGAAGAATGTTGCCCTTACATAGACAAGACAGGGATGGTGAAAGAGAACATGAAAAAGGTCAGAGAAGGCCCAGAGAAATGACAGAGAGAGAACGAGAAAGATGAGAGCTGGTACAAGGACTGTTTTTCAACCTCTCCATGGTTGTCAACCCCACTTCATCCCATCTTGGGACCATTAATTGGGTTAGTTTTGCTGATTCTTTTGGTCCTGGGCCTGAAATAGGCTGACTAACTTTGTGATACAAGAGATAAATAATTTGGTAGCAAAACCTATTCAGATACACTATCATAAGTTAGCTAGAGTGACCACGAGACTCAAGATGAGGTTGTTACCTTATCCAGGGTGTTATTCAAACCCATCTCCACCCAACCTAAAAAAGGGGACTTCCGCCCTAGACCAAGCAGAGAGAGGCTACCCAGAACCCTTTCTGACTGGCCATCTGAATTCTTGCTTAGGCTGCGAGGCTAAGCACTGCAAGGGAATATAAATAAAACTTAAAAATATCCATCTGCTTTCCCTGAGGGACAAACCTGACTACATAGGGATTGATGTCAAAAGTATCCCCTCTCCAGGAAAAAGACATTGGATGGGTATGGCCCTCATGCCTCACTGGACAACGACAGGAGAACCAGAGCCATTACAAGGTTCCCTTCAATTATTGGAGGTCAGGCCTCTATCCCCGCCTTCGCAAGAATAGAATCGCCAAGGCCCTTCTATACTTAGAGAAGGGAGGAGATGTCAGGAGCAGCCCTGCATGTACAGTAAAGGCCTAAAATCAGCCATAGGCCTAAAGTCAGCAAGAGGCCTGACATACATACATGCTAACACAAAGTCTTGGGTTTCTGTGGAAAAGCACCAAAAACAGAAGGCTATAAGCTATTGTAAACAGACAGCTCTGTGGAAATTTACCAGACCTAGTAGTCATAGGTCTTATAAATAGGCAGCCTCGGTGGACAGTACCAACTTAGATAAGGACAAGTGAATCATAGGCAGAGCCATAGTGACCTGTCCCCTGAACCTTCACCCAGCTGATACCCTGTTCTGAAAGGTATCTGTACTCCCCCTGAACACCTATGCTCTGGTGCCATTCCCTTCCCCACATCCTGCCTTTTTGTATTTATAACCTCTGTGTAAATAAGTAAATTATGATGTGATTTAAATAACTAAATAAATTAAAAATAAATAAAAAAATTGATATTGGTAACTCTGCAGTTATATATACTCTATAAGACCATGATCTTGCAAACATATTCCAAAGTCAATATGGGAGCCCAATATGGCAATCGTTGTCTGAAACATGAAAGTCAAAACACATTTGGAAGAGCAAAGCAAATGTCTCAATAGCACTAAATAAAATCTCACCTGACATTATGACAAGCAATTTGGCCTACTTCCATAACAAGACAAAAGTCACTTTTGTTGAGTGTCAGATGTGTTTAGAGGCAGCTATTTGAAGGTTAGAAATAGACCAAGTGGTTAACAAGAGCAGCAATAAATAAAACTTATTACTGCCTCTGATGTTAATGGTCAAAAGTAGTGGTGAATAACACACATGTTAGTTTACTGCACACACAGGTGATAGTCAAGTTATATAAACACATGATAATAAAGATATGTGGAATGAATAAATATAGACCATGTGAAAAAAATCTACAAATTTAAGACATCAACAGCTAGCACTTAATAAAGTAATTTTAAATATACAAAGAATATTTCCATCACCCAAAAAGCAGATCCTGTAATAAATTATGTTTTATAGCAAACGGATACTAAAAGGTTTTAGCTTTGGGACTATTTTACTATGCTAGATTTTTAAAACCTATGTGTCAAAGTCTAATAAAGTATATTTGAAATGAGAATAAGAAATAAGAAGATCTAGAAAAGTTTAAAAGAAATCCAAATTGGGAGGAGCAGAGTAAGAATAAAAGGAGGAAAAGGAGAAAGGTCTGTCCTAACCGACCACACTTACACATCTGAAACATATTTGTTCTCTGCTAAACATTTTCTCCAGGTGCTAGGTGACAAGTTGTTCATATGACATCTTTTACAATCTAGGAAGCCTTTGTGTCTTTTTTCAGAGTAGAGTTTTGAAAAAGCTGTTGTTCAAAATATAAAATAAGTAGTATGAAATTACAAATGTAATCTACTATATTTTAAAAACTCTCAAAATATTTTTGAAAAGATATAGATAATGATTTAATATAAGAAGAGATTGACCTAAGACCAGACAGTAATCAAATATACCAACTGAAACCACTTTTAGTTGTTTATAGACAGCATTAATACTAGCGATGAAAAGCACATGATCTCAAAACTAGGCTCTAGAAATAGCTGGGGCTCTTCTAATATGCAGCTGTTAATCCTTGCCCTCACCAACACATTAAACCCAAGACATACTCAATCTTGGATCCTGAGATGAGACAATTACCTGCTTCTCCACCCTCCTTTCGTATCATGCCTATTGTGCTTTCTCTGAAGTTCTGATTTCTGAATGCAAGTGTGCCCAAAGTATTCTTAGCAGCTAATGCAGTACATAACAGCATCTCATGGAACACTATCAGTTAACTCTTGACTGGCTCAACTGCTATCATCTCCATTAGCACATAACAAAGTTACTACTCTTAGGTAATGCTTCCTCATTCTTGCTTACCCTTGGAAGCCAGGGCCCTACTCCAGAACAACCAAACAGATCACTCTAAAGTTAAGCCAAGTAGAGAACCCTGTATTTTCTTTCCAATGACTTGCTTTGTCTACTGTCCAATTATTCACAGCTGCTCTAAAAAATCTGACTTTCCAAGGGTGTACCACACCAATCCCACACCCCAGAAGTTAATTGGGTCAAACCAGAATTATACGCTGCCAACCCTAAATTCCTATTATAACTGGCTATAGTAGCTAAATTAAAATCTTCTAGGCTATACTGAATAGAAACAGCAAGTGTCTTTTTTTTTTTTTCTACACAGATTTTTTTTTTTTTAGGTCTCTTCTTCAGGTGAATTGACTGTAACTGACAAATTTTAAGGACCCTTTTATTTATAAGAGCAACAAAGACCAGAATGAACAAACACTTAATAATTCCTCTCTTTGAATCCATCTGCCCTGAATAGGTAATAAATTTCTTGAAGACAAAATCAATGCTATACACAAGTACATAACCCACATAACTACTTCATATTTAAACAGGCTCAATTAAGGAACAAAAAAAATAAGCACACAGGACACTAATGATGTAGTTGAGCGAATAATGAGCATTCCAAACTCATCAATTGAACTGAACATCTTATGAAAAAAATGATGAATGAGATACCTTGCATTCATAAAAATTAAGATCTTAAACCACTAAGCATTTAGGCAACAAAGTGAAAGGTGATGGTAAAAACTAAATGATGCATATCTGTGTTTTTTCAGCTTAGGTAAGACACCCTAGCATAAGAGTGAGCAATGAGCAAAACACACCAATGTCTAACTTTCATTTCTGAAATGCAGATACTACCATTAAGGTCACACAAAAAAAAAAAAAAAAAATAAGCAAAAGTGATAGCAAAGCCTACTGCTGATTGTAGAACTCTTTATTGATGAAGAAATCAACAAATGAATCAGAAGTTTCACACCCAGCAGGAGCCTACGTGTTGAGTGTGTGTATGTGTGTGTTTGGCTATGAATACACATCATGTTTAAGACATTGGACTTCTCCTTCACTTATGCCACAGAAAATATAACTGTCAATATATTATTTAAACTAATAATTTATCTTAAAACAATTTAAATAGGCCTTAAAACTTAGATCTCCTAAAATATTCAAGATCTAAAAGATATAAGAGACACATCAGTGGTGGCATACTAAGAACAGCTCCCATAGGCTCCTATATTTGAATGCTTAGTCACCAGGGAGTGGTATTATTTTAAAGCATTAGGAGATATGGCCTTGTTGGAGGAAGTGTGTCACTGGGTGTAGACTCTAAGGATTCCAAAGCCCATGCCAAGCCCAGTCTCTCTCTCTCTCTCTCTCTCTCTCTCTCTCTCTCTCTCTCTCTCTCTCTCTCTTTCTCTCCCCTCCCTCCCTCTCCCTCCCCTCCCCTCCCCTCCCTTTCTCTCTCTCTCTTGCTTCAAGATGTAGCTCTCAGGTATAGCTCCAGCACCTGCCTGTATACTTCCATACTCCCTGCCATAATGCTAATAGACTAAACCTCTGAAACTGTAAGCAAGACCCCAATTTAAGGCTTTGGTTTATAGGATCTGCCTTGGTAATGGCGTCTCTTCACAGCATTAAAAACTTCAATTCTTCAAGGTTTCATGAGCCATTTCTCATGACTCATCTGGAGGAATGTCCCCACACAGCAATTGTGGTACTTAAGGCAGGTGACCTAGCCATTTGTTTAAATAAAACTTGTCAATCAAAGAAATAATATTGTTGTCTAAAACATGTTGAAATTTCCAATTCTGTCCAAGATCTAGGAACACAGCCTGTAAGTTCTGGTTTCATAGCAGCAGGGAATAGATTGTGAAGCTGTGTTTTGTATTTGAGTAACTAATTTCTGGAAACTGAAGTTTAAGGAAATATACTGGAAGTCATCCAAAACCAATCTTCTCTCAATTTCATCATTCTAGGACAAGCAATAGATCCTTCACACTGTGTGGAATGGAATCAACAAATGCCAAAAACAACAAGTATCATTCTTTTAAAGATCATTGCAATGGACTATAGCAGAGGCAAATACAATGAAGTATCTGTAACTACTAGAACAACACTTTTACTTTGTTAGCCACTGTGCTCTAATATGAGCTGTATTTTCTTGTTCTGGATGCCATTTCAATAAATATTTGAAATTTCTATAGTTTGTCAAAACTAGATACATCTATGATCTCCTATCTGATGAAATTAGTTGAAAGTGATCCTTTGACTCAGGTTTAGATATCCTGGAAAAAAATACAGTTAATGGCTTTGTTTTCATCACTAAAATGTTTTAATTACATAAGCAGTGCACAGGGAACATTGCTATCTACAACCTCTAATGCTACCTTCTATAATCACTATGTACTGAAAGGACCACAGCACTTCAGGCAAAGTGCTGGGTTGGAGGTGAGGCAAGTATTCTGAACATACCTAGTTACGCTTCACTAAGGATCCTGGACCTCAGAGAGACTCATCTGATCTTAAAACTTCCTTCTGAAGTAAGGTAAAAATAATGGTAGAATTAGAGTTTCTGAGGAAACCATAAATGAAAACTACAGACAAGAATATTCCTGAAACAAAGCTTTGTGCATCATGCATGCTGTAAAAACTCTAGACAAGCAATCTGTCATCTTTCTTCACTGAGCAGTTCAGCAGGGTGAACATCAATTACCCTGACTGCCCAAGTCACACAAGAGGGACTTTACAGGGCCACTTGTGACATCAACACCTCTATTCTAGATTCTTCCAACTTACCTGGAAGCTGTTTGTCTGTCCCAGAGGCCTCTGTTTCCCTATTGCCTGGACTCTGCAGCTTCTGTTGTGTGTCAGAGATGCTCCTGTTTGCCTTTTGCCTGTAAGACCATCCATGCTTTCCCAAAGAAAATGCTACCAGAATCAACAATGAGCATTTCAGGGATGCCCCTGACTTTTCTGAGATGCTTAGAACAAAAACTTCCTGCATTCCTTTGGATAATGCATATTCCATAACAGGTAAGGAAGGCATTCTTGTCAGAATGACCTAAGACAGGCTCAGTCTTTTTAATGAAATTAAAAAGGGGGAGAGGCGGAGAGCCTTTGGGGCTGGTTGGTGAAAATCTGACATGGGCCAAGGACAAGGAAACGAGCTGCTTGGCAGGAATATAACATTAGCCAAGGAAAAGGAGTAGGCTTCAGGCAGGAATCTGACATTAGGCTAGAACAAAAGAAGTAATTTCAGGTAGGAATGTAAATCTTAGGGTAGAACAAAGAAGTAATTTCAGACAGGAATCTAAATTTTAGGCTAGAACAAGGAAGCAGGCTTCAGACATGAAAATTACTTTGGGCTAGTACAGAGAAATAGGCTCATCCTGATAAGCCCTTAGAAACAGTGATCACGGTAGTGTTCATGTAATTGGGTTTAATGCCTTGCTAGTTCTTTGACTATCTGTGTTGATTGTCTTGCTTGTTCCTTGACTATTTGCATCTATTGTATTGCTAGACCCACAACCTAGAACTGACCTTAATACAAGCATGTAACTAAAATGGCATAAAAGCAAAAAGGAGGAGGGGGATGGGATGGGGTTCTAGGAGGGGGAAATGGGGACAGGGGATGACATCTGTATTGTAAATAAATAAAATATCCAATAAAAAAAAAAAAAACTTTCCTATCATTTCTCTCTATTCAGTGAGTTCTCTGAAGTTTAAATTTAAAAATACACATGTCCCTCAGAAGTCTCCTCTTTTGCCCCAAACAAAATGGCAGCACATACCCACAAAGAGGCTTCACAAAGCCACTCATTTTATACATATATAATTACCTGAAAAAAAATATAGACTTCAGATGCCAGCAATAAAATTGGCCCAGTGTCCTGCTCAACCTTACCCAGTCATAGATACAGGAGACAGAGTCACAGGGAAAACAACCTCATGTCTAATGTGACAGAAACCTGGATGCTCTTTCCTACCCCTGAAGAAGCCAATATATATACAATAGTATAAAACAATAAACAATTGATGAAAGTAATGAAATACATGAACATGATTGGTACTCCATATTTTATATACATGTATGCACAAGCAAACAGAAAATGTGTGTAATTCCAATGGCTATTCCTCTAGTTAGTATTAGTGGTTGGTTGGAATTAACAACTTCCCCTGACACTCCTCAAATTCTTTCTACAATCAGGAAAAGGTAGCATTTACTGAATACCACATCTCTCTCCCTTTTCCTGGTCAATTAGTTATTCCAATCTTGCTGAGTTTTAATAAATTCAACTCCAAAGCAATGAGAGCCTACCAGGGCAAAGGACAGCCAGCTGACGAAGATAGAAATCTGTCACTGCCTGCTCATACTTAGCATTACAGGGACCACAGCAGTCCCTTTTTCAGCTGGCCCATTTATCCCAGGACACAGGCCTTCATGTCTCACTTTATTGAGGTTTACAACTCATCAAACTAAAAGATCACTTTGATCTTTAGAAGGAAAAATACTAAGTGAAAATATATAGGCCAGGCGGTGGTGGTGCACGCCTTTAATCCCATCACTTGGGAGGCAGAGGCAGGTGGATTTCTGAGTTCGAGGCCAGCCTGGTCTACAGAGTGAGCTCCAGGACAGCCCGGGCTACACAGAGAAACCCTGTCTCGAAAAACCAAAAAAAAAAAAGGAAATATATAAATTTGTCACTTACTTTCACTACTAAAGTGGAAAAAGATAATCAGACATTTAACCTGGTGTTGTCAAATTGAAAAAGTAATGTTGTAGGTCATAAAATCAATCTACTAAATGAACCTTTAAAAAGAGCACGGTGTGTATTGTAACAAGTATTGTTTTATAAACTTTTTGTTTTTCAATATCCATGAATTGAAATGCATTTTAACATACATACCCTGTGACCACAATGGGAGGAAGGTGGGGATTACATTTTTTTTTAAGTTTGAAAGCACTGACCTTATTCAACATTCCAATTTGACAAGTAATAATCCTGAGGCTAACAGGACATGGTAGTACATACCTGTAATCCACACATTAAATACAGTGAGGTAGGAAAACCTAGAATTCCAGGTCATCAAGAAATGTATAGCATGAGAACTTGTCAAATGCACACACACACACACAAACAAACCCCCCAAAACCTTCAATGTAGTCAAAAACACAACTGTCAAATTTGTTTCCTGGTAAAGACTTCAAACATGACTATCCTTTATAACAAGTTATCTTTTTTAGAAGCAAAATTATTTTCTAACAATTACTACTAACCATCATTCATCATTAACAAAGCAAAGTAGACTTTCTCCAGATCAGCTGGCAAATCCAAGCTCTAAGGGTAAATCAGAGAGTGGAGCTAGAAACTGTGTTTTTCATTAATACAAAATGAGATATCTCAAAGACATAAAGACTTCAGCACAATGTCAGGCACTTAATAAATACTAATATCTTCCATAATCACTCTTCCTTATAATCTTATCCTTACGGCTTCATCCTAAATCAAGAACAGATCCTCCTGGACAATAGAAAAGTGTACCACCAAAGTTAACTGGCAAAAATTGAATCTAGATTAAATAAACTGTAATTCTTCAAGTATATATGACATTTCAAAAAAAGTTTAAATCCTAAAACAACCTGAATTGTTCTAATGATTTGCATTACAGAATTAAATAAGAAAAGACCAAAACCAACTACTTAAGAAAGAAGAATCAGATCAAATTAATTGAAACTAAAATATGTCTTCAGAGTATCAACTGAATAGTTCTTCTGACATATTGGTTAGTTCTGAGTGCTTTGAAAAACTAGGCTAGACACCTTCCAAATGGATAGGAGCTGAAGGCCATGCTTGTGGCTTCAGAAATCAAAATCTGCCTTAATTTTACATAAAGTCTTCAAGACATTTGAATAGTTTTAAAATAACAAAAGTTTTTAGGCAAGTCTATTGAATAATTTTAAAATTATAATATATTTACCATTTGCTATTGATTTCTGACAGAGATAGTCAAGTGGAGGTATATTGCTATTAAAACACACTAGTTAACTGGAAGTAGGTATTTTAAATATTCCACATTAATAGAAACGATTCTTGATGTGAACAGAAAAAAATATGAAAGCTAAAATAAAGAATATTTAAAATATAATAAATTGTAAGTCACACAATCATAATTGTATATCTCCAGAACAGTTCTGAGTAGAAAAAAACAAATTAACAAATATTTCATCAAATATTTTCTCAGTGCAAACAATGAAGTAGACTATATTTTAGATAAAAGCAGGTGACAGTTTCCTAGTTAGAATCCTTAGGTCAGATTATAAAGGCTATATTTGATTATATGTGTGACTCATACATAGTTTTCTTACATGATTTTTCTTTCTAAGCACCAAAATCTACAATGAAGAGACAGTAAAATTCTGGATTTGACAAATTTGAGGAAGGGAAACAAATGACTGTCGCAGTCATAAAAAGCATAAGCCAGTGATCACAGGCAGTCACATAAACAGACCCTTTCACATCAACTAGTTGGGCTCACATCTGAAAATTTGCTTATTTATTCAAGAGGCAGATGGAGATCCAATTTTCCAATCTCTAAAATAGCTCCCAGATCCTAGATTAGTCAATTACCCTTCATTTTTCAAATAGTAGCTGTAATAAACTAATCCAAATAAAATTCTTCAATTCAAATTTCTAATGAGGGTTGGTTTGTATATATAGTTTGAGAAATAAAAAAGGGCTATTCCCTGCATCGGAGACTTTTGAACATTACTAAAATAAAAGAATCACCCTTGTAAGTAGTCATACAAATCTACACACAAATTCAGCAGTCAATAAAAAGAAACTTAGCCACTCTCATTTTTTCAATGTTATCCTTACTTTTATAGAAACGTAAATGAAGGCTAGGAAAACAACCTAAGCACAGCGATGCTTTGAAGCATTCCTTTTCAGTGTTTGGTCAATCTCTGAGTCTGTAATCTATAAAAGTCTAGCTTGGAAATACTAAACATCAGGTGCATTCTCATGATACCTTCTTCTCTTTCTAGTCCCTTCTTAAGCATCCATTGCATGGTCATATTTTTTCATAACTTGCAATTTTAGTTTTCTAAACTACCTAGCATTTTCTAGGATAGCAAAATAATCAAATTTGTTTTTTACTTAATCATATAATTCTGATTATAACATTCGTTCTTCAATTAAGAACATTTTTCCTCAATTAACTGCCTATGCAACTTACCTAACAACATTCCAGTGGTTACACACCTTTTTATTTAACTCCTTACTTATTCAGTAATCGCATCAAAAGAACAATTTACAACAACAACAAAAAAATGGGGGTCAAATAGTGACATATTCAAATTCAAGCTCTCTACTCATTCATTTATTTTCCAGTCCAAAAATGCAAAAGGTCTCTGAGCTTGTCTCCCCACCAATAAAATGTTCATGTAATTTAGCACAGAGAATGAATCTAAGCAGAAGGATCAATAACATGATATAGCTGCTTTCTTTTTTGTTTGGTGGTCTTTGTACATAAACACTGACATTATCTAAAACACATATGCCTTTGCTTCTTAATACAAACCCAAGAACATTTCACTTACCCAGTG
Source organism: Mastomys natalensis (assembly GCA_021653895.1). Lineage (NCBI taxonomy): Eukaryota > Metazoa > Chordata > Mammalia > Rodentia > Muridae > Mastomys > Mastomys natalensis. Next base: position 205,486 of record JAJTUV010000621.1, on the reverse strand, counting down.
TAAGGCTGCCTCAAGTCTCATCTGTCCTACCATTATACATCTTGAATCAAGGAGTTTTTCTGGATGTGCCCTGATACTCTCATGAGCAGGCAGGATCTATGGAAGCAAGTGATCTTTCTACTTTTTAACCTTCTACAAACAGTAGAACTTCTTCTGTTTGAAGATGCAACTCAAAGACGATGGTGGCCCACATATCTTGAGTTCTCACCATTCTAATACAGTTCAAATACATGATTGTGACCCAGACCTTCCAAAACTCACGGGTAAGGTGGTGTGTCCACTGGAGTCAGGAGGGAATGCTTTATCAAAAGTCAATAGCATGCTGCTTCCCCTCTCCAAAACTGCTACTTGGAGGTTACCGAAGAGGCTGTGAAACTTCTTTATTAGTAGAAAGTGCTGTTTAGTAGAACCTCTGTATAGTTTGATTTTACAAAACGTTGTTGACATACTTCATTGTGTCTGTGTACGTCAGTTAAATGGGTTTATTTCCTTTCTGGATCATGTGCTGGCAAAATAAATGACATAATGAAGATGTGGTGATATATTATTTCAAGGCCCTTATATGTATAACTATTAACAAGGGGGCTTTGAAAAGGGATGTTAAGGTAAACCATAATGATTTTCTAATACATTATTATTGCCATGTGTTTGCTGCTGTCTCATGAAATTAATAAAGACAATCAAAAAAAGGGCTCTGAAATATCTATGTCCTTTATAGACTCAAGAGCTTCCATAAGAGAAATTACTTTGAAAATCACAACACTACTCCAAATAAAATAGTAACATAAAAAACTTGTTGAAATGTTTAACTAAAATACTGAAGAATTCTAACCACACATAGAATTTATGAGGGTCTTAGTTCACAGAAGCTTTCCAGTCCCACTATAGGAAGATGAGTTAAATTGTTTTTCTTACAAAACTGTTGTTGCTGCGAGAATGGATTGATTTGGGGGATCCTTAGAAGTTCTGGCAAGACAGATAACAAGGACAATAAAAAAATCTCATTATCTGAATACTAGCACATTAAATAATCCAATAGCTAGACCTTAAAATTTTGTTTAAAGGGGGCTGGAGAGATGGATCAGTGGTTAAGAGCACTCATTACACTTCCAGACGTTCTGAGTTCAATTCCGAGCAACCACATGGTGGCTCACAACCACTTGCAACGCCCTCTTTTGGTGTGTCTGAAGAAAGTAACAGTAGTACATAAAATAAATAAATCTTTAAAAAAAATTCTGTTTGAAAAAAATAAAATCACTTCTCCTCTGAACAAAAATGTAGGTATTTTTCTTTTCTTCTCAACATCCTAATTGCAGATTTATTTTCTTAAGTTGTAGAATTTGGCCTTCATATGTAACAAGTTATCAGTAATGGTATCAATCTGTAGGGCAGGAAGTTTGTCTATCATTAGTAGAATAAATGGTGTTTGGGTTTCTATGAATTACTTTCTGAATTCAATCTTAGCCGAAATTTAATTTTAAGAATCTCTTCCTCTAAGAGAGGCTGACTATGTTTGTGGGTCCATCATTGCATCTGTCTTCTCATGTTTAATAACAGCTCTGCACATCCTCACTGCTCTGGGTAGAACAGCAGGTACTTCAAAAATGCTTTGTAGGTTTAACCACAGGCATTAGCACTGGGTCATAACTAAAGCTAAGATTCCCGTGGGGTCATCTTTTTTCTGCCAAAATAAGTGCTAGATTATTGGTTATCTTAAACCCAACAAACTATGCCTATCTGTTCATAAGCTGTATCATCACCAAAGAAGTCTTTTTTGTCAAAATATAATATTAAATAAAGTATCTACAGTCAAGGTTGACTATTTAAAACACTGTACAAGTTTAATGTCCTTAGATTCTTTTTATATTATTAGATAAACTCTATGACCTGTTTACTTACAATTAACCCCATAGGAATTAAATACCTTTGGACATGGGTATTAATTTTGGAGAAGGGTATTGTATCACATACTTATATCCCAGGCAGAAGGATCAGGTGAGTTAAGGCCATCCTGGGCTACGTGCGATGCTATCCAAAAAATAAAAAACTTAAAAAAAAAATAAGTAAAATAAATAATGAGATACATAAAGTAAAATAAAATAAGTTAGGCACTTAGCGGGCAGGTGGTTGGGACTTTAATGGTACAACATCCTATGATTCACTCATGCTTCTCTAACACTAATAACTCATCTAAGAAGAAACATTCATTCATTCATTCATTCAGCTATCATCCATTCCACTTTTCTGTTAAGAAATACAATCTGCCCACAGACTGGAGGAATGAGTAGAGGCTACAAAGCATATTCAATGAGAAGTAAACTGCAACAATAAAATAACACATCATCAAGTATGGATGTGTAAAAGAGACCACCACAGAAAAAGTCATTGTCATACTAAGGGTACAAGGCTTCGACATGGCAACAGGATGCTTTTAAATGCAGGACTGATGAGACTGCATAGGGGTAATAGAGATGGTATTTGCTCAAAGCATGGAAATGACCTAAGTGACACTTATAAAAACCAAGCCTGACTACTCATCATATTGTCTATAAAATGGCAATTATAGGGATCTATTTTGCTTATATTATAGTCCAAAATACTGAAACAACTTACATAGTACTCTGTACCAGATTTACTAATAAATTTAGGAAGAAAAATTTAGGAATTAAAATAAAACCTAAAGTCAACCATAAAGTCCAAATAACAAATATGCAAAATTATGAGGAAGGAGAAAATCGTAAGAGCACTGAAACGTAAAATGATCTTCAAGGAAAGCTCCCTGACCAGCTGTTAGCTGGAGAAGAGTGAGCAGGTAGTAGAAAGAGAAAAGCTAAGAGCAGAAAAAAGGTATGAGACAAGAGTTCTCAGTAGAAACTACCTTTTCCTAAGTGCCTTGTTTTATGCTGTGTTCTGCTCATGGCCTTTTAAAAATTAGTCTTTGGTCTAATTGGTGGCAATTCTCTCCAGAGAGAAAATTTGTTAGCTTCTGTCAGAACCAAGGGTTCTACAAATTCCTCAAGGTCTATAACTAAATCCTAGGCTTAAGGGTTTACAACTCCCAAGGAAAGGGTGCTTAGCTCTCAGTAGGCTGAAGGCTTATGTCTAGTCACTCCATCTCAGAAGCCCCCTTCATCTCAACTCTGCTAGCACAAAAGCAAGTGCCCCTGTGGATCTCGAGGAGAACAAGAGGGTTTAAGTCAAATTTTCCCCAAAATTTGCTTTTGTTTTCCCCTTTCATCACACAAGTCTGCCAAAAATATAGTTCCATTTACCCTAATGGGACAAATGCCTGTGACTTACGCTACCGCAGGTGACTTTCTACTCACTATCCCATTAGCATTTGTGGATAACAGTGTTCTATCTCCTTAGTTCTCAGTTATTTGTTATGGGTTTTGTTTTGTTTTGCTTGAAACATGGTTGTGCTACGTAACTCATAACAAACATGCCCAGCTTGGTTCTTTAATTATCTTAGAGCAATTGTGAAAAAGTTCTTAAATATTCTTAATTGCTTTCAAAGGGTGAGCTGATCCAAACAATCTTACACATAATATTTTTCACTATAAAACAAAATAATAAATTTACATTTCTATGCAAAAAAACCACCATAGTCAAATAAGGAAATACCTAATATTCAAGTGTGCTGGAAAATAAGCACTGAACAAGTACAAGAAATTCTTATGTTTAAAAAAAAATGTACAGACTAAGACTAGCATATTCTCTTGATGGCTGTAAACCAACTTCACCACCGAGAACTGTTGTACTTCATCAGCAACCAAACAGAAAATACTCATAATGATGCACATCCTCAACACCAATCTCTCTCTTAATTTCCAAAGTAACATTCAATTTGAATAAATAGGAACAGATTTTTAAAACTTAAAAACAAAATGAACCACTCTCATTGCTTTCTAGGATTCCAATTACAAGCTAGAACAACAAAAGCAACCCTTGTTTCTCAGACTTAATCATGGTAGCATGAAACTCTAGTTTTTAGAATGGCACTTTGATTTATACTGATAGCGCTTCAAATTAAAACAAATATTTTAAAACATTTGAGCCCTTACTATGTTTATAATAGCATAAAATAATTTGAACAACCCCTCATAGTCAAAGTATAATACATGTTTTAGAGTTTCAAAGGATTTAGCTGAAGTTTCAAGGTCTCATCACCTATTAGTTCAAACTATCAGAACTAAAGAGAAAATGACACCATATTCATTATGGGATTTGAGTATAAAATACTGCCATGACAAATATTTGGAAATTCTAAGCTTTTAAAAAAGCACACTTTATGTACAATATCAGCATTCATCCCCACAGGGTGTACAATGTGGACTGCCTCTAGGGGAATTTATCTCATTTCATTTTCATTCTACATTCCACTTTTGCATTGCCAACTAAATTGCTCCTTGGTTTATAGTATAGAAGACTTCATAATGTTTAGCTGAATTGCTTACTTTTAAAGCATGCTGATAGAAAACCCAATGTGGTCTAAAATATCCACACCAGATGTTTGGATGGATGTGAAACCAACACATATCAAAAGGAGATCCAAAATACCATTAGCTATATAAAACACAGGCTCATGCATTTAACAAGTTCAATAGATCAAAACACAGTAAAACTCCAAGGGAAATGAATTTGGTGCTTGCATTTTCCATTATAAAGTACTCGAATTCTCTCCAGTTTTCTTTGGACTCCCAGAAATTCATTAAATGTCAAGTAACAACAGGATACAAGTACAGCTGAAGTACATTTAATGTGACCAGACATACAAGAAGGTAGTTTGGAATGGTCACTGAATCAGAACAGGGCTTTACAACCATTGTCTGAAAGACAATACTTTGATAAAAAGAACAAAGAAAATGATACTCTTGTTTGCATTGCTAGTCAGGATACATCTAATATAAAGCGTTCACTCTCAGCCAGACAAGAACTGGGACTATGGGTTCTTAAATCTGTAACAATAAGGAAAGTAGGGCTGTATGACTGAGCAGAAAAAGTCAGGCAGCATCAGAGTTGGGGAACAGTCTGTCTTCATAGGAGTAACCATCCTTTCCAAATATTTTAAGAATAGAAATGTAACAGTGAAATTAAATTTGTTTCCCATGAATTACCAAGGCAGGTAAGGTGGGGACGGGGACAAAAATAAGGATAGTAAACATACTGGAGAGAAGAGTAGATGTTTTTATCTAGGTTTGTTTTAGGATAGAGTAGACTGTTGTGACCAGTGGTCGGGTGGTCGTAGTAGATTTAAGTAAGTTCTCAGGGTATACTTGCTAATCCTCATGAAGTATTTACAAATCATCAAGCAATACTGCCCCAAACAGGCTATTCCCTCTGTTCCTCTCTCCTTTGTTGACTCTCTGGCAAAAAATAACTTCAATCATTCTAGTAAAACAGAGCCATGTCTGCAAAGATCCCTGACAATTTCCCCTTTTCTCACCTCCCTCTCATCCTTAGAACTAATCTCACTGCTTAACACACAGTACTTTCTGTTTTCTCCTACTACACTGATGGCCTGCATTCAAGTGTGATAACGGAAGACAAAGACCATTACAATCTTCACATTCTTGGCATCTATGCTGGTCCTAGTATAAGCTTAGTGTGTATCATCTCCCAAACACATATACTGAAAGGCAAGTATTCAAGCATCAGATGCAGAATCCGGCTTGTAAACATTTGTCAGACACTGATGTTCTACAGCATTAGAATCCCTAAAAACATTCTCTCAGAAGAAGAAGAAAACTCAAATCCAAGCATTTCTCTCCAAAATAAAAGCACAATTTCATCCAGAAACTCCTAGTTAGGCATGCATCAGAGGTTGGGTAGCTCTAACTAAACAGCAGTATAAATAATATTCTAAACAAGGAAAACTGGTAGATTAGGTGGTAGATGAGGAAATATAATTTGAAGTTATAAGAAAAGTTAAGGAATCATGGGTATAAAGCTGATAGTTATGACTATAAATTTATAAATTAGAAAAAGTCCTTATCCTATTTTGAAACTATGTAGAGTAGAGGGCAGAACAAAACCTGCAGTGCCTCCAACTAAGCTAAATACTTTTGATATGACCAGTCTTTGGAGTTACAACTAAATGGACTGAAAATTAAGATCAAATAAACTTAGACTCTGCCATTACTATTGGGGTTTTAAATTTCTCTCATTAAAAAGGGTCATAACACATTCTTTTCATGTTTAAAATAACACAGAGTAATATTGGAAAATATTATAAATAGGCCAAATTTTTCTGCAACATTGTTCTACTTTCTGTAAAATAAGGAACAAATATTTCAAGAAAACAAAAGCAAGAGTATCTCTTTTTAAAAAATACACAAAGCATTACCTATGACAGCACAGACACACAATAGTGGGTCTCTGAAACCAGTGGAACTAATTTAACTCTTTTAACTGTACCTATTACAGGTGATCATGGAGAAGAAATAGAATAAAGAATAATTCTTAAGAAAGCATTTTAATTAAAATGTGCATTATAAACAAGGTTAAAATTCATTATTCTGCTTGATTCTCCAAGGTGAATAACTCATGTAAAATTATGCAATCAATAAAATGTGATTTATTGTAAAGCTTCTAATAAAATCTCAAGTCTCAGAAAGTAGTTAAATATGTTATGATTTCATATATTTGAAAAATACTAAAAATAAAAACAGCAAAGCAAAATCTCATCAATAAGACATAGGTTCTACCATTAAGATTCTATGTAACTTTTCCCCCAAAATATGTGATATCATTTCTGTACTTTAGGAATAAATACTTATTTAACTTTCTTAGAAAAATGATACAAAGGAAAAAATGAGAAATCAGTTTCCAAGAACCATTTTTTTGTTGTTTTTACTTATTTGTGTTTTCATTTTATTCTTGGAGGTGTCACAAGGAGGCTAAAGTAGCAGACTAATAGAGCCTTTAGTTTAATTTCAATGGACCAAAAATAAAATTAAAGTTACAACTACAAAATGGTAACAACAACAAAAAGAAATTGCTTGCCCAGTGCCATAGGGCATACTATACAACACATTCTACACTTTGCCCATACACTAAGCTATTGGAGAAAGAACAAATTTTAGGATATATTCAAGACCTTAAGTAGAAATAGCTGTACTAGGGACAGGAGCAGGCACAGATTTGTTATAAGCCAGGAGGCAGGGAGAACTGGGATCAATAGTGAAGAGAATTGATAAATCAGCTCAAAATAAAAACAGCCTGCCTGGCAAGAAAGTAATCCAACAGACAGTGGCTATGGCAAAGATCATCAGCCTCACAGGTAGAGAAGCCTACACAGACAGGAACTGAAGTCTCAAAGAAGTCAGCAGTTCTACCAAAGACTCTTACTACACACAGGGTAAGAGCAGAATGCCTGGGAAACATTTCTGGCGGCTAGAGTCCAGCAGTCAACATGTATAATATGGGAGGTACAGGTCTACCACAAGGGACAAAAGTGGATTCCATGCAGCATTTTGTCATTACAAAACAAGTACGTACCTTTAGAGACATGAAAAACAAGCGTATGTGTCTAGACCACCAACACAATGCGGGAGACCATGAACTCAGTGAGGGAGGCTTTCTCCAATGTTAACATATCTGAAATCATGTTGTACCTTACCGTCATGGTTACTCAAGTGGCAGTGCTTCCACAGATGTCACTGCTTAACAGTTTCCACATCTGAATCACTACTGTTCAGGTTGCTGCTACTTTAGTATAACAGCACATCTTGTATGGCGTATCTTACATTTATTAGCACTACAATTCCATGTTAGCATATATACTAAGGAAAAATAAAATAAGGATAAATTTAGTATTAAGAGGTAACCATTTGTCACTAGAAGAATGCTACAATTCTATACCTGCTTGTATAAAAAATCAATGCAAGAGCTGGAGATTCAGGTCAGTGGAAGTGCACTGTAAGCACAAAGCCCTAAATTAAATCATCATTGCCGAACTAATAAACAAAACAAATTTATTTTGCTCATTTTTACATGTGCATACAAGAATCATGGTATAATCAGGATTTTGATAGATCTGTATGAACCCATTAGTAAAAAAAAAAAAAAAAATGAAAGCATCAAAGTAATATGAAAGAATTTTATCATGCTTTCATCAGAAAAGCTGTGACACAACTGAGAATCAATGATATCATAACATACTGCTGACAAACGTGACATTTTATACTACATGGAATGTTATCCTCAATCTATCTATAATAAAATAGACTAAGAATTATAGATTTACAAGAAACACAGAAGGTTACTTAGACTAATTCAGTTTTTCAATATTATGTTGAATGTGCTAGATGACATTTTTTTACAGCTTTGAAATGTTCCCAGCATTGTGAAAAGCTTGCTATACAAGAGGATTTCTCAAACACATCACAGATAGTCCCATAAAAGGGGAGTTGACTTCAGTAAAACTCAAGATTTATGTTGTGTGAAGGATACCACAAAGCCAACAGAACTGGCAAAGTGAAGGAATGTACTTACAACACATACAACTGATAAAAGATTAATAAGGATTCCTACAAATCAGCAAGTTAAAAAGGCTGAAAAACTGAATAGACAGAGGCCAGAGAAATGCATGTCACAGAAAGGAACACTGGAACAATTAATCTACAAAGTAAGTTCAACCGTATTACTACTCAGAGACATACTACGTTGTCTTCCAGATGAATGATAAATGTTAATATTGAAGTGGCACAGAAAGTTTATTAAAAGTAATTCTGAAATCAATAAAATAGTCATTCTGTTGCTAAAAATAATTATTCTAGGTTGTTTTCTAAGTTAAGATATTATACATCCATTTATCACAAAGCAGGGCCTACCTAAATAGAGAAATAAAATACATTTTATAATTTCTAGAAAAATATACACACTCATCTCTAGAATTTTGTTTTGTTCAAGAAAAAAAACATATTTATAAATTTGAGCACTGTTTAAGCACAACCCAGGAAGAAAAACATACACGGTGTACTTCAGAAGTAAGAAATTTGTTGTTAGCTGATGTAATAGAAACAGCTACAGCAAAAGTTTGCCATGTTCAGGAAAATGACAAGCTGAGTAACGGCTGTTAGTAGGTGAGATCACAGTCATGAAGAGCAATATGGCTACTTCTGAAAAGCATTTCCATGGTTTGTCTCAATGTAAATTTACATATTACTTATAATACTAGTACTAATGTAGCGTGGGAGGGTCACACACACACACACAGAGACATACACACACACAGACAGACATACACACAAACTAGCCTGCAATCAATGAAAGCCTACCTGACCTTGAAAAGCAGAGAATCCCAGTTCAAACAGAGAGGCAGTAGTACTAAAGCATGGACCAGTCTCACCAAATCCCAACAGATCATAATGAACACATGTCATAAAATCTGGTATCAACTTTGTATCATAGCTATGTCTTTTTGACTCTGTGTGTGTGTGTGTGTGTGTGTGTGTGTGTGTGTGTACATCTAGAGCCTATTTAAGTTAGTGTTTGTCAATTGTAAAATAAAGAAATATACATATACGTAAGAGCCAAGCAAGTTGTATTTTCAAAACATAGTTACTAAACGCATATATATTTTATATATCAATAGACTACCTTAGTAGTTGTACCTTAGTAATATTATAGTGTGAAAAAACAAAGAAAATATGTTATATGAAAAAAAGAATAACAAGCCACAAAGTTTGCAAGTTGTAGGCAATAAGTAAAAGCAATAAAAAAAAATAAGATTACCCAAAATACAATTATCAGAGACTGATACAGTTTACCGGATGTTTTGGAATCTCAAAACAATGTTTCAATATTTTACTATTACAAATAATTGTGTACATGAGCTCCTACGGAGGAGTGCCTAGGTCACTGTTCCTAGGAGAGCAGAACAGATGGTTCCAGTCAAAGCCCTCTAAAGACTCAGCTACCACCTATCTGCTGGGAGGTGCCGGGGTCAGCCACAGCAGGATGAATGCTTCTGAGAAGAGAAAGGGCAGCAGCTTAAATCACAGACAGACAGGTGCCTGGATAAGGGGTGAAACTGCATGTAAATTATGTTTGGTTTTAAATATAAGGGTTTTAATGTTTTATTAGTAATAAATCTACCTTCCCCCCCTTAAACTGCTGTCACAACATGTATTAGTGGCCCCTGACAAATGCTTGAAATTGTTGCCATCATTATTACACAGGAAAGGCTCTGAAAGAATTCCAAGCAATCCATCCATGTCATACTTTGACAAAGCAAGTGAGAAGCCATGAGTAGAGAAGATTTAACTCTGAGTGAAAAGTAAGAAATCAACCCTTCACACTGACCATAGTGCTGCCCCACATAACCAGGCTGTTTGACCTACGGCCACACAAAGGGAGGGACTTCATATCCTTGCAAGGGAGTCACCTATTTTTCAAAATGAAGGAATTAGACTAGGATATTCCAGTTGTCAGAAGGTAGTCACCAGTATAGGGTAATGACAAAAGAAGTATATCAAATAAACTATTAGCATTAATTGAAGCTGATGACTATTTTCAGATACTATGTAACACACAGCCTTTTAAACAAAAATAAAAGAACGAAAGTATTAAAAGCTCCCAGAAGAGTTGAGTAAATACTTTTGTATTTTTACTTTTAAAAAGCTAAACCATAATAGAAATTATATAAATTACTTTACAGTTTATTTTTAGAGTTGCTTTTTAATATAATGAAATTCCATTGACAAAGGAAGTAATCTAGTTAAGGTTGTTTAAACTATTGTTGTAGACAGCAAAGAACAAAGACCAAACTGAAAAATCTGTATATAATTTAAGCTTTAGTTTAAAACATTTTAACTCCTTAAGACAATTTCAGAGAAGGCAGGGAAGAGAAGTGTCTAATTTTTATTCAAGTTGTACTTAGAACAATTCTTACACAAATGTTTAAAATTTTCCACAAGACTTATATGGAAACTTAAAGTGTACAGAAGCAAATATCTCAAGAATGCCTTAGTTACAGCCAAGATTACTTAGAGTATAATATTGATAATAAGCTTTAAAAACCTTAAGGACACCTTAATTACATGAAATGTTACAAAGTTAGAAACAGAATTTTATAAGAAAATAATTTAATCTATGAAGTTATAAGGTTGGGAACTTTTATTTGGAAATGTAAAGCTTAAAAAGAATGATAGTATGAGAGAAATTAAATGTTATTAATGTGATATATCTTTATGTTTTATAAACAATAGGAAACAATAACAATTTCTCATCTAAAAATTTCAGTAAGTTGGAAATATACCTTGTGGGTTGAGAGCTTGGTGATCATGTGCAAGACCCTGGTTTGATCCTCAATATCATGAGCCAACCAAACAGCCAAAATCAACAGAATTGAAAATTTAATTCTTAGTATCTTTGGGAAGGGGTGATTTTTTTAAATTTAGTTTTTCTAGATGATGAATATATACTCTGCTAAGAATCTTAAAACATTTCTAATTTTCAGTATTTGTTTCCTAAGTTTATTACCTATAATCAATTAATACACTTCACATTATAAACTCTCAATGAACATACCCCTAAGGCTGCCTTATGATTCTATAAATCAAAAATTTACTTTTAAGTAACCAAGTATTCACACTAATTTCTTTCTTCCTTAAAAATTCATTAATAATTCTTTAAGCAGGAACTTCTGGAAAACTGTACTGGAATAAAAGTTATCAACAATATTTAGAGGTTTTGTTTCTACAACCACAACTTCCTTATTCAGATCATAAAAATAGTTTGTTTATTTGCTTCTGGTTTTCCCTTTTGACCAAAGTCGGGGCACAATATATTCTTTCTACAATAGTTCCCAATTTTTAAAAAAGGCATATTGAGATATTAAAGTTAAATACAGAAACAAATTAACAATGGAATTTAAATTTACTCATATGAAAAAATAAATTTATGGAAATGCACATCTACTTATTTTCTTTAAAAAAATTCAGCATTTAGCATTCAGAAAACAATTTACATAGATTGACAGTTTGTAGACAGTAAATTTTTCTAGAAAGACATTTCAATGATAAATGTACTACTAATGCTCATAGAACATTCACCGCTAAATTGTGCTTCCTGAAAACAATGAAGCATAGTGCTTTTTCTATCCCATAGTTTCCAGTAAAACGGTATAAGCCTACTTTTAAAATGAAATTGAATATTTCTAGAGAAAAATCACTTTATACAAGATGGTGTCATCAGATTCTTTCCCCAAAAAATAGTTTTTAAAAGAGATTGAATCTTAAACCTTAGGGTTTATTTGTACTTAGTTTAGATTAGACATTATATATAATTTTTACTCTTAAAAAACATGCCATTTTAAAAGATAATAACACAATGACAATGACAGATCCTGCAGTTGAAACAGAGCTTGTAGAGCATGTAATGAAAATGTTGTCCACTTCCCAAAGCCTCACAGCCCATTACAGAGATGAGGAAAATGAAGCCAGGCAAGGTTGTATGTTTTATTCTATCTTAGTTTACATTATATAAAAATTAACAAGTACAGTTTTCTTGTTTTTCATCATACACACATGCACATACTCATGAACACATGCATGCACAAATACCCTATTCTAAAATTTAGAAACCTTTGTATTTCAGTATATCAATGACAGCTGTATGACAATAAGTCCTGAACTGAGAATTTTATAACCAAAACATGTTTTTGAAAAGTATATAAATTGTTCTAACAATGAATCTCTTAGTTCATGTATCAATCTTGGAGTTATCTTGGAGATTTAGGATAAATTCCAACAAGATAACTGAATTTTCAGAAGTTAGTCATGTTCAGTTACTCTAAAGTTCTAAATGTTACAATAATCAATATTTTTCCATATACTGATGTTTCATTAAGATATGTGTATATGCAACAAATTATTTTACTTCATTTTATAAAGCTCTATTTGTAAAGGCCTATAGTCAGTAGAATTTAAAGAAACTACAGATTATCCAGTAAGAGATTTGATATGTAGCAGCAAACATATGTCTTTAGTTTAAGTTTGACTAATGCAGATGGAAGAGTGGAGAAAAAAGCTAGGAGGAAGTACAAGACAGCAACCAAGTCTGTATCACTGAGAAGTCAAAGTGCTATGTGTAGCTTTTGGTCCACAGAACTAGAGCAGGATGACACGCAAAGCATCATATCCTAAGCTGGGCTCGAGACTCCTTCAGTAAGCATGGAAACACCCCAGAAGAGGCACGGAAAAGCATGAGAGCTCAGCCTTTACTCACATGGAGTAAAGAAGTACAAAGCTTACCTAACAGTTAACTTTACTAAAAGAAAAAAAAATCAAATGTGCTAGTATTTTCTATATAAATGAAAGAAAATTAAACAGATGAGTTAAAACCATCTACAAACTTCACTTTTATTATGAATGAAAATAAAAATAATATAAACTATTTCTATTAAGTCTAAATGAGCATGTCAGCTAACATTGAGTTCTTTGAAAAGTGAGTGTTTAAAATTTACTTGGAAGATTTTACTAAAAGTAATATTTAGTATTTGATTGATGTTACATTATAAAGAGTAATATTTTTTACTAGTTTCTGATTAAAATCTCTAATCGCATTCAGTATTTAACTAGGATGATTATGCTGTCCATTAAACTACACCTTTTCCACAGTGATATACCTATAAATACTTTCTAAAATATGCTTCACAGTTATCACACTTTATAAAGAAAATCTATGAAACCCTGGCTAAAGAATAAAAATGACAAGCTAGGATTTCACACTTTGGAGACATGTATCTGTTTTAAGGATTAGTCTCTGAATCTTGGACCAACAAAGTTGTACCATCAAAGCTCACAATAATATGAGATGCTTTGACCTGGCAGAATCCTCATTAAGAAGCTGATGGGGAAGGCAGGCAAGTATGTGCTAAAGTATGAAAGAATCCCATATGAAGAAAGAATGCATTCTTTGTGAAATCGCTCCTTAAAGAATAGGAGAATCCTGGCATTATGCTTGTAGGAGTTCACTACCCTGGACCTTAAAAATAATAAGAAAAGGAAATACAGTTTGGCCCCAAATTAAACACTATAACATTCATATTTTCTTTTCCCACTGCTCATTAGTACTTGATGAAAGATTATGAACACTTGAAAAAATAATAATTTGTGATTACAATCCCAATCTATCAATTTACTTTCAAAAGTATTTATCATTTTAAATTATTTTTTATCAGATAACAGAACACATTTGGAGTAAAACACACACAAAAAAATCTAAGAATAATTCTTAAATATTCTGGTAGTATAACTCAGACAACAGAGTGCACTCTGCTTTCCTATGAACTGTAACACTACTTCTTTAAGAACATTAATGTTGATATAATTCAAAAAATCAAGTAAGACAAATATTACTTAAGCAATAATGTTATAAAATATTTTTAAATATCTAAAATATATTAATGTTTACTCATGTAAATAAATTTAAAGTGGTCATAAATTAAAGTTGTTATAAGATGCCAATAAAACATAAAAATCTTCCTCTATACCTCATATAAATTCCATTTTATTTTGGGAAAAAAGCATCAAAAGTTATTTATAAATGTACCCTTTTAAAAAGCACATTTACGAGATTATAAGAAAATCAAAAGTATTTTATTAACTATTCAACATTTAAATGTTTGTATAAAATATTAAATAGTATCAAGGAAAATTATTATACCAATGATAACATTAATAAAATCAGCAGTTTGTTTTGAAGTAGAGAACAATGTTCTTCTGTTAGTAAGCAATACAAATCACTCGTATTTGGCTGTGTGCAACATGATTCTTTTGAAACCAAAGAGTTTGAGGAAGTGATGTTGCAATCTTGTCCTTTTTATGAAAACCATGGCAAAGAAAAGGTCAAATAAATAATATGTATGATACAATCCCCTACTAAGAAAAAGCACATAGCATTAACCTAATGTCTGCCAAATGAGTTAAACATAAAAAAGGAAGACTGTTACCTAAAAAAATATAATATTCTGGTTAAAAGTTATTTTTAAGTAGCATATAGTAATCTAAAGCTCATTAACAAATAATTTGTATATAAAAACCTATACTTTGGTTTTTAAACATGTAGGATGAAAAAAATTCACTGTATTAAATTTTACTAAATTAAAATTATCAAATAATTACACGTATACAAATCAAAATTTGTATAGTTTTATGTTCATGTAGCAATGCTAAAATCAGAGTTAACACAGACCTGACTGTGCATACAAATTAAAGCTAACACAGTAGATAGTTTAAGAAAGAAAAACTACCTAGGTACAGATTTTTTTCTTACCAATATGTGGCAAAGCAAACTCATTTAATCATTAATAAGTAACAAGCAACAGCCAAAATATGTTTTATGCGTCATTAAAACCCCATTGAGGCCATTACAGTCCCCAGCAAAATGATGCTGGAAACCACCTTCACCCTGGCCACTACATTCCCTCCTGACCTCACTCGGCTGAGGCAGCTAGAGGGTGAACGGCAAGACTCTCAAGTAAGCCTTTATTAACTATGAGAAATAAATTATATTAAGTGTTACTTTTTGAACTCAGAAATGAGGGAAGGGGTTGTTAAGATATCAAATTTACTAGGAAAATAATTATGTGAGAAATAAGTTGCTGTCACAAGAGAGACTTGCCAGATACTGCATTTAAGCAAGTTGTTATACACACCTTTAGAATCAATTTTGTGACAGAGAGATTAGTCTATGATACTAAATTGCCTGAGGAGAATTAAAAAAAAAAATAAGGGTGAGGGAACTGTATTTCCAGTTTGTTAGCAGTGTTTGTAAGCAGTAAGAGACCACTGCAATTCAACTGCTACATTGTTATAAAATGCTCTTCTGTACCTAACTTCCAGTTGCAGTCTCGAATAAGTGCTCTTCTACTTCCTTAGCGCCTCATTTCTGTGATTTTACCAAATACAATTCTAAAACTTGAAAATTACCTAGAAGTTTGTGAGAACTCACAGAAAGGTCGTCAGAGCCAGACACATATTAAATATTAATTATAATGATGACTGTCATCTTCTACAGTGATTATGTCATTATATAGGAATGCTAATTAAGGCATAAAATGACTTGTTAATTGAGAGCGTGTTCTGAACAAACACATTTGTACTTGTGTATTTAATAGAAAATCCAGCCTGGAGACTGGGCTGTAATAGACTTCAGTTCTATTTTCTAAAATGCTGACATTTGAGCAAATGTTCCCATGGAATGTTTGCCTGATTCGTGGACTGACATTTCCTCTTTGTAACTTGCTTAACTAAAAAGGAGCCATGCAGGCCAAACCCCACAGTACTCACAGGCAGCAGGCCATTTCTCGCTGCTCAGATTTTCATACAGTTTCTCTTTTCCTTCCCTCTTCCCTTACCACCACTCTGTCCTATCTTTTTATTTTGACACGCACAATATCATAGTTGCTTCTAGTCATCTTATGGTAGAAGACGTACCTGAAAAGATTAAGATTTCCCACCTGGGATTTGTCCAGAATTTCAGTGTATTACAGTCCCCCACAGCTTCTTCCATCCTGCTATACTTGTGTGTTATCAATAGTAGCTTTCTTTCTTATTTTAGATTTACTTACACAAAGAACCCAAGGAGCTAAGCTGATGGAAATCAGTGTGTATTGTCATTCATCTTTCATTCTAAAGTCGAGGCTGACCTCCTTGTCTGTGACACTTTGCTGCCATCTATGTGTATGAAAAAGCATAACAATCATCCTTGTGGCAGAAACTATTCCTGGGTCCCTAAAGGGAAAAATCCTGTCTCTCATTTAGATAAAGGACAGTCTTCCTAGCCAAGAGCAGAAACTTACTGGGAATTTCTAGGACTTGCTCTGTAAAGCAATGCCAGTAACACTGACTTGCAAAGGTGCATTATTTAAGGCATCTAATTTTTATCGTAGTAAATAATTTTTTCCAAATACAGATACTAATGAAATATTTTTATCAGAGTTGATACTTTTTCTCCCACTATAGATACTGATAATTCTTAATTAATTTAACTTCTAAAGAGTTAACTATTGAAAAAATAAAAGTAAAAACTGAGATACTGAAGAAACTTAAGTAAATAAATTTAATAAAATAACTTGATTTTAATGAAAAATTCCATTTAAATATTTTACCAAGTAACAGGATAAATAGCCACTTAGTCAAAAAAACTTTATAATATTTAATATAAGGTAAAAAGAAAAGTAGTATTTGCTCTTATGATATAAAAACAAATACTGTGCTGTAATAACCATTTTCCTGCTAATCAACACTGAAATGCTTCTCTCCAGAAAAGACAAGAGGAGTCTACCAGAATACACCAGAACCTCTCAGCCTGGCTGTGAATGATGGTAACAAATGCACAACAAACTCACACTCCAGAGTGAGTTATATGGGAGTAGGAACACAAAGGCAGGCTCTCCTCAATCCATCCATAGGAGAGAAGGGCAACTGACAGTTAGGATGAGGAACTGTCATAAAGAATGTCCTTTGAAAGTTGGGGTCTGATTTGTCGATATTACTGATTTCTAAAGAGAAAAACAGCAGAGAGAAGGGTGCTGGCCCTGAGTTACCAAACAATGAGAAGCTCTCATTATGCTACTTCTATTCTACTGACCCAACACCATCTTTACAACTTCCCAACACCATCTCTGTAAAATTTCATTTTACTCATTAGTCCTATGACCATATATAACTTGGCTCATATTTGAAATGCAACATTTTCCAAAGAGTTCTCCAAGTCCTACTGATGAACTCAGTTGTTATAATAGACCAAGAAACACTTCATACAGTCTCATAAATAAAACAATTCTAACTGCATATTATAAAATAAACATGCAAAAGATACAGAGGTTGTTATTGTTATTTAATAACAATTATGTCTATTAACAATTGGTATTAATGTATTAAAAGTACACACTATGTAGTACATAAAATTTTCTTGTTGCTGGTACGGATAAAGTATCAACTAATTATTAACATAGAAACCAAAATAAAAAGTCCTTATGCACTAAGTTTCTTTGAATTAGAAAAGGTCTCATTTTATCTTTTTGTTCCAATTTTAAGGACTGCACTTTAACAAAATAAATTGTATAAACACAACACATACTAAAATGATAAAGTAAAGACTGTGCCTAAATCCAGGTTCTATTAGGTCTTTTAAATGAGAACTTAATTCTTCAAATACAGACACCAATCTGAGAGAAGGGAATGGATACCTGCCTTCAAATATTAAATAAAACTATTATTTATACACTCATCTAATTAGGAATTCTAAAATCTGTTTCCATTCATCACAAAAAGAAAATAAAAAAGTAGTTTCACTCACAAGGCATTTACTAATGACTTAACATTTCTATGAATTAGAATTTACAAAATCACCTGGACATGAACATTAAGACACACATGAACATTTAGCGATTTTAATTAATTTTAGCTTAATATTTATAAATTGTTACAACACTGAAATACTTCTTTTGATTTTATTTAATAAAAAAGCTACTACTGTAAATAGATTAAGATTGGAAAAGCTAACAAACACACCTTTGTGTGGTCCATTAATTATATACAAAATTCCAAACATTATTAGCTGTTATCAAAATTACAATACCACCTAGATCTAATAAAACAGAACAATCTGTTTGAACAAGGAATGGAGAACTTTCATAGAGTGTTCTCTCCCATAAAAATTCTTAATGGACTATAAAGGACTTTTTAAGTGGTTTTAGATTTGAATTCAATTGCTTAAATTTATAACAGGCTTCGAAGAAGAATGTGAGCCAGATGACAAGCAGAGACCCCCACTAGCAGTGTACACACCTACCTATCCTCATGAATATAGGTTTTTCAAAAACCAAATTTCATCCTAGAGATCATGAAACTGATTAGCCATATTCATATTATAAAAGTTTATAGAATGTAAAAACTAATGTTAAATTGTTAAATGAAAAAATGTTGTAAGTTTTCTTTGTAATAAAGTGATTACCAAGTATTTTAAGCATCATGAGACTGTGCCTATACAAAAGAGGGGACAGCACGTAATCAGAATGAAAAGAAGGCTATAGAACAAGAACAAACAAAAGGCAACTGTTCTTGGTCATAGTAGAGGTTTGTTACCTACTTACAGAGACATTGTTCATGTCACCTTACATCCTCTGTAAACGAGTCACATTTTTGAGAAATAGATCCATGCAAACTACGAATGCTTGCATTGTAGTCTAGATATAAAACAACATAAACCCTCATGTTCTCAACGCTGCAATGATGGGTCTCTCTCAAACTATAACTGTTTGCTCCACAGGCCTCTGAATTATTTCAATATTAACAATGTGCTAAGAAACTAGAGGATATATGTCATTTTGATTACATTCAGAAACTGCATATGATAATGTAACAATTTCTTCAAATTTTTATCAATTTGATTATCTATTAAGCAAAATAAGTTATCTTCAGAGCCTCAACAGTCACAATTTATACAGATTAGTGTTATTTTTATATGTTAACACATAAGTGAACAAAATGTAGTCATTTCAGATGAGTTAATTCTATACATTCCTACTTTTCCTGTATTCTACTTTATGTTAGTATCATCAGCATGCTCATGTTGTATCCTGCATTGTATTCAGAGCTTCCTAGTTATAAAAATACCACTCATATGGGATTAATTATAACAGTTCCCTCCAGCAAGGAAAACGTCTTAATTCAACCCTACTACACTGAAACTTCATTTTCTGTAGTAAATGACAGGAATGACAACCGAGGTAAGACTTGTCACAGTTCAATGGTTCCCATGCCCTATCTCCATCTTTGGTTATCTCAGTTCAGTAGCACAATATGACAAACTGGAATCAGCCCTATGTTCAAGGCTATACAGAGCTTGGCCGCCCATCAACTAGCAATCTCAGGCAGGCACTTGTGAAACAAAGGCATCACCTGGGTCATTGACAAGAGCTCTGCCACCTCAGAATTCTATGGTCCATGTAATAAAAAAACAAAGGGCCCCATGCATCATTTCCCATTTTAGAATATACCATACAAGCTAATGTTTTAGCACAGCAACTATAAGCATTTGATCAAGGAAAATAGTCTTGTCTATCACTTCAAAGCACAGTTAAACCAAACCACGACCTCAGCAGAAGCAGCACTGACAAGCATGCTGACCATGCAACTTTTAGCTCCATCTTCTTCTCTAGATAATCTGTTTCATGTTAGTCCAAACTATGAACAGAGAGCACAGGAAGCTTAGAGGTGGGAAGGTGACAGAATAGGCAATCTGCACTTCCTTCCCCACTTCCCCCACAGCATTCATTTCTGACCTACTCCCTGAGGATGATGGTGCAAACAAGATGAGCAGGGATTTTGGCATCAAGATGAGCTTTCAATAAAGGCTGGTATTGTCAAAAGACTAAGGCAGATGGTATTTAAGGAGTGTTACAGTCCACTGCAAGAACATAGGCCCACAGAAAAACACTGGTAGAAGAGATTACAACCTAAGGTATGCAGCTTACTGGAGAAAACAAGCCTGATGCTCAGTCAGTTCATGATATAACCAGGATTTGAAATCATGGAAAACTTCAAATGTAAGTCTTGTGAGAAATAAGGCAGGCCACTGGATGTATAGTTTCAGAATATGTCCACGGAACTCTAATGTACACCCCTAATTTAAGATCCCTTTTCTGTACCACAGTTCTCATGAGAACAGTTCCAAGGTGCTATTACATTTAATTCCTATCCTAATACTGATTACAACTGCCCACCTCCACCATGCATTCTGCACTGGGTCTAGCAAAAGGCAGCCGCTTATGAAGAGAAGTAGACGACCATGCTCATTACTGGTGAATTAATGAACTCTACCATGCAAGTATACAGGGCCAGGCCCTGACTCACATTTAAGGATGTCCCTTCTTACTATAATAGCAATGTTCCTTGTCTACTCATTTTCTTGCTCACACCTCCCTGATAGGCCCCCAGCGTCCAAAATAAATAGATAAATAAGTTACAACACAGAAAAACAGTCCTTCTCTGGTGCTGGTTGTGGACTTTTAATAGGCTACCCCCTGCTCTGTTATAACTGTACAATAAAGGGCCATGTTGCTGCAGTTTGTTTTGTGTTACAACTAGGTCAGAGATATACTAGCCAGATATAAAGTCAACCTGCCTTTCCCAGCATAATGAATTCTCTTAGTGGAAAATGCCACTTGCCCCTTTTCCCAAGAGATTCACACTTTCTGGAGTAAATATAGCATTTAGTTATCATGTGGTAAATTGCAACTCAGAACCTCCAGGAAATGGATGACAATTCTTTACCTTGGTGAATTAAATTTGCTTGGTCTCTTTCCCAGGGTCTACCAACGTAATTCTCATGTCTGTTTTTATTCCCAATTTCATTTGCTGGACTTGCTTTTTTAGCTTCTCTCCATGATTCTGACTTAGTGCCTGACCACTATTACTACAACTAGCCCCTTGGTTTACAAGCAATTCTGCTTCATGACCAGCTTCCTGACCCTGCACAGGCGCCTTCCCTTTGGGCTTCTCCACTCAGAATCTACCAGCTGATATGCTCAACAGTGGAAGGGATATCACAGCTCATTTACCTACTCCTTCAACCAAATAATCATGCCTCCTTACTGTCATAGAAAAAGCTGAAACAAGTAACTTAGAGAATCAAAAGGAAAGTAATAAGAACTGAAGAGTAAATGAGGAATAAACTATGGAACTAAGATGTTCAATAAAAGGAAGTCTGAAGGAGATATAATAATGATATTCACCACTGATAGGTAACTTGAAACTTCCTTCTCAAAACCAAAATGAGACTACACTGCAGGCATGGGGGACAGGGGAAGGAAGTGAATACAAGAAGAAATACTGCAATGTGGGAGAAGATGTTACTTTATGAAGACTACCTTATTATACCACTGGTAAAGATAATTGTTGTCTTTATTGGCCTTTAAAATAAGTTATATAATATGAAGACCTGAGCTTCCATTCTGGATTTGGCAGTTAGCAAATGTATGATTTGAGTGGATGACCTCATTTATAAAAGTGAAAGTCATATTAAATTATTTCTTGTTCATGACTGCCTTATGCCTAAATAATTTTCATATGTTTAAAAAAATTCAAAGCAATTCCACCATGATTTTGTGAGGCAAATGCAATCAACCCTGAAGTAGGTTCACTGTGGAAAGATTCTCACAATACTGTGACTGTAGGAATTATTTAAGAATATCAAAGAATCTGTGAAAAAGAAAGTAGACAACTATAATGAACACTGAACAGATAAGAAACAAACTTAGTCACAAGGAATTTTTTTTAGTTTTTTTAAAAATTTTTCCTAAAACATTTTTCACTCCCAAGATGGGCAGTACTATAAGACTGTATCATTTGTTCCTACTGGGATGATGTCATCATGCTAGGTTTAACTGCTTTTAATAACTGGTACATTGCAGTCATCCCTCACTTTCTCCCACATAAGATCCAATCAGCCTTTCAATGAACTACTTCATGAGTCATAATTTTACTGTTTATGATTCAGAAAAATGTCTTCAGTCAGTATTTCCCAGACTACTATGGGCTCATTCCAAGAAGCAATTTCATCTTCATTGGTTTCCTATAGGAAGCCAGACCAGCTTCCTATTATTTTATTTTCCTTACTTTTAGCAATACCATGGCCCACATCAGATTAACTGGAAGTGTGAGTGATAGAGAGTTTATTCTGCCCAACATGAGGCCAACACAAACAATGCCCAGTCTTGAAGTCAAGAATTCAAAATTAAACACAAAATGTGCTAATATTAGATCATCTTTCAAAATATTAAAAAATAGCATGGTATTTTATGTTAATCTTACTGAACACATTACACTAATCAGAAACAAATTTTTATTTAATTTTTGTATGAACAGAGTAAATCCCTTAAAGATATTAACATAATTCATAACTAAGTAAATATTTTAATCCCTTGATAATAACAAAACATACCAAACTCTGAAGCCATAAATGCAGCTTAGAGTGATCAGAGGACTCTAAACTCACTGCCTGGCAAGTAAGCCAGGAGAGCTGTGTGGAGCCTATAGCCCTGGCTAATCCCCTTCTTGGTATCTACTACCCATGGGTAAGAATCAACTTGTCTTTAGCTTACAGCACAGAGATATAAAAGTGTGGTTTTAAAAGACACAGATCATATCCATGCTTTGTCATGAGACAGAAGGAGGATTTTGTAAGGTATCAATTCTCACAGGCTACACACTACTTGGAAAGAGTTGAGTGTGAAGAAGTGGGGTATACAAGACTCCAGCCTTTTCCACTCTCACAATTTTGGTTATAGGTGACATTTGTGATTTAAAACCTCACACTGTCATACACTGGTGATAGGACTAATTTTTATCTGACTCAGAAGCTGGTACATTGAAAGGACAGAGTCTAAGATGAATGCATTTAAAGTGACTGTATGAATGAACCAAAACACCTGAAATGTTAGAGAACTGCTTCCTAAAATACAGCTACCAGATTAACCTTAAGGACCAACTGGAAACTTTCTAAAACTCAAAGTTCTTGCCTTCACTTTGGATTTCAGAAATCACGGAGTCTGGGAAAGAGGCCTAGCAATTTTGAGGGGACACTGATCTAAGCTTTACTATGTTGTTCTCTCTTCCTTCCAACAGGAAACTCCTTGAAAAGAAGTCACTCATTTTACATTTCCTTTCAACTCAATTACTAAAACCCCTGTGCTGAATCTGTTTAGTTCCATTACATCTGTTTCAGATGCTCTTTTTAAAGTCCTTAGTCAGATATGGGGTATGGCTCAGTGACAGAACACACATCTACCATACACAAGGTCCTGGTTTCCAAACCCAGCAATACAAAAGCAAATGAACAGAAATATTACAAGTAGATCAGGCAGTGCCATTGACCTTTTCCTGGTTCTCTATCCCCTTCTTCCTAGAAAAGCCTACTTTCTTAACTTTCAACACATAAGTCCACTCACTGCCTCTTGTCTCCTTGGTTCCTGCTATCCTACTTCACTTCTGCATACCCTTTACAAGGCAAGTTCCCTGCAGTTTTCTATCTCCCTTTCTCCAGATACCACCTTAAGGATTCTGAGAACTGAATTTACAACCCAACAGACTTCAAGCCACAACGTATTTAAGCACTTCATAACATGCGTCCTCTGAGTGTTCTTCAAGTGCTGGTTGTGAAATCTTTCCTAGTTGTTGCATTAACTATCTGGTCTCTGAGCACTCCTCTCCAAAGACCACAGAAGGGTCCACTCATCCCACCAGGTGATCTATTCTATCCTTATCTGCTTTACAAAACCACCACACTCACATAACACCTACACCTTTGCAACCTCACCTGTGGATTCTAGCTTCTAATATTCATGCCTAAATTAGTTTCTTTCTGTCCAGTACATACAGAAGCTGCCTGACATAACCTAGCTCCCTATCTAATCCACTTTCACATTCCTCCTCAGTATTCTTTGAGATCAGCTGAATGTTATTCACACTGCAAACATGGCCAAAGTTTCCTCACTTTTGACTCTCCTCAGCTTTATGTTTTTACCTCCATTTCCACTGTCCACTTCCTACTACATCTGTAAAGACCGCCCATATCCCTTAAGACCACAGCCAGTGCTCTCCCTCTCCCCCTTGATGCCACCTCCCTCAGATGGAGTTCCTTATCACCCTGCACTACATACTCAAAGACTTTGTACAATTCTGACATTGCACCAATTACCCTACTAAGAAGGTGAGTCCCTCAGCACCATGAGTGGATTTCACATATATCTCTGTTCACCACTGTATCATGCCTAAAAAGTACATGCTCTGCAAATATTTGTTGAAAGATTAAATTATTTTAAAATCCTCCAGTCTAAAGCCTGAAATGAATCAGTGGGTGAATGGACTTGCTGCCAAGCCTGTTAATGTGAGTTTGAGCCTCAGAATTCACGTGTGAGAAGAAGAAACCCAACTACTGCATATTTTCCTCTGTCCTCCACACATATACTGTGGTATACACAAGTCCAAACAACAGATACATGCATACCTCACACATAAATAATTAACCACCATTCCTGGCAATGAACTGACTCTATAAGAGAAGTATCTAAAATACTATAAAAACAGATAAATTCATAAATGTGCTAAATTAGAACCAATGACCAGACTGTCTCTGATTCCTATTTTTTAGAGTACAATTACTCCAGAATGAAACTACTCCTGTGCGCACTACAACCCAAGAATATATAACATGTTGCAGAACTTTAAGTTATTCTGAAGAAAGGAAAAAACAAGCACATTGGACGTGTAGTAGAAAAGAAAAGTTGTCTGTAAATAAGTATAAAATTTCTTGATCTTATTTTCATACCAGCTTATAGCTTCTAGAGGTTATAAACCATCTATACTCAAGAGAAAAATCTGAGAGTTAGAAAAATAGAAAAGCCGGGCGGTGGTGGCGCACGCCTTTAGTCCCAGCACTTGGGAGGCAGAGGCAGGCAGATTTCTGAGTTCGAGGCCAGCCTGGTCTACAGAGTGAGTTCCAAGACAACCCGGGCTACATAGAGAAACCCTGTCTCGAAAAAACAAAAAAAAAAAAAAAGAAAAATAGAAAAGTGAAATGGTCATTTCCACATGCCCCATTTTTGTCTCTTGTGGTTGGTCAGAATATCAAAAGAAGCCAGGTGGGCCAGAGTATGGAGATAAGCTCACTGCCTCAGTTATGGAGAAACTCGTTCCTGGAGTGATAGAACTGATACTCTGTAGAAAACAGGATAATCTCTCAAACACAAAATTCTAAGTCATGCCTTCATCATGGAGAAACACTCAAAATCCCAGGAAAATAGCTCCACTTGCAGACTATAAAGACCCTCACACTAAGAACAGATTTTTAAGCCCACATATAACATGCACTGACCAAAAGATTAAGAAACCAAGAGGGCTCTGGCATGTGTTTAGCTTATATGAGGGACTGCTCAACAGCCAAAATGCATGAAAAAAAGGAAAAGTAATGAGAAAGATAGGGGGTTTGGTAGTGGTGTTATTGTTGCTGTTTTCTAAGCAGCATCTATGCAGATAAAGGATGTTTTTGTAAATCTTCAGGCCTGTCTTAAAATAAAAATGGACTAATCTCAAATTTAGTAGCAGTAGTAGTAGTAGTAATAGTGGTAGTAGTAGTAATGGTGGTAGTAGTAGTAATAGTGGTAGTAGTAGTAATGGTGGTAGTAGTACTAATGGTGGTAGTAGTAGTAATGGTGGTAGTAGTAGTAATAATGGTAGTAGTAGTAATGGTGGTAGTAGTAGTAATGGTGGTAGTAGTAGTAATGGTGGTAGTAGTACTAATGGTGGTAGTAGTAGTAATGGTGGTACTAGTAGTAATGGTGGTAGTAGTAGTAATAGTGGTAGTAGTAGTAATGGTGGTAGTAGTAGTAATGGTGGTAGTAGTAGTAATGGTGGTAGTAGTAGTAATAGTGATAGTAGTAGTAATGGTGGTAGTAGTAGTAATAGTGGTAGTAGTAGTAATGGTGGTAGTAGTAGTAATGGTGGTAGTAGTAGTAATGGTGGTAGTAGTAGTAGTAATGGTGATAGTAGTAGTAATGGTGGTAGTAGTAGTAATGGTGGTAGTAGTAGTAATGGTGGTAGTAGTAGTAATGGTGGTAGGAGTAGCAGCAGCTGCAGTAGCAGCAGTAGTAACTGTAGCAGTAGTAGTAGTAAATGCAGACAATTATTTGTTTATTCCATCAAGATATATTTATTTTAAGAGTATGACTTTTTGCCTGGGTATATTATGAGTGCTCCTGGTGCCTCAGGAGGTCGGAAGAGGGTGTTGGATTCCCTGAGACTGAAGTTAAAGATGTTTGTGAGTTATCATGTGAATGGTGGGTACCAAACCCAAGTCCTCTTCAAAAGCAGTCAGTGCTCTGACCTGCTAAGTACAAAGACTTTGCAACTCAAGGACTGACCCTCAATTTTCAAAATTTGCTGTTTTATGACTAGGTTGATTCCACTGTTCATTAGACTTGGGTCCTAATTCCCGCTTTAAGCGGCAGAGGTGTGGAAATTAAGCATAATGACCACATTATATACAAAACTGAAAAATATGGAAGAACATGAAGACACTTTAAATACTCCAATAAAATTACTGTATTTGTTCATTAAATAGAGAAAAGAAACATGGATAGATATTTCTGACCTTCTTCTTAAACATAAAGTCATCTGTTTTCATTTCTAAGCTCTACTAACCACTTGACTGAATAGGTACCTAAATAAAACAAAACAGCTCTGGTTTCAAATTTCATTCACCCAAGAAAGCATCAGGATACAGCCACAGAAACCTGAGTCAAGCAGAAGATGGGAGGCTAGGAAGAGCTGCTCAAGTTTACAGTACTTGTTCCAGATAGACTGACTAAAGAAAGGTGGGCAGAGCACCAGAAAATCTGAATACAGGAAAGGAATCAACACTGAGTCTCACAATAGAGAATGGCTAACAACGGATTCACCATTCACAACAATAACTTAATTCAGCTAACTTTAACATGTGATTGTAACCCAAAGAATATCATTTCAACAATATTGCAACCTAAGACTATCCAGCAACCCAATCATATAGCCATTACCAAAAATTAACATTAAAATAAAGGTGTCTAAAATTTTAAAAATTCTTCTCTCACAGATTGGTATGAAATGTCAAGAGGCGTGTCACAACTATAGGGAACAACCTAAAGTAAATACAAATTGCTACTTCAGTGTTAGTTGAAAAGTTTCATTATATTGTTCAGTAACAGAAACCTCAGCTTAAAAGTGAAAAGCATTTTTATTAGGATGAATTCCCTAACTAATACTGATGATTAAACATGTTAAGGACTGGTGGCTGTTTTATGTTGAGAAGAAACAATATACATGAGAGAACACCACAAGGATACAGACAGAAGTCACAGTAATGAGAAGGGCTTACCTTGACATGGCTCTGAGCACCAAGATTATAGATCTCTGTAGGCTTGACTTCGTTGATGATTTTCACCAGGCAGGTGCTGTCAGTGAGGTCACCATAGTGCAACTTCATGTCTTTAGGATTTAGAAAAGACCATCAGAAACAACAAAACAACAACAACAAAAACAAAACCCATATTATTCAAGTATGAAAATGAAGGACAAACTGAAAATGTTCCTAGATGCGATTCCCCATCCCTGAAATCTCAGCATTTGGAATACTGAGACAAGAAGGATCTTGAGTTTGAATTTAGCCTGAACAACTTAACAAGATCCTGCCTTATGTGCCAACTCCTTCCACCAACATGAAAACTGAAACATCGTATTTGATGCTCATTGAATACCAGAGTATGACTTTTATCGTTAAGAAACATACAATGTAGAAAGACTAGTCTATGTGAATTTATAATAGGAAACTCAAATATACTTGTTTAAAGAATTATAATATCCTGAAGATGTTAGACAATTATCATGGGGCTGTAAGTAGTTAAAACATGTACTATTTAAAAATGAGATGTAGAAAAATATGACCCTGTAATAATGTACATAGTCTCTAAAGAAATCTACAACACATTCATGATAGAAAGGATAGACCTTTTTGGGAAATTTTGTTCACATACTATCATCTGATTTTTAAGTGACTTACAGAATAAGTCTGGCTACAAAAGTCTATGGTAGTAACTTCAATGCACAAGCAATCTAGCCAAATTGCTGTGCTGAAGTTGACTTATACTGACTTCAACAGTCTAAAAATGTAAGCAGTTTGATAGCTTGGTCTACACCTAGATCCAATTGTACAAAAAAAATTTACATATTGAGCATTTATCATCTGAAACTAAATGTGATATGATTCAAAACTCATAAAATTTTTGAAGTACTGATAATCTAATGCTACAAATGAAAAAATTCTATACCATGAAAATGGTTTGTATACAAAATTATTTAAGATTATACATATGTGTGTATATATACACGCTTATATATGAAACATTATAAGTGATTATCTGGTCCTTTTTATAAGCTGTCTTATTAAAAATCTGAAAAAATCAAACTCCAAATTCATTCAGCATATAGTAACTTCTAAAAAGATATACTGTGTAACTTAAACATTAAGTGGAAAGCCTTTTCTGTGTATATCTGGGTCACCTTCCTGATGATATCAATACCTAAAAGTAACCTAACCTTTGTTTCTTCTTAGACATGAAGTCTAAATTACTTTGGGGTTACAAAATCACTGCATCACCCTTACTGGTCAGAAACAATACATACATAACACATAGATTAAAAGCCCTGTATCTAAAGGCTGAGCTCTGTCCTTATCATGGCATCTGACAACGTATGTCACAATGTTTCTATGTCTCCAATTCCTCATGTACAAAATATTCTCTTTAACCACCAGAGTAAGGAGAAAAACGAGAAAATACTGTAGCATGCTATCTAAATGATACTGTTCTGCAGAAACAAATTAATTAATAGCAACAAAAGTATAAAAGCCACTAAATCCTGATATTGATCTCTAAAGCAATTTCGGTATCATTTGAGTTATCATCAAGATGTGAAAGTATCTTCAGGAATTATTTTAAAAATTCGATGTATATAAAGTTTCATGGGTAGGGAGGTGGGGAGGATTTGGGACAAGGGAAAGAGTGTGGTCAAAATAGATTGTATAAACTTTTTTGGGTAATATTTTTAAATTTTAATTTTAAAAAATCTTTAAAACTCTTAGAATAAGGCAAATGAATGAATCTTTGAAAAAAACTCAATGTACAAAGATCAGTTACCTTGAATAAATTGAACCAAATATAGACAAAAGAGTGCTCTTTTAATACAGAACTGCCGTCACTTGAAGGAGCAGGAACACCTGACCTGAAGAAAGATGATCAGAGTTATGCCTTCCACTGCTCTCTGAAAGCTGTCTACACAATGTTACTCTAATAACCAACCAAGATGCAAGTAAGCTGACGGCAGCTGTGAGGCAGGTTTCCACTGCTTGCAGTTCAGCTGCAGTAAGTCCTCGGTGAATAACTGTGACTAGATGGGCTGAGAATAATGAGATTTGAAAATATCTTAACTAAAAATAAGAAGCAACAGAAAAAAAATTAGAAAAAGAAAATTACTTACTTCCTTCAATATGAGCCTGAGGATTCTTATATAAATGTTCAATTCGACCTGTATTAAATGAACTAGATCGCCGAACTATTCCATGAACCTGAGTTTTAAGTATAAAAAGAAAAAAGTAAATTATAAATATGAAATGAGGATTCAAACAACTCAAAAGTCCATTTGCTAGTGAAAGGTTCTAGAAAAACTACGAATAATAGTATTATTAGGTAAAACTTTTAAATTATGAGAAATAGTTCCACTGTTTAGTTTCTGCCCAGACACTGCCTGTGTGTTACTGGCACACTGTTTCTGACTTTATCCAGGGTTTCTACTGTCAATCTAAATGTAAGTAATTAGATAATTACAAGGCTTCATGCACAGTTACAGATACTCAAGTCTGTCTTCTAAACATACATGGTCATACTGATGACAAAACTACCTCTGATGTGAAATGAAGGCAAACTTGAGGCTGTAGCTATGAAACCGCTTTCGACCTGTTTAACACAGAGCATAAGGCTTCCACAGTTTCCCAAGTTCTCAGTGCTACTTCAAATTATATCATTTTCTGGAGTACAGATAAAATTGAAGAGCAGCTGCTGTTGTGCAGCTGTATGGAACATTAGAAAGACAGACTATAAAGACTAAGGAGCAGATTTATATATTACTAAATTTAAGATGCAAAAGTTCAAAGGTTAAAAAAAAACTTTAAAAATAAAATCCTGACATGGCCATGGTCAGTGTGAAGGGATAAAGTCACTGAACAGCAAGGCATACCTGCCTGATACTAAAAAAAAAAGACTACTGTGTCTGACACATGAGAGAAATTGCTCCACACTTGGTCCCACTTCCTCCTTGTGTCAAGATTTCTCCCTCTGTGCTGCCAATGTTAACATCAGCTTATGTCACCAACTGCCCAGGTTCCAGTTGCACTGGTGGCAGTTTTAATCCTTGACTTATTTTAGAAGTGTTCCTTCTAATGTTGGGTAGATTTGTTTGCAGCTGAATACACTTCTATATTTTAACTCAATCGTTTTCTGTCTATTTTAAACCAAAATTAATCCCTGGCATGACTCAAACATTCCAAGTGCAAAGGGGAATTATAAGCACATAAGGCTTTCTTTCAAACAGGAAGAAATGTCATCACTGTTCCATAAGGCATACACAAGAAACTGACTTCTGCTAAAGACACAGCATACCCACAATTACTACTTCAGCTAGTTAACTGTTTTTTGCCAAAAGAAAAGCACTCAACACCATTTTCCAAAATAACAAAACTCAAGTAAAGTTAGTAAATAAGAAAATACCTTAGGAAAGAAATGTTATAAACTTCACTGACATTTTAGGAGGCAAACATAAAATTGAGGAACCATTAAATTAAAATCCATTATCAAACTTACAATGAATTGTATTTCAAAGTTTCCAATTTTGCAAATTGCTACTTAATTATAAAGTTGAGCCAATCCATGATATTAATGAATATTTTTAAATAAGGGACAATTTCACATTATACTAATACCTGGGAAACTTGGTATTTAAATCAAAG
Source organism: Mastomys natalensis (assembly GCA_021653895.1). Classification (NCBI taxonomy): domain Eukaryota; kingdom Metazoa; phylum Chordata; class Mammalia; order Rodentia; family Muridae; genus Mastomys; species Mastomys natalensis. Next base: position 173,878 of record JAJTUV010000621.1, on the reverse strand, counting down.
TTACTTCTAATATACAAATTTCTTCAATATAAGTGTTCTTCTGTATTCAGTAAAAATTTTTCTTTGGCCTAAAATCATAACTTATTTGACAATTAAAACATAATTATTATTTTGGTAGCCTTCTCTTGATTACTAAATTCTAGAGAAATCACATATTCCGATACGCAAAAGTACACAGAGAAATGCCCTAAATATAAAAACTTGCAAGGCTTTGATAAATAATATTGTACAATCTTAACAGACTTGGACACCAAGTCCAATCAAATACAAGCAAAAAATTTAATGTCACATCTACAAAGACAATCAATAAGCACTATTTTTTGTTTTGTTTTTCTTTAGTGAAAAAAAATTGTGTTTTAATTTCCACTCACTCCCAACTTTTGGCATGTGTGTAGAAGGGAAGAAAGACTTGCCAAATACTTAATCCATGACAGCAGGTATTATTCTAAGAACTAATGAAAGCTGAGTCTGTCTGCTTCTAAGCAGGTGAAATACAAACATTAAGACAAGCCAAAATGTGTGCAAACTTCATAATCTAGTTAAGAATTTAAGATTAGCAGCTTTCTCTTTACAAAAAGAAAATAGGTAGATCTTTTTTTAAGATTGGGGGAGAAAAGAGGATGTGAATTAGGAAAGCAAAGTTAGAAAATAAATAAGCCAAATGACCTTTATATAAACTTAATCAGAATTGGAATTAATTATACTAGGTCAAAAACATCTAAGTACCTAAGTGGAAGAGGATGCTTTAACATACAAACCTCATGCCTCAGTCAATTAAATGTCAAAAAAGAAAATTATAAGTTCTCTCAATATCAAAGCAAAGATGGTTTGACTTCAAAATGTTGAATTCAAAGTAGGTGCTAAAAGATGAAAATATGGGTTTTTTTTTGTTGTTGTTTATTAAGAAGATAGGTGATCCTCACCACTGGACTTCAAGTTCTCCAGTACCCAAATTGTTCTTGGAGGAGGATGACTCCCCGGGATGGTTAGTGCCATTCATTTTTGGAAAGTATGGATCATATAGATTGTATCAACAGCTGACATTTACTTGGCAATGACTACATACTGGTCACTGGTCTTTATGACACACAGAATGGCCACATACCAACAACTAGTCTTTACTGGTTGTAAGTACTGCAGATGTTTACAATCACCATACTGCTAATGAGAGCACTGTCTGACAAGGCAGATGATGCAAAACTCTTAAAGGGCACACTGGTTTTATCCTGAGAGTAAACTAAACTGCACAGTTTGAAAATTAAATCCATGTGGAGACTGGCCTTTTTTCTAATCAAAGTACCAAGCTCCTAAAGCAGCAAACAACTTTGAAGAAAAACTATGTCAAAATGCCTCACGTATAAAGGAAGAGGAAGAATCCACATTCTAAAACACTCCCCTCACATAACACCAGACTGTTTGAATTGAGTCTCTTTTCTGCTTTGACACCAATCTTAGGGAGGTGGTCATGGTTTCTTTCCTAGAAGAGAAACCCAAATGAACTTGTTGTTGACATTAAATTCTGATACTCTGTGTTGCTGTGTTTATTAAAAACCAGATTCTCTTCTTATATGTGGGACTGCTAAGGGTATTCTGGTTCTTGGCTGGGCATGGGCCTGGAACCCCAAGACTCCAAGGGAGAAACGGCAGGAGTTCGGCCATGCCCCCAGAACCCAGGGTCCTGAAAAGCAGTCTAATCTCCATGGACCTACATTGTTCAGTCACGTAGGCCATTACAGCCCCTCCCAAAGTGCACAGGTAGAGGGTGTGACTACAGGCCTCAGGCCCTAGAGATTTACATACTAATGAAGGTCAGAGGGCGGAGCCAATTAAGCATTGCCCCCAGAACCTCCCCCTTTCTCCCTCCCTACTTAACTCAGGTCTGCCCTGAGTTTGGGGGGGTACATCCAGATCCATCCACCATCCGCCATGCCAATAAACCCTTTTGGAACCAAGGACTTCCTCATGTCATTGGGGCCTGCTGGGCCTGCCGCCACCGAAGCCTCCAGCCACTGGAACCTGGGACCTTCCTCCGGTATGTGAGAGGGGCCGCTGCTGTGGCCCACCGTTTTTTTCCCACACTTATACTCACAGATAATGTTAGCTTTTGCAGAGTTCAACTTGTCTTTTCTTTTTTCCTCTTTCTTTCTTTCTTTCTTTCTTTCTTTCTTTCTTTCTTTCTTTCTTTCTTTCTTTTAGTATTAGACTTTATTTCTCACATTTTTTTTCTCTGTGCAAAATGAGCACATATTATAGTGATCACCATGCTGTTGACTATCTAAAATTGTGGTACTGAGAAGGAACATCAAGCTAGAATATACTTCCATGGCAGATTTCACTACTATTAATCTTCCTTTCTCCCTGAAGATGTAAGGGAATGTCTAAGTTTTAGGATCCTAGGCAAGAAAACATGCCCACTTTCAATACTGTAATTTATGAGTTAGACTACATGTATTTCAATACTGTAATTCATGAGTATCTTCTACAGTATGTGCTTGTCCCCAGTCACTCTATCTGCCAGTCTTGTATGAAGAGGCACCTCATGTCTCACAGAGTTCCCATGACTGTTGCAAAAAAGCTCTCTTACCTAATCTTCACAGGCATCTTGGACAATAGACAGATGTGCACATCATCCCTACTTAACAGATAAAACAAACAAACAAACAAAACCAAAAGTTGACCAAGTAATCTAGAAAACAAAGTATTAGATGGGTCAAGAAATTTGACTGAGGATACAGAGCCAAGGAAGAATGGAGGATTTAGATATAATAAGCCAACCAGTGCCCAAGCCCCAAGGCTGATTGCTATGAGGACTAGACTGCTTATTTAGCTTCTTATTCTATGCTATTTAAATAAAAGATATATGGGCATTGAGCTTTAGCAAGGTACAGAATATATATAGTACATATAGGGTATATAAAGTGTCCCCAGGGTGACTGTCCATAACACCTTACAATTCTTGATTTTCCTCACTATGAAGATATCTGCAGATATTAAAGAATGAGTCAGACATGGTGGCACATGCCTGTAATCCCAGAACATGGTAGAACTGGGGCAGAGAGGAAGTATATAGATGACCATAGACTCTGAATATCCATAGACTCTGAAACCATGGAGCCAACAAACTACAGCTGTGTCTATCTGTTGTGAACAAGGACAGACTTTTCTTCATTCCCTAAGTAATACAGCTAGTATGTAATATTTGCATTACACTGGGTATCATATTCACAAAACTATGTATAAGCAATATACAAATACGATAAAATTTTATATAGGTAACTTGAGTGTCCTCAGACTTTGATATATGCATAGGCTCCTGAAACCAATTCCATTGCAGATTATCAAAAGATAATTAACTCTATTTTACTTCTTTATTTTAGAAGGCCCATGGAGAATGTGTTCAGATGCAGAGTTTCAATGACCACATTAAACAGCCATGTTCCAAGCTTCAGAAATGTAATGATATATAGATAAAGGAGTAATTAACTCTTTGTAAGCATTATATTAATATATGCTATTGCTTTACTTACATGTTGCTCCATGATAAAAGCTTTCTAAGCCTGTTGTAATTTTTTTGTTGTTTCTTAAGTAGAGAATAATAAGCTAGAACAAAGGAGCTTATGTGATTGTGTTATTTCCCCACTGACCTGGCTATGATCCTCTACTGGCCTGCTGCACCATTCTAGGCTCACTGTATCACTGATAGCAAATCAAAGTCTGCTTCTTGTATTCCAAGAACATAGCAGCCTCACCATGGTGGCTCTCACGGTGCTGAACTACTCCTGGCCTTCCCTTTGCTACCAAACCATGTTGTTTCTAGTTTCTAGTTATTTCCAAGCTTCCTATTTCTGAATAGAAACTGAATTTGAAAAGAGTCAAAGTAGTTCAGAGGTAAGGGTAGTAAGATGGCTTAGCACATAAAAGTATATGCTGCCAAGCCTGATGACTTGAGTTCAATGCCCCAGAAAACAGAACTAGCTGCCACAAGTTCTCTTCTGACCTTTGCACATATGCTACAGCACAAACACATATGCACACGAAGTAAAAATATTTGGTGTAATAAAAAATACTTAAATAGTTCAGAAGTAAGGTCCAACTGGTTCACCCAGTCTAGTCATTCACTACATTTCATCTGGTCCTTTCTTTATATAGTAGTACCCTATCTGTTCACAGGAAGACAGCATCAGCAACAACCAGGGACATGTAAGAAAGGGCAATCTCAAACTTATGAAGCAGCCTCTGTGTGTCAACACTAAAGGTTGAGAGTGCATGGAAGTAGAAGTCTGTATTCATCCAAAATTGCTGTCACTGACTCCGGACCTAGGTGTGGTGGGCCATATTTCCAGTCATTTGATTACACACAGTAAAACTTTACACTGCTCATGATCATGAATAACCAAGAGCTGTAGCTGATAATCCTGGAAATTTTCCAATGCTGTCTATTTTTTATCACCCTAATGTTTACTGCGACCAAAAGCATAAAACGATAAAGGTTATTTCACCATCAGACTCCTCTTAATAGATCATTCTATAAATATATCAATCATCTCTTAAATTAAGATCAGCTCACTGAAATTAATAGAGGATTTAAAAGAAAACTTTATTCTTATGACCCACACACAGCTCACACTTTTATCATATTGTGTGGAAGATTTTCCGCTTGTCTGCTGAGCCTTGCCTTGTCCCTTCCCCTGAATAACTAATCATGTTTTTTCTTACAATTTATGCATCTTATAGAATTGTGTCTGTGATAAATTCCTCCCAATTAAGTGTGCTTTGAGAAGTAAGTCTTCTGCTGTCTTTCTGTAACAGAATAAAATGTACTCTTCTAACTTCAAATGCTAATAGAATTCAAACATTTGCAGCTCACCAAGCAGTCCTAAGTTTTCACTGTGTCTATTTGCAAATTTTGCATCCTGCCTGTCCTCTGAAGCCTGCTATTTCCTCAATGAGACACCTGAATAGAGCTTTTAGTTCATGACAGTCTTCTCTGCCTTCTCCAATAGCACTAAAAGCAACACATGTGGAATCCTTCTGCTTGCAAATCATTAACACCTACACAACATGATTAGTACCAAGGCCTGCCCACCCACTAGTTCACTAATTAGAACAGTATACAGCCATATGCTTCCTTGTCTACAGACTACATTCAGTCACTGCCTATTACTTCTAACTTCATTTCTAGGATAGCCACAACACCCTTGTGATTAGAGCATCACTCAACATATCTCCATCTTCAACACTGTAATGACTGGGTTTACCCAGCTCCTTATCCTAATTCTCTGGCAACTCACTCCCATCAATAGCAGCAGGTCATACATATCTGAAACAGCACTTCAGATGTATCCCTACCATATTTTCCTGATGCTTATTAAGATATTACTTTAACAGCTTGATTAAACAACTTCTTCCTAAAACTAATACTTTTATACTACTTATTACCTGCTTTAAATCACTTTGTTTTGACAAATTACTGTCCAGAAAAGGACATACTTGCAGAATAGTCGAATGATTATATCTGCCAAGACAGAGTAATCAGCCCTTAATAATTCTACATCACTAGGTCTGTCAGATGATCCTGGGCCAGAAGGCTGAAGATCGGATGCTCCAACGTTTTGTAGTATAGGGACTGTCCAGGTGTTCAGCGGTCTCTATAAGTTAGCTAAGTTTTAGAAGCTATGCTTTGTGCTCCCATAATTTCAGTTAATTCAGTCATTCTGGATTTCTGATGGGGTTGAAGACTTATAGTCTCATAGCCAATCCCAGCTATTTACTTTGAGAGAAAAGATTAGAGAGGATGGTTTTCAGCTGACATTCATTCTAAAGCCAAGAAAAAAGCCAGGTTCAGAACTAAGTCTTTTGGTTAGGAAAGATGACAGAGGTTCTGGTTAGTCAACAAAATGATGGACTGGGTATTAAGTCTATCTTGTACCTTACTGATAGAAATTGGTATAGTTATCCTCTAATTGTATTTTAAGAGAAAAGTTTTACTTTAACAGGAAGGGTGATATGTAGAAGGAGTTAAGGTGGGAAGAGAAGGAGAGGAGGAGCTAGAAGATGGTGTGGGGGGGGGGGACATGGAGGCGGATGTTCATGTGTCTCCGCCAGTCAAAGATAGATGGTATATCTAGGTTGGGTATTGGGTTACACTTCTGATTGTATGGGCATCTTGTTATTGAGCATTACCAAACTTATAAAGCCTTTGATTAACATTTTTTAAAAAGTTACTAATAAAGAAATCACTTTGCTTTATTGATTAGACTCAATTACTATAGAAATCTATTCTTGTAGACACATGTGTACAAAGATTCTCCTATAATTACAGGTATCTTACTTTGATATTGAAGATATAGAACTACTATAGAACAGAGAAGATTCTAAACAGTTACGACTTCTTATACTCAAAGCTATCAGAAAATATTAAGTTGTAATAAAAACAACTAATTTCATTTTCATTCAAATCCTGTTAACAAGACAAATTTCTTGCAGTTCTTTCCCATTTGTCCAACTGCACATTTTTATACAACATTGCTACAATTAATGGTAGTAAAGAGAAAACGTAAAACTATTAACAGAAACATTCCCAAAGCAGGTCAGGATATGTGTAAGCCTGTAAGTTTTAATTCTGTATAGATCATGAATGTATTATACATAGGTACCTGCAGAAAATGTTCTTTAAAAGTAAGGAATTCACTAAACTACATGAAATTTAATACAAATCATTTTTAATGTTGAAGAAGAAAACACAATGATAATAGCAGCAACAATGGATCTGACAGATTCATCTTCCATAAAATATACAGCTGCCTGTTAGAAAGCAAACACCTCCAGGTGTAAATCTTTTATGCAAGCTTGCCAAAGATCAGCTTCTATTTTATTGCTCTGTGCAATTTCCAAATTAAGTGACTTTACCATGAGTGGAACTTTTTAATGTAGCACATTACATCATAAATTAACCCTAACACTCTTACAGTCAGGTTCATGCAGGCTGCTGCTTTATCAGGGAACAAGGGAGACATGCAGAAGAGCTGAAGCCCATGTGCTCACGAGATAGACAGCACAATGAGCTGGCAGCATCACCGGCGCCACGGCAGAGCCATGCTTGGATTCTGATTTCTTATCAGAGTTTCCGTGGAAAGCACACACAGAGGAAACAAGGCAGCTGCATCCTAGCAATCCCCAGCAACCACAGCAGCACTGAGTCACTCACCTCGTATCCTTTCTCCAACAGGAATTCTGCCAAGTATGAACCATCCTGGAAGAAAAAGAAAATTGAGAAGAGTTACACTAATGGTGAAAAGTACAGTATGGTGATCTACTCTAAGAGTTTGGAGACCATCATTTGAAAGGAAATTTAACAGAATAAAACACAAAGCAAACAAAATAAAAACAAAAGTGCTAGTGACAACACTGGATGCTTTTCCACTATTCATGGAACAGATAGTAGCCTATGTAAGCATCACTGAATTCATAAAGAAATAAAAAACCAGGCAAATAATTAGAGCAACAGAGAGAGCATAACATTTCAGAATCACATGGATTTGGGTTCAGGTTTTGCTACTTACAGGCTATGTGAAATATGCAACTATGTTAGCAAAGCAAACTGCCTCGGTGCCATAGGAACACAACATTCTGGTGGGGACAGTATTTAATAAAGAAACTCTAGAAGTTCAAAGGGAGATAGAGAGCACAAAGTGCTGGCATTGCTGTGAATGACTCCACAGAATTGTGGAGAAGGCTAGAAGTGAAAGGCAAGATGGTGAGTACCTCCAAGGAGGTCTCAGGGACCAAAGTTAAGAGGCTAAGGCCTAGGGCTGTAGAAAGTCAGTGAGTTTAGAGGAGTTTGAGGAATAGAGGATTCAGAGAGTTGACAGGATGGGGTTTAATGAAAACTGCTTGATCCTATATATGTGCATATATACAAACGTCTAAAGAGGAAACTTTTGTTATCTGATGATATAATAAATACATGAGTTTATCTTACAACATGCAGTAACTCCTAACTTAAGAAAGTTAGCTGAATAAGCACTGAGAGTCTCAACTGATAATTATTCTAGAAATTTCTTGATAGGAGTTTCTATTTAAATAATTTCATGTCACCTTAAGAGGGAAAATATGACATATCTAATTAAACTACTCTGAGGTCAAAAGTTGAACTATTACTATTCAAGGAGTATTAGCTTCTCTCAGAAAAGGAAGCTGGTCTTTCACTTTGTAGCCATTCCCATAGTTGCTCTTCAGTTTTCTGACCCAATGGGGAGTTTCTTCTATCCAACTCAGACTTAAACGTAAAATTAAGGGTACAATTAATGCAAATATGTGTTCTGAAAAGTAGCTGGAATATTTGGGTTTTCTTGGGTTTCATAAGTTTAAAAATACTTAAAATATATTTTTTAAGTTCAGAAATCCCTACCAGATATTCCAGGAGAAAGAAAAGTGAAGCAAGTCTCAGTATTACCATGATCTGACCTAAAGCTGGACCTGGACACATCCTATGGCTCTGAAACTGACAGGGCTGCCAAGTGAGCGTTTAAAAAATTAGTGTAGAAGTCCTACATGAACTCATGCAGAATGGCAAGGCCAGGAATACAAAGGATACATTCTGTGGTTCATTAAAAACTCCAGCAGATTTTCTTCTGACTTCTTGACATAAATATTCTGGTTTATAGGCTCGTGTGGAGAAGCATGTTTGGCCTTTTCATTTCAGTCTCACAATGTATGTAGGTTTTTAACATACATTTTAGGTGTTAGCTAAATCAAGTCACAAGACTTACTGATTCAAGCCAAGCAAGACAAGCTGGCATATATGATCACTGGAAGTTTTGTTTCCTTTTTGGGGGAGTGGAGTAGTCCTTATTCATTAATAAGAACACAGTATTAAAGAAATATCTGCAATGATAGTAATTTGACTCTAGACTCTAAAGTCCTAGAAAGCAGACTTGCTTTTGTTACAGTACTGTTACCCTGAAACTGCCAACACTAAATTTTCTACTCCTTATCCACTTGGAACAAGACAGAATGAGTTATGTTCTACCACACGCACAGAGAATAGGGGCAGTAGGAGTGGGGTTAGTGGTAACTGGGCTGGATCTCCCTGGGTAGGGAGAGCTGTGATTATTCAGAAAGCTGATGTGAAACAGACCTGACTAGGACTGAACTCTGTCAATAAGGTCTTGTTCTTCTCACCCAGGCTGCTCCTCAAACTTTCCAACCACACTGGAACATTCTGAACTAGCAGTGGCACTCACTTCCTCCTCATTTCCTTGCCAGGCCCCTCCAGTGATAGGTCCCAGGCTGCACAATGAGTGGGAAACAGGCCGAGCAATGGCTCTTGGTCTCAGGCCCAGGGAGCTCAGCTGGCCTTCCCCCTTCATCCTCCCCTCAGGCCCTGGGGGACTCCTGGGAGACATAGTATCTAAGCAGGCAGCCAAACAAGCAGGATGGCTGATAAAGACTGCTCCAATCAAACTAATGACTGAAATGTCGCACCAAGAACGAGTAAGTAATATTAAGTTATGACAGTTGACTCCAGAAACCAAAGAAAATAGACTAGATCTACTCATTTGCTAGGACCAAGTATTAATTCCAGTCAGGTTCAAATTTTGTAACTAAAATTTTTTTTTAATTGGAAAGATAATGTCTCAACTGTGACCTTTTTAAATTTAATTCATCATATGGTTATTAGAGGCATCTATTTTAGATGAAATTCCATACAATTTGAGACAATCACTATGGCTTTACTATTTTCAAAACACAGAAACATTTTCTTTTTCTTTCACACAAGTACTTGGTAAGGAGAGTTAAACAGTCATTTGGCATCTCAGATAACTGAGATGTAGTTTAATATCACACAACTAATTTTATATGAAACTAGTACTAGGATCCAACTCTTTCATTATCTGAACTAGAAAATAATCACCCTCACTATGCTCCTGGGAGCTACCAAAACATGTCAAACCTCAACAAAATAATGAAAGATTCATTTCAAACTAACTTGATTTGGCCCTTTTCCATTACAAAGTGTTTTATGGATTAAACAATGCTTCCAGTGTTAATCAAGTGATCCAAATACAAAGAATTCTTGTAATTTTATAATACTCTAGAGCTCAGAAGAGAAAGAAAAGATGAGTGACTGGGATTTCTCAGGTCTTGAATCTAGGCATGTATAACCCATGAGGCAACACAGTGCTATGCGGAGGGGCTGTTGCTTTGGTGGTACATACATGTGGGAGGAATGATGCCTCTTTACAGGATCCAAAAATCCAGGTTTCTGTGTGCCTGATATCTATCATATATGTATAGACTGGTAAGTTTTCATGGCACACTGAGAAATATTTGGTAGAGAGCAACATACAATTTAAGCATTATTCTAGAAGGATCATATTAACAACTATTATATGAAAACTTTGTAAAACTCTAGATCTACAAACACAGAAAAGGTTATCCCTTTCTATCAATGGCCATAGATGGGAATTGACCATAAAAGTACTAACTGGACTTCAAACCAATGGGCAGACAAATAAACAAGTGTCATCATCCTATAGCCAATACTAGTTGTTAGTATTTCTATTCTGTTTTCTATCTGTGTTCTTGCAGCCAATGTGAAGAATGAAAAGGGAGAAAGCATAATTCTGACATGTGCAGGAGAGTTGATCCCCTCTGGAATGCATGCTTCCATTTAGACACCATTTTGGAGTCTCTTTGAAAGAGACACCACTGAAACCACACCACTGAAAAAGAGCAGTCTTACTAAAACATGTCCCATCTGCTGCCCATGAACTGCATAAGGCTGAGAATGTGGCATAAAACAAAGTAAAAATTGTTTAAATTTCAAGATATATATTTTGGGGGATTTTTGTAAATGAATTAAAATGATTCTTAATCATGACCTTTGTGTTTGCAAAGACAGTATCAAAGGTTGGACATGCCTGGGAGGAGACAGAATACAGCATCTGCATGAGGAGAAAGTGCCTGTTTACAGAGCCTTCTACATTCTTACCCTCTGTATATTTTAATTCCTCTAAAACGGACTGCCAAGAGTTTGAAGTCAGCTACAGAGTGAGTTATATAACAGCCTGGGCTATACTGAGAGACTGTCTCAAGCAATAACAACAATAATAAACATACCCCAAAACATCTTTTCAGCTTATCACTACTACAATATCAAGGTATTCTGTACTTCTAATAAGAACTATATCACCTCAATAATTATAGAAGGATGCTGTTTTAAACCTGATTGAAATTTTTCAGTAATTTTATCAGTGGGCTATGAAGTATCCAGGAGTAGACTATATTTAACAAGTATTGACACCTGGCTCATATCTGTAGCAAATCACTGGACAATATCTATGTCAAACTCAGCATTCAAAAGACCATGAGGAGCAATTAATCTAACTCTCATTTTATAGATCTGGAAATTGAAAGTCAAAGAAATTAAGTGTTTAGAGTAAAGTCACACACTGGGAAAGTAGAACCTGCATGCCCTCACATGCAGGTGGTAGTAGTGTAGAAGTGGTAGTAGTGATGATGATGATGATGATGATGATGATATCTCTAGAATTCCAAAGCTTAGAATTCTGCACTAAAATCTAAACAATTCATCATGAATATGTACACCTGTCATCCCAGCACTAAGAAGGGTCAGCAAAAGGATTAAAAGAGGTAGCCTGGACTATACATAACACTATGGCTCAGTAACACAAAACTCAAAACTTAAACCCTATAAAAGGAAAAGAATAAACTACTGAGTACAGCTAAGTATGTAAGATAATAGCCTAACAAATTACTGTGTGAAGGACAAGAACAAAGCCAATCATGATGAATACAACAATAAGGGACTAAAGAATAAGAAGATATTTCAAACATGTATTCCCATCTTGTAGTCTTTAGAATTCAAAATTATTTCCCCATACAAATTGCTATTACCTGAGAATAGACTTTCACTTCCACATACTTCCTTATAGAAAAGATCATAGCAATTAAATATGATGGTCAACCACTTGTGAACTAAAGAACTATCTATGTCCAGCCGAGACCCTCTGTAGCCACCTTTCTTTCTCTACCAGGGAAAGGGCCTTTAGGCAGGTCTCCATGTCTCATCCATGCTAAGAAGGAAGAATGTCCCTTCAGCCAAGTCCTTGGCTGCCCAGTGATGGCTGGTATTAATACATGGGTTCTAGAAAGAGGCAATTCAACTCTAGTCATCCTATACATTGTCTATTGTAGTAGATGAGATTATTTAACCCCAAAATTTGTCGCTGTAAGATCTCCTACCTGAAGGAGATCAGTAAAGGAAAACACAACTCAATAATTATGGTATAAATAGCACGCCTAGATTGGGCAGGTTACCACTACACTACTCTAATCCCCGGCTATGAGATCCCTTATAACTTGCGGTTCATCCAGGCCGCGTCCTTGTCCTCTGAGCTCCCGCTCCTCCGTTGTCGGCTTCCTTCTACCGCAGGCTTCCTTCTGCCTGCTTCCTCCTGCTTCTACTTCTTCTCTTCTTCTGCTTCTCTGCTTCTGCTTCTGACTCATTTTATATCGAATTCCTCTCACTCTCTCCTCCCTAAGCCTTTTTCTCCGCCTCCCTTCTACTGCCCAATCTCTGGCTCTAGCCTTTATTTTACAAGTTTTAATTGGACAGAAGGTTTACAAGACATCACCTGTGTACAGATTCCTTTGCAGCCCTCCCAGGAGGGTGGAATTAGGATCAAAATACAAGGCTGAGGCTATCCACAACAGTCTATCATAACCCAATAACCAAAATTTGAAGGGAAAGCCCAATTATACCTAACATATAAATCTATCAAATACAAAACACCTTTTTTAAAAGTACTCCTTTATGTCATTAGTGTCCATATGTGGAGTATGTGTATATGTCTGTGTGTGAGTGAGTGTGGGCGTGTGTGCATGTGTGTGGGGGTACATGCATGCATACACAACACTGGACACAATGCTCAACCTCACAACTTTTTTGAAACAGTGTGTGTTTTCAGAGAGATAAAATACTGTGAATATCAAAAGACCAAGATGTCTGCTGTGAGATATCTCCCAGGAATGAAAGAGACATTACAACTGTCACATCTGCCTTGCCCAGCAAGTAAGACACGACACGGTCGGATCCTTCTCAGTCAGTTTATTGCAGGAACAACTCTTGACTTATGGATGGGGACGGGACCGGAACGGGATGGGGACCAGGATGGGGACATATGGCCGGGGACCCGCAGCAGCAGAAATGAGCTGCTTGTATAACTGCCCAAGGCGGGCTGGGTGACATGTTCTCTCAGGATAGGTTAAGCTGCCAATACCTCATTAGCATAAGCCCGCTCGGGAGGGGCATGAGGCCAACGCATGCACAAAGGACTTGTTTACCAGTTTAGCTGAGCTGGCCATGCTGAAAGCCAGCTGCCTACATCGTCAGGTGCTAGTCATACGACTTTGCAACTGTAAACACGGCTGCCTACATACAACCAAGATATGACATCACTACATAAGCAAGACCTGAACAATGATGACACAATAAGCATGCTAACATGGTACAGCGAAACTCAAAGCACCCTACCCCTAGACAAAGAACTATAGGTAATTAATGACTGCTGAGAGAAGGAGAATCAGTCTTTCCCAGAAATACCAAGAGTCAGCTTTGAAATTATATACATACAAGCAACACTAAATGAGTTGTATTTGTATATTTATGTATTATACATACATACATGTATACATGTATATATAATGTATATGTTAACAATAATCATCTAATCAAAGAAAAAAGAGCATGAATTTGACAGGGGCTTGGGGAAAGGAATAGGAGGAGTAGGAGGAAAGGAAAGGGGAGGAGAAAATGATGTAATTACACTTTAATGAAATATTAAAAAAAATACTATTAAGGAAGAAGAAATGATGCTTGCACCAGACAAAGGAGCATGAAGAAATGTTTAAAGTGATCAAATTATTAATAAAAGATGTTTTGATTCTAGTGGTGTCTATACTATATGCTGCCCGAACTTGTTTACTTAATACCTGTAGCAGGCTATTCTGCTACATTGTATTCACAGTGGAGCTCGGTGATTAGGCAGTAGAAGAGGAGGTGGAATTGGGAGAGAAAGAGAGGAAGGGGAGGGGAGAAAAAGAGGAAGGGGAGGGGAGAAATAGAGGAAGTAGGGGAGAAGAAGGAGGCTATTAGCCATGGAGAACCATGGATGGGTCGAAAGCTGTCCTGGGTAGCAACTTCTATCAAAAGGTTAGATATTGGGTAACAACTCTAATTGTGTGGGCATCTTGTTGACTGAGCATTTCTAAATATATATAAATCCTTTAGATAATCATTAAGCTTTAAGAGTCTCATTTCTACCAGGTACTGCAAGGATGGCAGATATTGTCTGGTGTTCAACCAAGCTTTGTGGATGCAGCAGGGTAGATTGGTAGACTCATCCTCCACACTGGTGTCTCATGGGTGCCAGGGCCTGCATATCTAGCTAGCCGAAGCCCTGGTCAAGGCTGAGGAGCAGCGGGAACATGGTGGCTGCCTAGGAACAAGCCAGATCAGGCATCATTTTCTAAATATCATCCCTAAAAAATGGCAATTTAAACTTTTGGTAAGCCTCCCAAAGTCAACTATGGACTCCCAACCAACGATGCCTGTCAAATATTTACACATGTATGCACACAGTTAAGAAAATGGATTAGATTGGGTCATCTCACTCAGGATGATATTTTCTAGCTCCATCCATTTGTCTAAGAATTTCATGAGCTCATTATTTTTAATGGCTGAGTAGTACTCCATTGTGTAAATGTACCACATTTTCTGTATCCATTCTTCTGTTGAAGGACATCTGGGTTCTTTCCAGCTTCTGGCTATTATAAATAAGGCCACTATGAACATAGTGGAGCATGTGGCCCTGTTGCATGTTGAAATATCTTCTGGGTATATGCCCAGGAGGGGTATAGCTGGGTCCTCAGGTAACACTATGTTCAATTTTCTGAGGTGTCGCCAGACTGCTTTCCACAGTGGTTGTACCAGCTTGCAAACCCACCAACAATGGAGGAGTTTCCTCTTTCTCCACATCCTCGCCAACATCTGCTGTCACCTGTGTTTTGGATCTTAGCCATTCTGACTGGTGTGAGGTGGAATCTCAATTTTGTTTTCATTTGCATTTCCCTGATGACTACGGATGCTGAACACTTCTTTAGATGCTTCTCAACCATTCTAGTTTCCTCAGTTGAGAGTTCTTTGTTCAACTCTCTACCCCATTTTTTAATAGGGTTATTTGATGGTGACCCAATCACAAAAGAACACACATGGTATGCACTCACTGATAAGTGGATATTAGCCCCAAAACACACAATACCTAAGATGCAATGCATAAACCTCATGAAACTCAAGAAGAAGGAGGAAGACCAAAGTGAGGGTGCTTTTGTCCTTTTTAGAACGAGTATCAAAAGATTCAACCAGAGCTCCCAGGATCTAAACCTCCAGCCTGAGAACAGACAGGGGCAAGCTGTCCTCTGAGAGGCTCTAACCAGCAGCTGACTCAGACAGATACAGACATCCAGAGCCAAACAGTGGATGGAGCTTGAGGACTCTTAAAGAAGAATAGGTGGAAGGATTGTGGGCCCTAAGGAGATAGGAACTGCACAGGAAGATCAACAGAGTAAACGAACCTGAACCCTTGGAGCTCTCAGAGACTGAATCACCAACCGTGGAGCATACCTAGTCTACACAGATCTACCTCCATGGGCTGAACCTAGGCCTCCCTGCACATATGTTGTAAATGTGCAGCTTGGTTTTCATGTAGGCCTCAAACATCTGGAGTGGGGGCTATCCCAAAACATTCAGCCTGTATATGGAGTATGGTCTTCTAAAAAAAAAAAAAAAAAACAGTTGTTCAGTTATTCATGGAATATTATTTTTTTATATCTCTTGTATTCAGTTTGCAACTACTTCATTGAGAAATTTTGTATGTATATTCATGAGGGATACTGGACTATAATTTATATATTTTTGTTGGGTTTACACTTGATTTCACTATTTCAATATTATTTGCTTTGTGAAGGAAAAAAAGAAAATGGATTAGAATCAAAAATCGATCCTAAATTAATGATTACTGACCCAGAGGGTAAGATCATGCGTTTTTCCTTTTATCTGTCTTTTCTACTTTCTAATGAATACATCATACTATTATAATAAGGAACATCAAATATTTATACCAAAATTTTATAGTAATTAAAAATATTGTATGCTTTTAGGATTGTAAAATGAACAGAACAATCTGGATGCAAGAATATTAAAATAACAATGATATTTAAGAAAGACTGAAGAATTTTTGTTTGTGATATTGCATATCATTCATCTGGCAACTGTTAATTATCCTCTCACCTACTTTTCTAGCAGTTTCTATCCATTTTGTCAATCGGTTTATTTTGAAAGTATCTAGAAAACAGGAAACTACCTCATTTTTATCTTCCACAGAAGCCAGTCAAAAACTGATTTAACAGGGTTTTGGTCAGTAAAGACCCAGCAATGTAGTCTGAAATCTATGTTCCTTCTAAATTGCAAATGTTTGTTATACATCCTTAGTTCAGTAAGCCAACAAGAAATGCTTAGAAAAAAAGCAAAATGAACCAATAACCAAACACATGTTTGAAAGTTATCAATAGCAAAACAAACACTTGCTAAATATATATATATATGAGAACTGGGTAGTTCAGCTTTCCCTGCCACAGAATCCTATCCACTATTGTTCCTTTTTATGTAAACTCCTTCACTTAAACCTATTCTTCTCTATTTCTGAGTCCCTGTCAGCATTCCTGCCATTCATGTTGAAGTGTTTGCTTTATTTCATTTATTACATGTGTGTATATATTTGTGCCATGATGCAGATGTGTAGGTCAAAAAGCAACTGTCAGAGGCCACTTCTTTGCTGCCACTTTATGATATTCAAGGATCAAACTCATGACCTGAGGCCTTTACACAAACTCCTTTCTCTCTATTGAGCCACCTCTCTGGCTCTGCAAACAGCAATAGACTTAACAGTGAACATTTACACAGGTCTAAGAATATGAATATGTATGCCGTGTGCTTGAGGTGTTCTTCATCTAGTCACTGTTTTTATATCCACACAAAATGGCTATGAAGATGCCACTCTGATTACCTCCACTTAGAGGGAGAAGCGTAAGGCAAATTCGGACTAATCTGTTCAAGGACTAATATTGTGATGGCCAATCTTGATTGTCACCCTGACACACCTGGGAAGAGGAAACCTCAAACTGAGAAACTGACCCCATTAGATTGGCATGTGGGAATATCAGTCATGTACTTTCTTTTTTACTACTTAATGTAGGTAGGCCCAGCACTCTGTAGGTAGGGCCATCCACAGGCAGTTCATGACCTACAGATATTTTAATATAGAATGGACTCCTGTAGACTATTAATAATAGAAAGAAAGCAGAATTGATGGATATCAAACACCTACTTGAAGACATGGGTATAATGGAGAAGGACAGGAAGGAAATAGGAGATTCAATTTCTGCTCTATTGCTCTGTGAAGTATCTGGGCAGCCAGGCATTTCCTGGCCTAGATGGCACAATGCTTCAGTACTGGCTGGGTCCTCCATCTTTCACATGCATCATCACACTCACACATGGACAAGATGAAAATAATAAGCTGTAACCAGTCAAGTTATCTGAGAATTGCGGTAGCTGCATGAGTCATGGACAGGGCGTGAAAAAGCTTTGTGGATTTAAAAAAAAAAAAAAAAGCTATCTTCTCCACTGGATGGCACAGTGCCCTGCAGAAATAAATCACCCCACCTGAGCATGAAATCAGTGGCAACAGGAAAAAAAGTAGGGAATACTAGAAGCATATCTGCCTCACAGGCTAGTTCAGTGCTAGTCTGAATACCCTCTTTCAAGTTTGGAACATATAGTGGCTGAAAGTATAGATATAATAGATATAGATATAGATATAGATATAGATATAGATATAGATATAGATATAGATATAGATATAGATATAGATATAGATATAGACATAGATATAGACATAGATCTCAGCACTCCAGATATATTGATAAGGGCTTTTACAGAGTTATGGGAATTCCAGTAATAAATTACCAGTAAGCTTCATGTACAGCTATAAAAGTACACAGCTGTATCTACATAGGAACCCCAACTAAAAATTTTAAAAATTGAATTCCTTTCCCTTTCCTTTTGCTTTCCTCACTGTCTTTCAAAGAGAGGCCCATACAATGCAAGGTTGTTTCTTAAGCACTAATCAGTCAAGTGCTTTCCAGAGGAAAGGGAGTTTTTGCAGGACCTCTAAGGAAAGGAGAATGGCTTCTGTCCACTGTTCCAGGACATGAAGAGTAAAAACCCTGAAACTAGGAAGAAAAGACATTATATATTGAAAAAATTAAAATTATAAAATAATTTAGTATTTACTTGGTGTATTAATTTCTTACTATGTGTTCCTTTTGATAATTTATATAATACCTTTGAAAGAAAAGCAAAACAAATGTTTTGTTTGCTTGTGGCATCTAAAGGGTCACTAGAGTAACACATGATAAACACCAATGATTATTTTTTCCCATTTTGCTGTACATCTGTTTAAAAGGTTGTTGGTAAAATCTCACTATTACTTCCAACAAGTTTATTTGTGAATATTCCTGCTTTTTAAAAAAATTATTTCTTTGAGTTCTATAATTAATTTGCTTAATCCTATTAAGATTGCTCTTAAAATATATACAGATCATGACATAAATGTCAGTTTCTGGCTCCCTAACATACTTCATATCTTCTCTACTCCTATGAATTGTCTACTATGTAGAAAACACAAAACCAATAAAGAAAGACATAAGTTAATAATGGTGATTTGTGGAGCTGATGTCATAGCTCAGCCATAGCACACGTTTACTGGCATATGAAAAACTCCAGACTCAAAAACAAACAAAAAGACACATTATGCTTTGAACAAATTAAAAATCACTTAAAGACAGGTGACATTCAATTGTGTATATGTAAGTACAATGCAGAAATACATTAGCATCCCCCACCCAAGAAAGCTTCAAGTGATAAAACTAATGCTAACAAAAACAGATGGAGTATTCTGCATCAAAGCTGCAAACAAATCTAAGAACAAAGAATGCTGACTTCTTTGGAAGCAAAGTTCTAGGATAGGTTCAGAAGATAAAATTCAACTTTGGTATTTATATAATAGGTTGAAATACATTATACTACACATTTTGAAGAAGGGTGATGAAGCTCTTAGGGGGAAAATGTAGTTTTCAACAGGGATTGGACCCCATCTCTCTGTTGATCTCAGTAGCATTGAGCTCTAAATTTCCCAGCAAGCCAGGGTCTTGAGTTGAAATGAGTTTAATTAACTTTAGTGTCAGAGCTAAAAAGCAGGACCTTCTGGTTGATACATACCTTTTTTGTCTAATTTCATAATAGTTAAACGTCTAGCCACTGTTTCTGTTTCCCAGCTAACCTCTCTTCTGAGACTTACAAGATATTTGGGATATGATTACATTTTATAGGCTTAGGTCACACATGTAAGCTATCTAGCCTTATACATATGATTCATTCACCTTCACGTTACAGGATATATTTTTATTATTTAGTATTGTAGCATTTATTATACAATATTATATTTATTATTTCTATATAAATGAGACCTTCTAAAATATTATAATTACTATAAGTTGTTAAGTACTCTTCTCATGTATATTCAACAACCTCTCTGTGAGTAGTTGAGATATCTTCATTTTCAAGATTGAAAACACTAAAATCTGGGCCAGTGAGATAGCTCAGATGTTAAAAGCACTTGTGAGAAGCTTGCTAAAGATGGTGTTGCCACTGATGGGAAGATGGGATTTTTCCCCAGTCTTAGTGTGTAAAGTATAAATATCTACAGACATCATTTTAAAATCTGTCGCCTTACTTGGTACCCATTCCTTTATCATAGCGCTTGCATAGTTTCAATCCTATTCTAGGAAGTCATTTGAGTAAAAAGAAGACATTTATAGAAAATTCTCTTTCTTTACGCAGTAAGGCTTTTAAGTCACGGATGTAATAATGAGGTGAACTTGGACATTTGTACCCCCAGGAACACTGAGTGTTTTCGCTACCATGTACCACCTCATCACTCTGCCTGTCACTGTTAGAAAGCCTTCCTTTATTTTCTCTATATTTTTATCACTGCAGAATAAAGACAAAAGACTGAACTCTAAAAAAATAAATAAATAAATAAAAAAATAAAAAAAAAATAAAACTTGAGACCTGAGTTTGATTCCTAGAACCCACATAGTATTTGGAGAGAACCACTTCCTGCAAATTGTACTCTGATCTCTCCCATACCCACATACATACATACATACATACATACATACATACACACACACATACAATATATGCAATTTTTTAAGGAAAGATTTCAAAACAAATTTGAAGTTCATAAAAAAATAAAGCCCTTTTTTGAGGTCATAGAGAACTTAGCAAAATACAAACAAACTTATCTAGTCCTAACTGTAATGTAACTTCCACATGTTTGCCTTATCCAAAATCAAAGTATTTCAACCAGAATAAGATGTCATACCACTGTAAGCCTCCCAATCAATGAGTAAATTTATGTCAAAACTCATGTAAAACAAAACAAAAACAAACTTAATTGTACACTAAAAAGTCATTTTCCTCTAAGTGGATGGTTTGTTGGGTTTTGTTTTCAGTTTGTTTTGTTTTTTAATAACTGATTGGACTTTAATGTAAAAGTATTTGCTTTCAAAACTACATTTGTTGGGGATTAAAAGACTGCTCAGCGACTAAGAACACCAGCAGCTCTTCAAGACTTCAAGAGGACCTGGGTTTAGCAAGTCATATGACTGCCCATAACTATCTGTAACTACAGTCCAAAGGGATCTGACGCCTTCTTTTGGGATCCACAGACACTGTACTCATAGAGTGCACAAATATACATGTTGATAAAATTCAATATGTTTTGTGACAAGTTTGAATTAACATCAAAGTACATTTATATAAGTTGGAAAGTAATCCCAAATGTATCAGTACTGATAGTGTTTTTTAAAATCTTTCTAGGTTCTGTAGTCAAACAATATAATAGTTTTTAAAAATATATGTATCAAAACAATAGAAATATGTGTAAATATTACAGTATTGACTTCTACCATGAAAAGCTTTAATTTCAACATAAATTTTTATACTTGCCTAACAAGGTCACAAATTACCTTTTTTTTCTTGTGGTTTTCAAATTTAGCTCACTCAAACCAGTGGAATCTGAGTGAAAACCACACAACTACACTGCCATGTTTCCTCTGTTAGCACTGAGTATCTGTCAAACACATTTCTTGTAAAACAGAAACAAAAAGAGCCTGAATTTGAGCACATGTTGCGCTACAAGTTGTACCTCCGCCCATTCCTTTCGACAGACCTACAAACTGTCAGTAACATATGGATTTGCATGTAGGCTGAACAGTTTCACTGTATCTAAGACAACTTGACCATACTTTGCTATTGAAAATGAGATACATCAATGAAAAATCTGATTTTAATATTTTCATTCTTAAAATTTAAGTGTTTAACCTAATGTAGCTAAACTGTTGATGTGACAAAAGGTTGTCATATCCTTCTGATATTCTTTGAAATATGCACATTCAGATTATCTATGCTATGAATCTGATACACTGAGAGACACGGTCACATTTATGTATAAATTTTTAAGTCCTATAAAGTACAGTATCTTATGTATTCACTTACAGTAAATCATAAATCCAACTACTCTAAAGCTAAAGTACATTGTTGAAATTTCAGATAGCTGATATTTATACTGTTAAAAGGCTCTTATGGTCCAAGCAATTTTTTTAATAATTTAATTTAAAATGTTTAAATTTTTATAGAGTAAGAGTTTGCCTTTTCTTATAATTTTCTATTAAACTTTCACAAAAATATTTTTCCATTTCTCTACCTAAAAATAATTTCCTCTTTTGTATATAAATCCAACATAGTCTCTAGATGGGCAAAGTTATAGGTTTGCTTAAAATTTTCTGATAAAACTTTAAAATTTAAAGAGCATCAAATACAGGTTTCAGGCAAGTAATTACATTATTTTTAACACTTGAGAAGAAATTTCTAATCCAATCTACTAAATATTTGCTGGAGATGTTTGTTTAATTTTCTTCAAATTTTTTTCATACACAGTCTATTTCTTTTGCTTTGCCATTGCAAAACGCAAATGTCATTTGTGTTCAAACTCTTTTTTTCTCCTCAACTTTGGTGATAATACTGATTATTTGTACTCATTTTTGAAGTAATGATGATATGCCTATACTTTAAATTTAGAAATTTGCACTTCATTATTTTATCTAAGAGTAACAGTAATGATTGTTAAAATTATATATATGTAGATTTTATTTTTAATTTATTATTATTGTGTGTGTGCACATGGACATGTATATGACGGAGGGAGCATATGTACCATGGTGTTGTGTGTGGTGTGTGTGTGTGTGTGGTAGGTCAGAGGACAGATAATTCTAGAGATGGTTCTCTTCTTTTACCTTTATGTAGAATCCAGGGATTCAGGTGAAGTCCCCAGACTTGTGTAACAAGTGCCTTTACCCACTGAGTCATCTCACCAGCCGTAAATATCTGAATTTCATCAAGTGATAATGTTCATGTTCTTTATAGATCAATACACATTAAATATGCAAGTAAATGAACTATAATTTTATAATATAAAAATACTCTAGCTAATATCAACACAAATACATCAGTTAACACATATAAAAATAACTAGTCAACTCTATGATCAGCATAGTGTGTGTGACAAATATATTAAATAGCAACCAGTCATTCCAAAACAAGAAAGTTGTTCCTTTAGCAAAAATATATTGGCCATTACTCTCATTTTTTTTTTCTTTTCTCTTCCTTTATTGGAGCTTCTACTCTTTTTTTTTTCATAGTCTTTTTTTTTATTGGAACTTTTATTTACATTTCAGATGTTTTCCCCTTACCCCCTTTCCCCCTCCCTCCCAGGAACTCCCTATCCCTTCCCCCCTCCTCCTGCCTCTATGATGGTGTACCCACACCCACCCTCCCCAGTACCTCACCTCCCCACCCTCGAATACCACCCCCCACGATGTCCAGCCTTCATGGGACCAAGGATCTCTTCTCCCACTTATATATAGCTCCCTTGCATATATAGCTGGAGCCATGGGTCCCTCCCTAAGCGCTCCTAGGATGGTGGTTTAGAACCTGGGGGCTCTAAAGAATATACCTTTTTCTCAGCACCTCATGGTACCTTCTCCAAAATAGACCATATAATTGGTCACAAAACAGTCCTCAACAGATACAAAAAGATTGAAATAATCCCTTGCATCCTATCAGATCACCACGGATTAAGGCTGGTCTTTGATAAGGACAGAACCAAGGGAAAACCCACATGCATGTGGAAACTGAACAATGCTCTATTCAATGATGACTTTGTCAAGGAAGAAATAAAGAAAGAAATTAAAGACTTTTTAGAATTTAACGAAAATGAGGAAACATCATACCAGAACTTGTGGGACTCCATAAAAGCAGTGCTAAGAGGAAAACTCATAGCTCTAAATGCCTACAAAAAGAAATTGGAGAGAGTACACACTAACAACTTGACAGCACACGTGAAAGCTCTAGAACAAAAAGAAGCAAATACACCCAAGAGGAATAGGCGTCAGGAAATAATCAGACTCAGGGCTGAAATCAACCGAGTAGAAACAGAAAGAACTATACAAAATATCAACAAAACCAGGAGTTGGTTCTTTGAGAAAATCAACAAGATAGATAAACCCTTAGCCAGATTAACCAGAGGGCACAGAGACAGTATCCAAATTAATAAAATCAGATCTGAAAAGGGAGACATAATAACAGAAACCGAGGAAATTCAAAAAATCATCAGATCCTACTACAAAGGCCTATACTCAATAAAACTGGAAACTGGATGAAATGGACAATTTTCTAGACAGAAACCAGGTACCATTACTCTCATTTTAAAACTTTATTTCATCAGTGTTTTAGCCAAATGTTGTTTAATATGTGGCTCCTGGCTATCATTTAGTTGTTAGCATCATGATAAAGACTCAGACATTTACATGAATTAACATAATTTACACACTTCTACTTTAGTGCAATTATCGCTATTACCTTAGTCGAATTATCTCCTATCACAAAGAAAGAGAGGCAGGAGCAACTGCATGCTTAGCCAAATTCATCGACCACTAAAGGCAAAACCAGGGCAGATGTGCAGCTACTGAACCTTCCCAACTTCACAGCATCAACAGAACTAGTGACAGATAGGCAGCAAAAGAGGCACAGGGACTCTCTGAGCATTATTCAAAGTCTCCACCTATTCTTCTAAAAATTATTTAGCAATAGAATCTCTCCTGCCTGGAATGGAAGGGTAGAAGGTAAAGGCCATCACCTATTAGTTTCTAATACTCCTCTTGACAACTTTTTAAATTTTGCAAGAAGGCACTTAAAAGACATGTGTAGTAAGAATTTTGGTTTCTTTAAAAACATAGAAATGTTATGTGAATGTTTTTGTTTTAATCCCAGGTGTGGGATATGGGGCTGCTTCAGATTGTCCACACCAGCTATGATTTGTCTCATGCTCTGGCTAGGGCCTGATTATGTCAGCTGAATCTTCAGAAGGGTATATAAATGCCAGAGCCCCAGTAGAGGAAGAAGGCTGCTGTTCCTCCTGCTGCTGGTGGTGGTTCCTGTTGCTGTGGTTTGTCAAAATGTGGTCCTGAGTAAAGAAATTGAGAAGAAATTGGATATTCTGATGATGAAGATTGGACTTGCCCCAAGGAACTTGCCCCTAATCAGCAGGAAGTAGTCTAAAGAGATCTATGCACCCTTTCTCCTCTAACCTTCTTTCTCTCCTACCTAGTGTTGGAGGTTTGGAGGAGATTGGAGTGGAGAAGGGTGGTAGATAAAAGAACCCAAAAAAGTAACCAAAAAGTATGGTTACAGATGAGGAGATTCCATCCCTCTGACTCTGGATCTGGGTGGCTAGAAGAGCTGATTGGGAAATACGACTTGGAAGCAGTTGAGTAGGCACCCAGACAACATCAAGCCCTCTTTGTGCTCTACAGAAACACCTCTTGGGAGGGCTGTTCTTTCCAACAAGCTAAAGAGGCTTCACATGATAACAACTGAGAAATGACAGGAAACAATGATAGGGTATTGTTTCTATAGAACAATATCCGAATGTCAAGCAAAATGCCAGTAGGCTCATGAAAGTGTAGTGCTACCATGTAACTGAGAAACTGAATCCCAAAAGAGTCAAGAGAAGCCAAACTTGAAACAGTCAAGGGGAGTAGAATACACCAATGTGAAGTCACAGCAGAGCCTTGTAAATTTGAATGACTCTTGAAGAAACTGACAAGCTGCTAGTATTGTAGAAGAAAAGAATCTACACCAGGTAGGAAAAGGGTCCTAACAACTGATACACTTCCTCCGACTCTAAGATCCCACTCTCCAAACTGACCAAAGACCTGCTTGTCATGACCACATGCAAAGCTAGAACACTACCAAATAAAACAATACTATTTTCCACTAGGAATGAACTCATAATGCTTACAAATATGTGCAGCTCAGGCACAAATTCTTCAGAATTGTTGCCAACATACATGCTACTCAGAGCATCTATCAACGGAATCATAACTTTCATAAAACTGCTAACACTTACCTGGAACTGAATATGCCTTCTAAGCAGGCTAGACTACAGAGAAAAGGAGAAAAATAGCCCTGTGTAAAATGTTTATTTGACTAGACAATAGGTTCCCCAGCTTGGAAAAACACAGGATGGAAGCAAGAATGACAAGGTACACTGGAAGCCACTCTCTAAAAAGGACCAAAAGCCACACACTGTAACACCGAAATCTCCAAGTCTGTGGCTTCACCTCCTCCTGCAAACAATAATTACATGCCAGGAAATTGTCTTTGTTTGGGTTATATGAGCTCTCCTGTTCATATTCTTACTTTCTACCCCTCTCTCCCTCTACCTACCCTCCCCCCATTCTTTCTGCTCCTTCTCACCTCTCCTACTCTTCTAGCATAAATCTAGGTCCCACTCATTTTCAGGTTAACCACACTCATTTAGGAGCAACCAACTTAGAGATTAATTCCCAAAATAAGCACTTGTATTTTCTTATAAGTTAAAGATGAACTACAGTATTCAGCAAAGACATTATCTAAGGTTGACTTCATGTTACTACAAGCCTACTTCAAATTTGCCTTTACCTTGGCCTTAAAACAATGAAAGTAGGTTCACGTTCCTATTGGAAAGAAATGAAAGAGGGGAGAAGAAAGGAGAGGAGAGAAAGAAGAAGACCCACTCAGAAGTGGTAACTGTAAGAGTTCAATTGTTTATCTTCCCTAGGTTCCCATGGGTAAGATTCTAACCCACCAATATCTCAGAATGTGACTGTACCTGGAAGTTAGTCCAGTGCAAAGTAAGGTAGTTAGGATGATAATCATACTAGAGAAGAGTTAAGCTCTAATCCAATATGACTGTTTTGCTTATAAAATGGAGAAATCTGGATACATATAGGAGGACTCCATTGAAGATAAAGGCAGAGGTCATGGTAATCGCTCAGGCCAAAATGCTGCAGATGCCCAGCACTGCCCAAGGCTAGAAAGGGGTAGAACAGATTCTCCCACATAATCTTCAGAAGCCCACGCTGATAACACCTTAACCAGGAGACCAGGCATTACTGTCTTCCACCCTCCGACAGACAATAACTGTTTGTCTCTATCTTCAGTCCTTTATCTGCAGGACTATACAGGCTAAACCCACCTGTAAAGTACTCTCAGACTCACTGTTGTATCTACTCCATCCATATTACTCAGGGAAAAGTCCTGGACTTCCTGCTTCTAACATCCAGCTGCAGCAGGCCTCAGTACTCCTTATTTATAATCTATCTGATTTCTGTCACCTCTATCAAAGGTTTTCTTGTCTTCTTTCTTTTCCTCATTTTGTTGGATTTTGTTTCCTTCCAAACATGCCTTTTCCGATATACTTATGTAGGAGTCAAATGTATGCTGGAAATATAACTCAGTGGTAAACTTGTCTATCATGTACAAAAACGAGTTTCAACACCAGCAAAAGAAAGAAACAAAAGAAACAAGGAAAGGTAGAGGGAGGGAGAGAGGGAAGGAAGAAAAGGAAATACCCAATAAATCCAAGTGTTTAGTATATAATATCTAGTTGCCAGGTGGGGGTGCTAGACTTATCAAACAAAGTGTTGGGACCATGGGCTCATGTGAAGACATACCATTTCTTTATAGTAAAGGGATTGCAGAGTTTATAGTTCTCAATTAATTATTCATTCTCAAAATCTCAACCAAATGAAAACAATCATTTAATATGAATTTTTTCAGATTCTGGCTCTAATTCTTCCTGCTATGTTTTATTTTTCTGCTCACTCATGTATCATACATCTGCTGATATCTCAACAAGTATTCTGGATGCAAACCAAAAGATGAGAGCAATTCTATCAATAGATGCAACAACTGTCAACAGTAATCTGAACTGAACAGGTAGTATTTACCATGGGCAGGAAGCTAGGAGCAGTTTGTAAGTATTAGCCATCTGAACAACTAAATAGGTCCTATGATCATTCCAATTTTAAGGATGAGGATGTGAGGCTACAACGAGGTGATGTGAAGGTCCAAAAGCAGACAGTTCATTTTCTTTTGATGATGGTCAGTTGGGTGCAGCCACAAGAAGAAATGCAGGAGAGCCTTGGTAAGACAAAGTTTACTATCCTCAAGGGTACCACACAGCAGGCACAGTGGGCACCATTCAGGGCCAATGGAAAAGTATTAGAACAGTCAGAAGCAAAAAGAACAGGAATAAGAGGAAAGCTAAGGTACTGCCTTTTCTGGATTTCCAGGAAAAGCAAGGCAGGCAGGATGAGCAGCCCAAGGCTGGCTAGTGTAAAAATTTGGTGGGCTCGGAGCCATGGGAATGTTATCTAGTTTGCCTGGGACTTGGCCCTGGAAAGAAGATGGTCTGTTAAAGTGGTTGATGAAAGAAAGGATGTTCCAGAACAGTTAGCTCACATAAAGGACATGCTCTCAGTTGAGCCCTTGCTGTCTCTGTCCTGCTAGACTTGGGAGAAACAGTCTCTCTCCCACCAGAAGCATTTATAAGATGTCAAATTTTCAAGAGAATTAAAAAAACACAAATAACACAAACTACCTGACTTCATACCTTCTACCATCATGCCTGTTCCTCCAACAGAGTTAGTATGCTACAAGAGCAGCCCTAAGTAGGGCTATGAAGGACACTGTGAATGTACTGGAAGAGTAGAAAGATCCACAAAGAAGGTAGCACTTTAAATGGAACTAATGAAAAGTGGGACTCCAAAAGAGGATAAACTAGAAGAAAGGCTTTCAGGAAGACAAGCTGGCCCACAGAAAAGAATTCTGGGTCAGTCCTAGGGCTCAGTACTCCATGACACTGGAGCCAGTGTCCTGAGAAGACAGTAGAAAAGGTTTGAAATGAAGTTTAAGTAGTAGGAAAAGAGCTGCATTTGAGTTCCGTTTATCAAGTGTTTATTAACCCTGTCTAGATTAACAGGAACACTCCATACCTGAATAGATAAGGAGTCCAAATATCAATTTTTAAAAAGATAAAAAAATTGAAAAATATTTTCAAATCCACAAGTAAATATGCTATAGGAGATCAAACACAGATCTCTGGTACCTATGAAAGCTACTCAGTGCTATGGTTTAGGTGTGGCTTGCCTGGAAGCCTCCAGACAGCCTCCACTTCGCAGGTCCCGGGCCACTGTTGTGTAGGCCCGGGCCTGCTGCTGCAGCCCGCCAGTTTTTTCCCACATAGAGATAGCACCCTAACTATTATATCCACTATGACTTGGCACACTGATATGTCATAGGCTTGTAAAATAACACTGCTCATAACTAAAACTCAATGCCCTAACACTTCCAACTCATAAGTCTTAGATCTCTAAGCAGATACAACAATGACCTAATATCTGAAACTTAAATAATCAAAGCTGTATCATCAATAACTTGGCCTCCTTGTCTTAAACTCTTATCTCTATCTTCAGTCCTTTATCTGCAGGACTATACAGGCTAAACCCACCTGTAAAGTACTCTCAGACTCACTGTTGTATCTACTCCATCCATATTACTCAGGGAAAAGTCCTGGACTTTCCTGCTTCTAACATCCAGCTGCAGCAGGCCTCAGTACTCCTTATTTATAATCTA
Source organism: Mastomys natalensis (assembly GCA_021653895.1). Lineage (NCBI taxonomy): Eukaryota > Metazoa > Chordata > Mammalia > Rodentia > Muridae > Mastomys > Mastomys natalensis. The sequence goes on along the minus strand of JAJTUV010000621.1, from coordinate 144,588 downwards.
TCTGATTTCTGTCACCTCTATCAAAGGTTTTCTTGTCTTCTTTCTTTTCCTCATTTTGTTGGATTTTGTTTCCTTCCAAACATGCCTTTTCCGATGATACTTATGTAGGAGTCAAATGTATGCTGGAAATATAACTCAGTGGTAAACTTGTCTATCATGTACAAAAACGAGTTTCAACACCAGCAAAAGAAAGAAACAAAAGAAACAAGGGAAAGGTAGAGGGAGGGAGAGAGGGAAGGAAGAAAAGGAAATACCCAATAAATCCAAGTGTTTAGTATATAATAGTCTAGTTGCCAGGTGGGGGTGCTAGACTTATCAAACAATAGTGTTGGGACCATGGGCTCATGTGAAGACATACCATTCTTTATAGTAAAGGGATTGCAGAGTTATAGTTCTCAATTAATTATTCATTCTCAAAATCTCAACCAAATGAAAACAATCATTTTAATATGAATATTTCAGATTCTGGCTCTAATTCTTCCTGCTATGTTTATTTTTCTGCTCACTCATGTATCATACATCTGCTGATATCTCAACAAGTATTCTGGATGCAAACCAAAAGATGAGAGCAATTCTATCAATAGATGCAACAACTGTCAACAGTAATCTGAACTGAACAGGTAGTATTTACCATGGGCAGGAAGCTAGGAGCAGTTTGTAAGTATTAGCCATCTGAACAACTAAATAGGTCCTATGATCATTCCAATTTTAAGGATGAGGATGTGAGGCTACAACGAGGTGATGTGAAGGTCCAAAAGCAGACAGTTCATTTTCTTTTGATGATGGTCAGTTAGGTGCAGCCACAAGAAGAAATGCAGGAGAGCCTTGGTAAGACAAAGTTTACTATCCTCAAGGGTACCACACAGCAGGCACAGTGGGCACCATTCAGGGCCAGATGGAAAAGTATTAGAACAGTCAGAAGCAAAAAGAACAGGAATAAGAGGAAAGCTAAGGTACTGCCTTTTCTGGATTTCCAGGAAAAGCAAGGCAGGCAGGATGAGCAGCCCAAGGCTGGCTAGTGTAAGAAATTTGGTGGGCTCGGAGCCATGGGAATGTTATCTAGTTTGCCTGGGACTTGGCCCTGGAAAGAAGATGGTCTGTTAAAGTGGTTGATGAAAGAAAGGATGTTCCAGAACAGTTAGCTCCACATAAAGGACATGCTCTCAGTTGAGCCCTTGCTGTCTCTGTCCTGCTAGACTTGGGAGAAACAGTCTCTCTCCCACCAGAAGCATTTATAAGATGTCAAATTTTCAAGAGAATTAAAAAAACACAAATAACACAAACTACCTGACTTCATACCTTCTACCATCATGCCTGTTCCTCCAACAGAGTTAGTATGCTACAAGAGCAGGCCCTAAGTAGGGCTATGAAGGACACTGTGAATGTACCTGGAAGAGTAGAAAGATCCACAAAGAAGGTAGCACTTTAAATGGAGACTAAGTGAAAAGTGGGACTCCAAAAGAGGATAAACTAGAAGAAAGGCTTTCAGGAAGACAAGCTGGCCCACAGAAAAGAATTCTGGTCAGTCCTAGGAGCTACAAGTACTCCATGACACTGGAGCCAGTGTCCTGAGAAGACAGTAGAAAAGGTTGAAATGAAGGTTTAAAGTAGTAGGAAAAGAGTTGCATTTGAGTTCCGTTTATCAAGTGTTTATTGAACACTGTCTAGATAACAGGAACACTCCATATCCTGAATAGATAAGGAGTCCTAAATATCAATTTTTAAAAAGATAAAAAAATTGAAAAATATTTTCAAATCCACAAGTAAATATGCTATAGGAGATCAAACACAGATCTCTGGTATCCTATGAAAGCTACTCAGTGCTATGGTTTAGGTGTGGCTTAGATACAAATGTGTCCCAAACAGTTCACATGATGGAAGCTTTGACCCCAGAATATCAATGGTGAGAGGTTTAAGAGCTGGGGTTTCGGATGAGTAGCTAAAGAGTACAGATGGTGAGCACAGAAAAGAATAATGGGGATTTCATAGAATAACTGAGCTCCTTCTAGAAGAGGTTGTTAGAAAGGAAGGCTGCAACATACACTTGGCCTCTCCTACTCACAAACTGCTCCCTTTCCATTTCTCGGCAATGCAGTGCCACAGTCAGAGGACAGATGAGGCCACCCAATCTTAAACCTTTAGCTTCCAAAACCAGGAGCTAAATGAGTTCTCTTTATAAGCACAAGTTTCGGGTATTTTTTTTTTTTTTTTTTTTGTAGCAACAGAAAACAGACTACTAACTTACCTTCTTGAGCAATCATGGAAATGAAAATTACATTTTACACTCACTAGATCAGCCAACATGTAAACCATCTATCAACCTCAACTATTAGCAAAGATGCGTTTTTATGAAGCTACAGTGTGGGGGACATATTCTTGTGTACATAAATTAGCAAAACCATGCTGGAAGAAAACAGTTATTTATTTCCTAGTAGTGATGTTCACATCTTAAGATATAGGGTATAGGCCTGAGAGACATGAAGGTGGTTAAATTCCTACACAAAGATGGTAAAAATGAAAAAAATATGAAACAGGCAAAAATCAACAAGATTAGCAGATAACCTCTGGTGATGTAAGGCTAGAATTGAATTAAGTTTAAACAGTCTATAGGTCTACCGCTCTGCAATTCCATGATATATCTAAAAGGCCAAGTGCATGGCTTCTTCAGGTAATTGATTATAATGTCATTCTTCTCTTAAAAACAATCATTTGTAACTCCTTTACCAAATTTCTTTGTAATATAAATATCAGCTTTTTTCTTGATTTTTAACTATATAATAGGTTCCTCCGTAAGTAAAACAAGTTCTTTATTCAGAGAATACCTTCTAAAGTTAATATTTTTTTCCTGCAAAGAAAACCTCATTTCTCCTTAAACAAAAAGCAGAAAAAGACTTAGCTGTTTGGCAAAATATGCAAAAAATAATAAAAACAATAAGCACTCTCAAAAATGATGAGCTGATCTTTTGTAGATGAAAAGGAAGTTAGTTAACAGAACAGAGAAGGATACAGTCTTGGTAGAAGGAATGATGTACCTTAAGAATAGGAAGACTTGAAAGTAGAAGCTGCTGATAGATGAGGTATAGTATAAACTAGCACTGGAGAACTGAAAGCAAAAGAAAATGGGATCCTATTTGACTTGTTCTTCCCAAGTGCGTCACCTGGACCGAAGAGAAAAACAGAACTATTTGGAAAGCTGCTTAGTTTTGATGAAGCCTAAAAGTAGCCAGCTGGCCAAAATGTGAAAGTGATGGTCTGAAAAAAAATCATGAAGACAATCAAAATGGTAATCACTGAAACCTCTGACATGGCAGGAACTGCCAAGAGTGGGAAAGCAATACCCACTTCCCTCACTCTCACACACATGCTGAGAGTCCCTAATTTCAGTGGTACGTGATACTGGTTGCCAGCCCAGAAGAGATGCATGAGACTCTGAACTTAAAGTTTCCAGTGACTTGTTCCAAAAGGATATTTTGATAATATTCCAAAAGGGGAAGAAAAATGTACAGACACCAGATTGCTATAATTTTGGAATTTTGACATTAATTATCTCTAGTCTGGCGTGAAGGCACTGGAAACCACTGCATCATTCCGAGATCATCATGCTGCATCCACTTCATTTACAATTTGCCCCCACCCACCCATATGCCAACATCATCCATCAAGAGAATGGCAATAATCTTGTTCATTTTACAGAGTTTCATTTCTTAATGAGATCCCTACAAAACATATCATACTAAAAATACAGAATTTTTCTCTGTGATGTTCAAAAATATATAAAAATGTATCCACATCTAGTAAACGCTATAAGTTTAGAGTAATCCCCATGATGATACTAGATAATTCGGCAACTTAGAAACCAAAAGTAGTTATATTTTAAATATGATGAAACAGCTGTGCTGCTGACAGTTTCTCTTTTTTAAAAGTATTTAAATACAAATGCAACTTGAAATATGCTAGAAGTACCTAATGTAAAAGAATCGTGTGTACAATCCCATATAAAGATTGCTGTATGCTAGACATTCTCAACTTGGCTACCAGTACCATAGAATTAAACTCCTGTCTCAACCCAGTGTTCAGAAACAATTTTTACTATTCCTGGAAGCATTTTCACATTTTTGTCAGATGTTGAGTGAGCAAGAGAGTAAATAATTTTCAAAAGCATTTTTGGAGTAGTAAAACCTTAAGTTCCCTGCTAGAGGGGCTGATCCAAAATAAATTAAATGCTGGTGTGACTAAGCTGAGTGTGGTAAATGCAGATTTGTAGTGTGAAAACCTCCAGTTAATGGGTCTTTCAGTGTTTCAACATGTACTTCGACGTCCGAAGTAGGACAGCGAAGTATAAACACAAGACTCAAAAGTTTCTCTGGCTATGGGTTTGGGCTCACAACTAAGAAAATTAATAGTACTGACTGACAGCATAGATTCACGAAAACATCACATCCTGGTGTTGCTCAACTGTGTGAAAAGAAGTAACACTTAGGGAGAAAAATCCCAAAACCTGAGTAAGTCCATGGAAGCACCATATATGGATAAGCAAAGATCCTGTAGACAGTAAAGAGGTGAATAACTGACTACTCTTCTACACTTATTGAAAGCCAACACATCCCTTATCCAGATGCCACTGCACTATCAATCCACTATTAGGAATCACAAAGTGACACTGGAGAAACTCTAAAGGTCAACTCAGTGTCATTATTTCACTAATAAGAAAACAAAAGACTCCGCAATATAAAACACAGGAAAAAACAAAACTACAACTGTCTTTTTGCTTGCCTAAGTTTACCTTAAGACAGTTTATATTTGAATAATTAAAAAAGAAAAGGTAGATAGTTCCTCATCAATACAATGGCAATTCTATTTATATAATCAGTAGACAAATGCCTGCTCAACATGCACAAGGTTTAGGCTGCACTGCCAATCATGCAAACAGAAATAATTTGAAATTTTAAAAACAGAGCAAAGAGAACAAGATATATTTTTTAAAAAAAAGCTCAAGCCACTTGCAAATGTTGGTTCATTTATATGTATTTCCTCTTATTTAAAACCAAACTGGTAAATAATTTAACCAAAACACTCCTGTGAACAGGCACACAATAAACATGCACGTAAGAATTGTGTAAAACCCAACCAGAGAAAGCTGTTCTAACCACCTGAACTCGGGGCCTTTAAAAGAAACTGGGCAGTGTGCAAGTGGAGCAGCTGTCCCAACACAAGCAGAAACTGAGCTCAAAATATTCCCACGCCAGTTCTCCTGAATGCAGCCTATTTTATGCTTTTGCGTAGATTCAAGGAAACAGAACTACTATTTAAAAGTGCATTTACAAAGAAGCCTTTTAAAAGCGTCAAAATAAATTACTTTGAAGTATATTTCACCAACACACCTCCAGCTTTCCCTATTTGTTGGTCGACAGAACCCAACTGTGACTATTTTTAACCACCTTTACAAGCTGTGGGGAGACTTGGGACACAGCAAATCTCAACTAGAACTGTGGGCATTAACTAAGTCCCAAGGCTTGGGGCCATGAGAATTTTATTTTACCTTTTCTGCTGTCTTTCAATCTGTCATAAAATTACCTTACATACTGGAAGTGGAAGAAAAATGTTTTTAAGACTATCTTCATGTAGTGTGTACAAATATACACAAAAAATCTTAAAGTCTATCACAGTAATAGCAATGTGCTCAACACAAATAATGAGAGACCACTGTATTCTTACAGTTTGTAATTTATCATTTCTTTCAAATTTTTTTCTATATAATATGTTATAGGAAATTATAAAGATTTGCCAAATGAGTTCCATTTGGAAACATGTATATAGAGATTAGTGTCATTGAGACCTGACAAGGACAGAAAAAAAATGAATAACTTTTAATCAAGATTGAAATATGCCTAAAATTTTCAGTTAGTGTGATGTTTCTGGTTCTTAAGCCCACTTCTACAAACCTGTCTCCATGGAGTTTCAAGAGTGCAAAGTCCAACATCAGATTGGATACTACCATTTACTGCACTGTCCTCTGGGAAAATTTATTCTTTCGGTTTCCATTTAAATGTGCAAAGTTAGGGCATCAAATTCTAAACTGGTCACTGAAATTATTTCCACCTATCATAAGCAAGCAATTACTCTGGATTAAGAATCAATAATAATTGAAATTACAGAATATTTAAAAGATTGGACGTTTGTGCAACTTTGTAGATATTGACCATAAACTAAGTCCTAATTGTAACTACTAAGTAAATTGGAAACATTTTTTTGGTTGACTAAAATTTCTAAGTATGATCATTACCTCTATCATTATGCGATACTTAATATAGGCTATCTCTTTCTAGTCCACAAAATGTACAAAGACAACACTAGGTTCATAACTAATTAGTTTGAAAATATTGAATGTGAATATGATTGGACTGCACCACACTTGCAAAATTCTTGTCGAGATGCCTTGACTGCTAGGGCATCCTCAAAGGTACTGAAGCAATACATTTGTATGTATTTGTCTAAATATAATAAAAGCAAAGTTACTTAATTTGGAGGGCTGGAGAGACAGCTCAATGATTAAAAATTCTTACAGCTCTTGCAGGACTCAAGCTTGGTTGACAGCCCATGTTAAACAGCTTATAGCCTCCTCTGCTCTAGCTCCAGTGACTCTGACACCCTCTTCTGGCCTCCAAAAGCACTTGTATTCATATGTTTATACACAAACAGGCACATGTACATACATAGTTAAAAATAATAAAAATATTATTTTTAAAAGATAGTAATTCTGAGCCAGAAACACTCAGTAGGTAAAAGAATTTACCACTGCAAGCATGAAACCTGAGTTTAAGTTTGATTTCCAGATCCCATGGCACAAAAGAATGTGCTCCCAAGAAGTCCTGTGTGCACAATTACACACAGAAATAAATAATTTGAAATACATATCTACTGAATATTACTTAATTGAAGATTCCCAAAGGCAAGTATTATGGTCAGATGTTCTCTATAAACATGAATCAGAGTGAATTTTAAGTGTATTTCCAATAAATTTGTTAGAAAGCCAACTGCTAACTACATAATCAGATCAACTCATAATTTATTCAAGATAGTAGAAATTAATAATTCCTATAATTAAATAATGAGGCAACAAGCAGATGTTCTTAGTATAATTGTTTATTCATAACAATCTTCAAGTAGTATATTATTATTTTTTAAGCACTGCTTCTAGGGAAACACACAAACACTGCTCTTGAACTCTAAAAGTAAATATACCTGCATGTGTATAGGTTTTTCATATTTAAAATAATTTAAGAGTTTTAGAAATTTTTATAGTTTTTAAACTTTTCTTTAATAGATTCATTTAGCCTCATTTTAAATGCCAATTTTGAGTGAAAGACAGAAATGGAGTAAACAAAATTTTGCTAAGATAAATTGAAATAAAATATAACTACTTATTTATATGTATGTCAGTAAGTGTCATAGAACTGTACAAATAATTTTGAGAAACACTAATTTAAATAGGCATTTATTTAACTAATAATGTCTTCAAGCTAAAGTTTACATCTTCTAAAAGGAACTCTGTCATAATTAAATGTCAGACAGAAGCTTATAAATTAATATTATAAACATTTCTTTGAATTGAAAACATTAATATAATGCAAATGCCTATGATCATATTTTTTTTACTTAGCTAGAATGTGCTTTTATTCCTTGAAGAAAGGAACTTAAAATGTATTTGTTTAAAAAAAAGTAAACGCAGGAGTAACTGTCTAGAAAGGCAGTTTAAATCCAATTAATCTCAGTCTAGGCTTAAACAACTTGTAAAGTATTTAAGAGGCACAGAATTAGTTACTCCCAAATACTTACAAGTTATGTAACATGAGTGGCATCTTCTGGACTATAGGAAAAACTAGATTATTCAATAAATAACACTTAAAATGTATTTTTTAAATATAACAAATTCATTCTTCACATTAAAATAAATTTCAGATGCAATGCAGGTTTTTAAATTGTATCAATGGCTAGAAAAATAGCCATTGTCTCAGCAGTTAAGAGCACTTGCTGCTCTAATAGAGGACCAAGTTCCTAGCACCCATATCAGGTAGCTCACAACTGCTTATATCCAACTCCAGAGTATCTCACTCTCCCTCTGGCCACCCCTGTCACCTGTACACATGTAGCAAACTCATTCAGACACATACACATAAATAAAAAAAAAACTTTTTTTACAAGAAAAATAATTAAAATACTAGAAAACAAATGGATATATGAACTAATAACCACAAAGAAGAGAATATTTTAATCAGATGTCAAAATCCAGATATCAGGAAAGCAAAAGCATGACAGAACAACTAAAAATGTACAGTCAAAAACAAACAAGAGATGCCCCAAAACTACGTTTCTAAAAGCAAGTCACAATTAGGAAAATTAATGTCCACGTAAACAAGAGGCATATCACCAAAAAAATAAGGCAACTGTTAGTAGGGAAATGGCAGTTACAATTAATAGCTTATATAGAAGCTTATACAGAAATGGACTTACAAATATATTTTAAGATCTAACTTCTATTTAAAATGAAATAAATTTAAGTCAAACTGAGCTCTTACTTCCACCCAGTGACAAAAGGTGTCTTTTTTTAAAAATATGGGAACCCACAGGAGGTAAAGTCGACAAAAGGAACCTCCTTCTGCACACAGTAGAAAGAGATGGGAAGTAGTTTTGCATGTAAAAAAACCTAAGCAGATCTTGAACCCACAGCCTGTTTTCACTCCCTATGTGCTAGGATCACAGGCATGTACCATCATACCTCAGAAGAGATTTTCAGTTTATATCTATTTGGTCTTATACTGTTATGAAGAATGTTAGAAAAACAAATTAAGGCAACTCTTAATGTTCACCTACAAAAGCGTCCCTAATTATGTTTCCCAGTGATGTATATAATCCCAAGTCACATTCATATTCTTAAATTTTTAATTAAAAGATTTTGATGTTTCATTATAGGCTTTATGCACAAATGTAGAAAAAAAGTAGTAGGAAAAATTAGGAAAAAAAATTAAGCTACTGGCCCAGTAAACATTTTTATGGAACTAAAAGGAAAATAGTTTGTGAATACATAAAATAATGCTACTTGGGATTCTTTTACCTCCAAAATTCTACTCTATCAAAATAACATACTAAGTTTTTTCTATTCAGATTGTTGCTAATAATTTATGCTTGTACACAAAAATTAGCATGTAAAAGGCACTCATATTCAAAATTAAATTAAGATAATGGGAAGTAGTTATGATCTCTAATTCAAAAGTTGGCATATAAATTAGGAAAGAAAGGCAATGACCACAAGTATGCACCAACACTTTTCCAACTCAAATTCAGTAAAAGATTTTTCCACCTAAGCTTATACCACTTGCTTCCAGACAGCCAACGTCTGGTGCCACCCAAAACGTGCACAATTAACTTTACTTTTCAGAGTGTGAGAACATTAATTATACCAATGAATACATGCATAAAATGCAGTTACATAAATGACCAAGGTAAAGCTGGATGCTTTTCAAAGCATTTACCACCTAGGACCTGAGCTTCTGACTTAGCACAATGCTCTGCTGAACTGTCTGGCTATAAATAAGTTCAGTAAAAGCCTCTTATTGAGGAGATGAACAACTACAACTAAGATTTATCTTTGACTAGTATATTTAAAAACCTAACCACATGAAACTCCCAAAGTGCAAAAGCATATTTCATACAGATAAATCCACAAGTTGTAAGAATGATAGGTAAATAAACATTACATAATACTTCCTTATTTTTTATTTATAATACATGCAAACATACTTTTAATTTTTTCCTTTATGTGCTTGGGTGTGCCACATGTGTGTGGCATCTGCAGAAGCCAGAAGACAATCATATAAAGGTTTACCAAGGTAAGCCTCTTCTGTGAATGATGCTTTCCTTCCTTTGCTTCATAAGTTCTGGGAAAGGGGCAACAAAGAAAGACGCTACTTCTTTAAATGAGCCTTTGCATACCCAGTGCCATACAGCACAACATTATCACAAAAAGGACGTCTGTTCTTACTAATCAATTAAAAATTACTTACTGCAATGGCTCTCAACCTTCCTTATGTTGTGACCCTTAAATACAATTCCTAATGTGGTTACCCCCAATCATAAAATTATTTCATTTATACACTGAATACCAATGTAAATGTAAATGATCCTGTGAAAGGGTCATTTGACCCCTCGTCACAACCCACAGGTTTAAGAACCACTCACCAACAGCCAAGTTTCTCTTTCCTATCTTTATTGTTTTCCATTAGCTATATTTAATAAACAAAATACCACAGGAACTGACTTGCCAAAAGGATACTGATTTTTTTCCTTCATAATAGATAGATAACAAAGGAACTAAAAAGTTAAATAGTTTTCAAAACTGAAGTAGATCCATAGCCTGATATGAAGGAAATTTACCAATTGGGTGGATGTCTTTAGGGACTGGACCTTATGACCAAATCAAATGCTCAAAAACTTTTTTGATCTATCTAACGAATTAATTCATTCATTCTCTTCTTCCCCTGCCCCTCTCTGAGGTATTTACTTTATACACTATCTGCATGCCAGAAGAGGGCATCAGATCACACTACAGATGGTTATGAGCCACCATGTGGTTGCTGGGGATTGAATTCAGGATCTTCTGGAAGAGCAGTCAGTACTCTTAACCTCTAAGGCACCTCTCCAGACTGTGGTCTCTCTTTTTAAAGATGAAGTATGCTACTTCCTTACTACTAATAAATGACAGTACAACATTTCAATCTAATTGCATATGACTGAAGAGAAAAGATTAGTATGTCCCAACTACTAGATAACAAGCACATAACTGTTTTAGACTTTTCAAATTCAGAAACATGTCCATAAGAGTTTCTTACTAACAGGGTCCTTGACCATCATATACTTAAGAAAAGTTAAGTGCAAAAGTATTCAAATGCTAATCCCTGCTTAGTCAGCAGTTCCACCCAGCTGTTGGCTAATTCTAGTACAGAACAAGTATCAGTGTCTGAAGAATCAGTTGTCAATATTGTACGAATGTCAGTTAAAATTATGTAAATGAAATCAATATAATGTTCATAATTTAAAAAGATTCTCTAACCTACTGATAAATTCAAACAGAAGCATAAAATATAAATAACAAAAGAGATTTTGCCCAGTGGGCCAATAATAATATTCATTTATTACTTCTAGCATTTATTACCTGAGTATTGGCATAGTTTTTTACTTTTTAACAAATCCTTAAAATACTTTAAAAGGTGGGATAGTTATAAGCTTTGTCAGCAGTTAAGAAATTTCTAAGTGAACAACATAGTGCATTATTATTTTAAATCTTTTCAGTTGGTACCACTTTGTGGTGCAGGATTTAGGAAATTAAATATGTAGTGCCTAAAAGCTATAGAAGCTGTATGACATCGTTTCAAGAGAACAACAACAACAAAAAGAAACTACACAGAGAAACTGTCACTGAAAAACCATCTTCTGACCGTGATGCATGTCATTACTGAGAATGTGGAAGGTTTTCAGCAAACAAATGACAACCTAATGAAGATGTGCTCTACACAGCCTTAGCCCCCTAAACAAGATCAATGGACAAGAAATGAGATGAGTCAGTAAACAAATGAGACTCAAAGCAAAAGCAATTACTTACTTGAACAAGAACTAAAAACTGACTTTTAAATTTTAGCCATAGAATGTTTCTTAGGTAAATATAGAAATAAGTTGTGCAGGAAGTAGTGGTGCACGCCTTTAATCCCAGCACTTGGGAAGAAGAGGCAGGCAGATTTCTGAGTTTGAGGCCAGCCTGGTCTACAGAGTTCCAGCACAGCCAGGGCTACACAGAGAAACCCTGTCTCAACTCCCCCCACCCCCAAAAGAAAAGAAAGAAAGAAAAGAAAAGAAAAGAGAAAGAAAAGAAGATGCATTAGTACTTCAGTTTTATTTTAAAGTCCAATATTTAAAATTTTTATTATTTAGCCTATAAATTTTATTTAGATTCCAGCATCATTAAGAACTAAGATGAGTCAGATTTATCACTATTAATATGTAAATAATATATAGATATTATTTGGGATAAATATTATTTGTCTCTCAAGCTTGAGAGCTTTTCAATTTCTACTCAATATGTTTTATTTTCTTTACACACCCTAAATAGCCCATGCTTGCTTCAATATCCTATTAAAATTAAAAAGTAAAAGTCATTCAAGATTTTAAATAAAAGAGACAAATGCCATAGGTTTTCTCTACTAATGTTACAAAAAAAAAAAGTGATCATCAAATGACTATCAAGAACCAGTCAGATTGCTTCACTCCAGCTATGTGAATAATAAACTTTTGCCCTTTACACTGCAAGGTGGTTCCACTGTGGTGAAGACTGCTATGCTGACTAGCAGACTCACTAAGACCTCCACTGGTAACCACAGGACAGCTTCTTTACTACGTCAACACTTTCTACAGCATGGAACCAGGCTGGAACAGAGATTCTGTGTCTCACTGGCTCTCGGGGGATATTGTTCATCTACTAGACAGCAAGGTCTAGAAAACACTCTTCAGAGACATGCAAGTGCTTTCAAATTCCTTGACTTGATGAGTGTGACCATGGTGCTGTAATTTCTAGGGTAGAATGAAAACTGCCAGGTTCAGATGCATTCTATATGATCCTAGACATGAGCAAGCAGTCAGAAGTCTCTAGCTCATCTCAGTGACCAATGGCAGCTACTCTGCTGGCCTGTATATAAAAGATTATCTCACTTGTGGCTAATCTATCAGCATGTAGATGTTGCCTCCACTAGACTACAAATGCCAGCGCTAATCATGGCATGTGAGTAAACATTTTTGCTGCCAAAAGGAAAATCTACACACAGAGAAAAGAGTTGCCAAAGAAATTAGGGCTTTGGTAATTATGAAACCACAAGGCACTAGGTTTCTTACATCAGTCAAAGATGAATGGGAACACTTGCAAAAGTATTTCACCATTAGTATGATTTGTGAAAGAAAGCCACAGGAAAAACAACAGGAATTTTTAAATTCCTTTATTACCCAATACAATTATATGTTTCAGCCTAAACTAATGCTGGCAGTGCTCCGCGGGATTCTTTCATTCCTCAAGGGTAAAATGAGAAGCAGAACAAACATGGGCAGTCTATGTTAGCCTTTCCCTATGTATCTTAGAGAGACATCTCTGTTTGGAAATGGGTATTAAAACCTGCCTGCTGATACAGTTTTGATTCACTATTGTCTCAAAGATAGTGGCTGAAACAAAAACAAACCTCCGGCCCCCAAAACCACATCAATACCTCTCTTCTTATGAAAGCACCATTCTTTCATGTTCAACTCCCACAGTGGCCTTTTCATCACCTTCCTGCTTCCAACTTCGATTTTCCATTCATATGTTAGCTACTTTATACACAAGCACACACACCACACACACACACACAACACACATGCACACACATACAACACACACATACAACACACACACCAAAATTCTAGCTCAGTTTACATCCAACTCCCTTACCAGACAAGTAATGATGGTTCCTTAATTTAGAATAAGAAAACACTTTCTAGAAAATGGTAAAATTATAATGCAAAAGTAAAACATAAACATGTCCTGTGATATCTGGTTTCACCTGAAAAAATGAAAAAAAGAAAAAGAAAAATGCCAACCAAAATTTCTCAACAACTCAAACAACTACCATCTAGACATCAAAATAAAATGGTGTACCTCTCAATTGAACGTGATAATGTCCAGAAAACCATAGTACAGGAACTTCCAAACCTCAGTAAGAGGCATGAATGCAAACTATTTACATAGCATAAACTGCTCAGGAAACTTGGTGACCATTTGATTACTACTAAGCTGTTATGACTTCCCTCAGTGTTAGGGGAGAAGCTTGATAAATTCTGTGACAGGTAACCTTCAGTCCTGCAACCTTCACTCAGGCCTCCTTTGCAAAGCCAATGTACCCAGACATACTACAGCTTTTTCTTTCTCAACTGGCATAACTGTTCTGTCTAATTAACTCATTCCTTACAAGACCAGAGATGGTGACGCTGAGAGCCTTTAGCTACTCTTCACAAACATGCCTGCTTACACTGGGAATCATGAAAGCTAGTCTTATGAAAAGACAGAAATCACAGAAAGAAGAAAGGAAGAAGGATAAATTATGAGCTAGAGAAGACAAAAGATTCAAACGAGGTCTGATACCTTCTCCTATGATATTAATTCTCTTTTAAAAATTTAATTCTATAAGAATGATTTTTTTTTTAAATCACAGAGAAAAAGTATCAAAATATGTAATTCAGTTGCAGCTACTGGAATAAACATATGAAGAACTTAACATATCACTGGTCAAACTCAGACTACAAAACCAAAAAAAAAAAAAAAATGACTACAAATAACTTCTCCAAATATATACTTCTGTTAATCATGCAATCTGAATTTTTTATGAAGTCTTTCTTTGAAATATTTTAAATTAGTATTTGTCAGAAGTATTATGCTAAATTAATTTTGAATTATGACTGTCATTTAATTCTATGCATGTGTTAGCTTCACTGGTGAAACATGGCAACAAAGTGATGTGAAAAGCCATGGTACCCAGTACCAGAAAGATTTCCATATAAAGCAGGTGGTGGATTCCCAAGGAAGCTTCAAAGTAATTTTGGGTTTGGTTGATTGGTTAGTTTGATGGTTTGTTTGTCTGTCTGTTTGTTTGGGGTTTTTTCCTATGAGGATGCCCTTCAGAATCTGGAAATACAACTTCAACCCTGCTCTCCATCACACCCTCAGAGTTCTGGGATAGAACAAGAACACACTGGAGATATAAAACAAGATCTTTATCATTCCATAGAAAAACCAATCACTCCTGTTTTGGGCAGAGTTACCATTTCCTAAAGTGTCCCCAAAATACAAATAAGAGCTAAAAGGTTGGCTTCAGAGGACTTCCTGGCTATGACTCAGGCTGCTAAAAGTCAGAATAAAAGGAGAGAAAGCCAAGACCTCATCCAAGCAAGTCACCAACTACAAGAGTGGCTGTCAGTAAACTCAAAAACCAGATCTGCAACAGATAAATGACAATACAGCTAATTCACTCAGAAAAAAACATCTGGCTCTGTGCATGTTTTATACCATGATATGTTCACCAAGAAAAATAATATTCTGCCAAGGAACATCTTAATAACACAGGAAATTGTCTATGCCTGATAAGGTCACTGTGTTCATAAACAAAATCTCTTGAGACCAAATTGGTTCCTGAGCCATGCAAGGATATACATTTCAGAAGCCATTTAAGAAATAAAAACAATGCAGTTAATTTTCTAAGGAACAGAAAGACTACCTGACCATGGTGTGACTATTCAGGGTCCAGTCCTGCCTGTGTATGTCCCCAACTGCATGTCTCTGGAATCCCAAGTCAGCCACAGTATAGGAGGCCACTTTTGCATTAGTGGAAAGGTACTGACTTGGCAGGTTCACTGGTTCTTAGACTCTCCTCCCATGAAATAAAACACTAGGGTGCTATAAATCAAGACTGTGGTTTTCTATAGCTAAAATCAAACAGTAGGCATCTGTCCTCAGTGCTTTTTCCTATCATTTTTTTTCTTATACGTTTGGAACTTGAAACTACTAGTCTGGTTAGAAAAGCAGAAATTTATTACTAACATAAAAGAGCAGATTTGGGTTTTTATTTTTCCAGTTTCATGTGTTCAAGGTTGGAATTTCAAACTTCATACCTAAAATAGTCATAGTACTAGTAAAATTATTGCTGGTTCAAGTAACAGAATCAAGCATACCAGGTTTTCATAACATTCCAACAAATAAAAAGCAAACATAGCCTCTATACATCTCTATTGTAGCTGACTACACAATCTGATTTCAGAACCTCTAAGAGAAGGTACTGGTTACAGGAAGTAACAGTTCTATCCACACTGCTCTCCTCCTGATCTCGAGGAGCCACTGAAGCTCCCCTTGCTCCTCCTATCCTGTATGCCAGCACCACTCCTTTCTAACACTTTATCTGCTCTATCACAACCTCAAAATTATTGTTCTTAATGACCAATAGCAGTCTCCTTTATCTCTAACTATCTCACTGATGCCAGCATTACTCTGCAGATGTGAAACTATCCAAAGAAAAGTTTGAGCAACCTCTTCAGACGTCAAATTAAGAATGGTTACATTTACCTTAGAAATTAGTGTAAAATACTGAATGACGGTATATGGGCCAGTGACAGTAATGGTCCTAATGATGCACAAGTACTACAAGTCAATAGAAATGCTGAAATCATGTGACTACTTCAAATTTCCATCAAGAGGTCTGTACCCAGCTGATCAGCCTAGAGGGTTCAGTCCATGCTTCTCCTCTGAGACTTCCTATAGCAGCTCTACCACTTTGCTCCCACCACAAGTTGCATATGCTTTGACTGCTGAAACATCCAACCAGACTAAGTTGTACAAACTGATCTTTTCACAAAGCCCTTACTACCTTGAGATTATATTTTGCCTTTTTCTTCTTGTTTCTTCATCCACATTGTGGACAGTTATCCAGTACTTCTTAAGTTAGCAAACAATTAACTAGACGTCTAAGGTAAATGTGAGCAATCTTGAAGCAAGTGATCAAATAAAGCTATGGCTCTTTTTCAAGGCACACTTCATGTCTACACAGGGTAGACGACAATGTGTCTCAATCTTCCATCTTTTCCCCCTACATTTCTCTTCTCTTTTTCTTCCTTTCTCAAAAGATAAGATTTATGAGTAATAGTCGTGTTTCAATTCTTTCCAATTATCCCTCTTTAGCTGTCTCAGTTTCTACAAACTGCACAAAGTAGGTATGTAATGTAAGTTATTTATCATAAAAAGTACCCATGACCAAACCTGCCTTTATTCCTGTGTCATTCAAATCTAAGATCCACTGGGGAGCACGAAACAAAGACCACTTAACTAACCAACAGAAAAGGTGAGCCTCAGTTTGGAACAAGAAATTTTACATAATTTAAACATCAAACCTCAAATGGAATTACAAATAAGTATTAATTAACTAGTGAAGTGCATTTATATGCTGATTTCACAGAGGATAGTCTAGAAAACCTATTAACTATGCTTTTATAACACAAATCACAAAATTAGATTTCTACTATGCGTTTCCATTTCCTTGGTACAGTTTAAATTGAAAATCCATTACATTCTTCAAATACTAGCCAGAACACATCAATTGCTTATTTTACAAGAAACTTAAAAAGTAAGATAAAGACTCAATGTCTTAAGTTTAATACATGCATTGAAAATTAAAATTATTAAAAGGAAATCTACTGAATATTTACAGGGAAAAAAGGATTGTTATCAATTTTTCTATATTCCTAAGCATTTATAGTTAAGAAAAAGACAAAAGTATTCATTTATATTTTAAATTTGATCTGAATACATTAAATTGACAAGATATGAGGATTATAAATAAATGCTAAAACTGTAAGACATTGAAAGAATAACTGAAAAAGTATTGTGAGATTCAAATAGATCCTTAGACTTTATTTTATACTTCACAATCTATATAGTCTCTAAAGATAAAAGTAGACTTTACTCAGTACTTCATATTTAGGACTTCAAATAAAAACAGTGTTGAACCTAACCAACATACACCAAGGCCAAATTAAAAGCTAAGGAACTTGTTGGAAAGAGTTACTACAAATATAATGAATTCAAAAGTTAACAGGGAGATAGCTCCATATGGAGATGGCTCCATAGCTGAGAGCACTTGCTATTCTTCCAGGGACCCATGTTCAGTTCCCTGTAAGGCATAGCCAGGCAGCTCACAATATGTAATGCTGACTCCAAAGGATTCAGTGCCCTCTCCTGGCCTCTGCAGGCACCAGCACATACACAGCATTCACTTACACAGATATATACACAGCTATATGAACAAAAATACTAGTTAATAAACCATGTAAAAAGTAAACAAGTCAATTCAAAATCATCCTTTAAAAAAAGACTAAGAAAGAGCTGATTCAACAACTTTATAATAACTTAAATCAACTACAGGGCACATATGGTGATAGGAACACAATTTCTGTCTTCTAGAAAAGCAGAAGTAATTAAGAATAACTTCTTTCTCTCTTTACTTTCCTAAAAGACTTTCAACAATCTCACATCATTAACTCACATAGCCTTTCTAGAAGAACATAATCGCCATATAAAGACTCATGAAGCAGATGCCCAGGAAAATGTAGTCATATAGGTCATATGCAGTCATAGGACTCTAGCTGCCACTTGCAAAATCCCGGGCTGCTGCAGAATGTGCTGTCTGCATCACTGAAAAAGAATCCTTCCTTCTCCATAAAATTTTAGGATAATATTGTTACTTTCTGATTATTTTAGGTTCATTTCTCCTATTGTATATATTCTCTAAACTAATTAAAACATAATTGTATTTGAGGCTCACCATCTGTACAGTTACCTTTTTCAGCAGTCAAAATTCTAACTTTTGTTTTTGGAATCTGAAAAAAAATTACCATCAAACAGCTGAAAATCTAAATCCAAGTACTAAAACAGGAAAATATATATCAGTCAGTAAATTTAGAAATAAACTTATAAGATTAACTAAAGAGTCTATAGGTTTTTAATCAGAGAATTAAGGCACAAAAATTGCCACACAATTTAAAAGGTTTTCAGGCACTCAGTCAAATATAGTTTTGAGTTCAAACACACACACAAACACACACACACACACACACACACACACACACTGGAACTAATAAAAGGGGAAGAATAGATTACATCGAAATATTTGTACAGCCCCAACCCTCATGGGCTGCAGCATTCTGAGAGCAGCCTGCACCTTCCTCCCATGAGCAGCACAGTAGAGATTACCCTGGTTGAGGAAAGAGGGTGTTGTAGGTGAGCAAGCCCTAAGGGCATGAGTACAGAAGAGCTAGCCCCACCTCTTGCCTGGACAAAGTGGAACAGCTCATCTTAGTGGCACAGGCACAGGAGAGTTGGTGGGCTGACCACATCAGCTTCTACCCAAGCCCAGATCTAGGGTTCTGGGTTGGCCCACCCCATCTAGGAACTGCTGGAGCATGTGAAGGGGCCAGTCCTGAAGATCTAAAGCTGCAGGATCTTCATGACACAGGACAACAAGATATCTGGGAGGAGTGTCCATGAGGGATCCAGTATTAATAGTGTACCAGAATCCAGAGGCCTCCAACCAGACCAATAACTCATTGCAATGAACATTTGCAAGTAAACCTGTTTAGGCAAAAGAGTATACTGTGTGACTCACTGTAACACACCACAGCTTTCACAGTGAGATATTTTGTTTGTTTGCTTGGGAGGGGTGGTGGTAGTGGTGAGGTTTTTGTTTTGTTTTCTTTGTGGGGAAAGGTACAAGGGTAGAAAGCAGGTATGAAGGGATAGGGAAATGAGTAGGATTAGGATGCATGAAATTCATGAATAATTAAAAATAAAAAGCCAAACACCACAGCTAGCTTGTAGAGTGAACAACAGAAAAACCTGTGCATGATTCCAGAGCAAGAGATGATTTCATGATAAAAATGTGCTAAGTTGTTGCCATTTTTTTTTTTACCTAGAAACTCTGAGTGCCTTTTCATGTAAACTGACTTTACTTTCCTCAGAGGCATGCCTCAAACAGGAAAACAATATTAAATTAGCCTACTTTAAAAAAACATTGCTTAGCATAGTCTCCAATCCATTTAAGATTCTATAACAAAGTAACACACACTGAATATCTAATAAGTCTCTCATATCTATTGGCTAAAAAGCCCAAAGATGAAGGTACTGGAAGATTTAGAGTCTAGTTAAGTCCAGCTTTCTAGATTACAGATGAGGACTTCTTGCATACTTACATGGTATAAGAGGCAAAGCAGATCTATACGACCTTTTTATAAAGACAATAATTACATCAATGACTGCAAGATCTGCTCCCAAAGAAACCATCTTATCATCACACCAATAACAAAGTATCCAAATATGAATTTTCAAGAAACACAATATTCAGATAATAGCAATCTTTGGCAAGAGAAAATAAAAGTAATCATTAGCACTATGTAGCTATAGGGTAAAAAGAAAAGAAGGGAAGGAAGGCACACATTTAGCTACCTGACAAAATTTAAAATACAATACAAACATTATTTAATTTAAAAGGTCTATAAAACCCACTTAGAGTCAATTCAACAATCTAAATTAAGAAATAAAATAATAGTGAATGAATGTGCCAGAAACAAAGACACACATTTAACAGTCTTGTAAGTTAAAATGGTAAAAATGAAAATGTCATTATGAAACCAACCAGTGTCCAGGTAACAGAGACAAGGAGTCAAGGAGAGACAGAGAGACAAGATATGGCAATGAATGGCAAGAGAAAGGTCATGATTAAGCTAAAGGGGCAATGAACAAACAGCACTGGCTGAATATATCAGAAGAGAGATGACCAGATATCACATAACTACTTATAGAGGAATAAAACACTGTCTTAGAGCTAGAGATGGCTCAACAGTTAAGAAGTCATACTGCTATGCAGAGAACTAGAATTCTGTTCCCAGTGTAGATGGCGGCAGCTCAGGCAGGCAGCAGGAGACCAGTTCCAATGTAAGACGGGGTTTATTTAGGGTGGAGGGTGAGAGAGAGAGGGAGACAGAAGATGGAGGAAGAAGACAAGGGAAGAGAGAGAGGTCAGGGAAGCTCCACCTATTTATAGGGACAATGACGTAGCTCCAGGAGAATTGTGGGAGTGATGTCACTGAGTTCAGGCCTATACTAACATACCTCCCTTTTTCTTATTATAAAAAAAGGAAAAAAGGAGAGGGGAAGCCGATGAAGCCGATGGTGAAAGAGGAGTCAGGCGCCGTGTCTCTTAAACTACTTCCTGCTGTGTAGGGGCATAGTCCGTTGGGGGGAGCGGCTGGCTTTTTTTCACCATCCGAGCCCACTCAGTGAATGTGTGTATCAGGCTTTTCTGTGGACAGCAACTGGTAATCATTCTCCAAAAATGGCACTCTTCTTGGGAGAACTGGTGAAGACCATCTTCTTTAGCTGTCAGGACATCTGGCACCCATCAGTTCTGAAGCACCACAGCTGGAATCCCGCGGGTTTTGTATGTAGAAACGAGTGTCTTGCAGTGTTGGTAGAAGTAGTTGGTCCGTGAACCTAGCATATATATCTGAAAAGACCAATACTCTTCTATCTGGACAAAAAGAAAGCAAGTATAGAAAACATAATATTTAGATGGGGTAACAGATATAGGGAGGTGACAATTTGGATTGGTTCTTGGCATCCGGCTATGGAGCAGTTTCCTGAACCTGTTTGGAAAGATTGTTTGTTATCTGTGGGTGTCTCTTGAACATCTAGATGTAAAGGCTGACCTGAATAGAAACACGTGTCTAGTCCAGTGAGGTTGAGCTCGGCTGCTGGAGTGGAGTCTCATTTTCTGGGATTGAGGACAAGGTGGGTGATCTTGATGTCCTCTGGAGCTTAATAGTGCACGGTCCTGTTAGAGTCGGCGTGTATGAAGGGGAGTCGATTTTAGATGGAGAAATGAAAGGCTTAAGGTGAGATAAGTGGACCCAATGGGGGAGTCCTTCAAGTTTAGCAGCTGTAGGGGTCACGAGGATTACCTTAAAAGGACCCTGCTATTTGAAAGAGAGAGGTGAGGGCTGATGATCTGGAGGGGAGAGAAGCACTTGGTCTCCGATGTTGACAGGCAGTGGACAGGAGACAGTGTGTGGTTGAAGTAGGTGGCAGTCAGCAAAGTTCCACAAGAGAGAACGGAGGTGGCAGAGTAATGGGGTGAGCAGATGGTCTGGAAGGGGGGACATTTAGGTGAAAGACCAGGAGTTAGAACTGAACGTCCATACATGAGTTCAAAGGGTGAGATAAGGAGAGGCCGCTTGGGAAGAGCTCGTAGCCTGAAAAGAGCCAAAGGTAGGAGTTTTACTCAGTCAAGGTAAAGTTCCTGTGACAGCTTAACAAGGGTGGTTTTCAAAGAGCGGTTAGTCCTTTCTACCTTGCCTGAAGATTGAGGGTGGTAGGGAATATGAAAATGCCAGGGGATGTCTAGGGCCTTAGATAGAATTTGAGAAACTTGGGAAGTAAATTCAGGCCCATTGTCTGACTGGAGGGAGGGGGGAAACCAAATCAGGGGATGATCTCTCTGAGGAGGAGATCAGAGACTGTCTGAGCCCTTTTGTTAGTTGTGGGGAAAGCCTCTATCCAGCCTGAGAAGGTGTCCACCAAAACCAGGAGGTACTTGACAGGTTTTACAGCAGGCATGTGGGTAAAGTCAAGTTGCCAGTCAGTTCCAGGAAGGGAATCTCTAGTCTGATGGGTAGGAAAAGGGGTGCTACGCTTGAGTTGGGATCTGACATTTGACAGATTTTGCAAGAAGCAGTGATAGATTTTAAGAAACTTAAGTCCTCAGGAGTGGGCTGTAGGTGGGTCTTAACAAAATAAGACAACGCTTGGCTGTTGGGATGAAAGAGTTGGTGAAGGTAGGACAGAGTTTGACGAGTATCAGGGGGTATAGGCGGAGATGCAGGTTGTAGTGTAAGAATGTCCTGAGGAGGGTGAGATGAGTCTAGGCCCCTAAGGGCCACAGCTCTAGCTGCCTCATCAGCTCGGTTGTTTCCCCTGGAGACAATAGAGTCATCCGTCTGGTGGGATCTGCAGTGGACAATCCCAATAGCTGTGGGGAGATGGGAGGCCTTTAGTATGGCCATAATTTGGTTTGCGTTAGTTACTGATCCTCTTCAGTAACTCCTCAGGCAGGCAGCAGGAGACTGGTTCCAATGTAAGATGGGGTTTATTTAGGGTGGAGGGTGAGAGAGAGAGGAGACAGAAGATGGCTGGGGGAAGAAGACAAGGGAAGAGAAAGGTCGGGGAAGCTCCGCCTATTTTTAGGGGCAATGATGTAGCTCCAGGAGAATTGTGGGAGTGACGTCACTGAGTTCAGGCCTATACTAACACCCAGCACCTACAACAAGTGGCCTCACAACCACCTTAACTCTGCTCTCTGCAATAATGTAGGTGGGAATACACACACACATACACGCATACACACATATACATAAGCAAAATATTTTTAAAAGAAACTCAAGTATAACTCTCAAGTATAAGAACATAGAATATGAAATCAAAAAGTTGCAAATAGTAAAACAGTGATGTGAGGAATTAGTTCAGACAAATAGATTTGATACATTCAACAACAATAATTTTGAAGAAACAGAAAAATTAAAAAGTAAGGAAACCTATTTCAGTATGCTGACTTTCCTTAAGCTCCAATGCAAATAAATTGTGAGACAGAAATAGCCAGAGAAACGTATTTTACATATATATATATATATATAATGATTAGATATTATATAATACTTGAGACTAACCATATTTTGACACAATAAGTAAAATTTCATTTTTATAGTCCTTATCTTTAAAAGAACATGTTGTAATATTTATAAGTGAAATACTTATCTTAGAGCTTCAAATTAAGCAAGAGTATAAAGTAAAATAATATTAGTCAGACATAACAGATGATTTGTTATGTGGGCTTGGTATATTATTCTATTTTTATATTTACATCATAAAATTTTAAATCTTTAAATACTAGAAAAACACAGTCTAGTCCACAATACTCCTTCTGATTCACCATTTTTGGTGGCAATCTGATTTTAGCAAAGTCATCTAGCCCTTCTAAAATAGGTGTTTGGAAACACAAGATGTCACAGATCTAAAAGTAAATCAGCTTCAGTTCTAGAAAATGCAAACACTGAAGTACATGTAGCCTTCCCACTCGGGTGGCATGAGATAAACAAGGCTTTAGTGCTGCCTCTTGCCCACTCACACAGACCTAGGATTACTACAATGAGACGCAGCTGAGATCATTCCATTGGTTTCCCCCATCAAGTTACTTTACATCAGGTTTCCTACAAAGGCAGGCAGCTCCTGAGATATCCTTTAGGAAACAGCCTAACTCATACCATATTCTTAAAAAAATAAATACAGTAAAATTTGTGAAAAGAAAATAAAACTAACAAAATACTGTTCCTATAGGTGGATGGGTATCACAGGAAAAGTAACGATCATGATCATACTAAAGACAAAATTTTTACATTATCTAAAACAATACACATATAATATATTATAGATAGTATAATGGTAATGCCTTTAATCACAGCACTCAGGAGGCAGAAGCGAGAGGATGTCTGTGAGTTCAAGGCCAGACTGATCTATAGTGACTTCCAGGACAGCCAGGACTAAATAGAGACCCAGTCTCAAAAAAAAAAAAAAAGTAGTAATAGCAAAAATATAATATAGAAGACAGAAGCAAGTGTCACAAAACTCTACTATTCTCACCGGAATGCACAAGGAATTATACCAAAAAAAAAAAAAAAGTACAAATAGCCATGCCAAAGGAATTCAGGTTAAAAAAATGACAGAAGTAAAAATAAAAAATGAATATGAGAGAAACTAATGTTGTAAAAAGAAATTTCAATACAGACAGAACAAAGAACAAAATCCACACAAGTAATGGTCAGAGAAACAATCTATGTAACAGACAAATCTGATAGGTACTCTCGGATTACAGAACAAGAAATAAATGCCCTACAAATAATGTGGAACACATCACAAAAAATGAGAACATATAACAAAAAACAGGCCTTCCAACTACTACTAGTCAAGAACACAAAAAAGCAAAACTAAAATGACAGAAATCTGTCTAAACTTATCTGTAATGATAGTCATTATTAATATTTAGCTCTTCATTAAAGACAAGTCTCTAAAACTGAGAGGAAAGTGTAAGATACTGTCTCTGAAAATAGCCACAACAGGTATCTACAGAAAAATCATGACAACAACAAGGAGTTGCAATATTACATAAGACACAGTAGAAGGAAAAGTAAAATTATTATATGTAATGATAATTAAGACATAATAATTACACATTATTGTGTGAAATATCAGTATACTGAAAGAAATACAAGGATAAAAAGCAAAGCTTATTAGAGAAACATGAAAGGCTCCCAAATCTCCTAGATTCATAAACGTGCACATCTGCAGTTTAATATGTTCCATGGGGAAATCTTGCAAATCAGAGAGAATTGTAATTCACATGCACAAATGCATGCACACAGCGTACAAACACACAACACACACATATACACACACACCTTACTTTTAAGCATTTGTGGAGTATTTTGAAGTTCCACTACACAAGGCCACATTCTCAGTTACAAAAACAGTAAAATTGATAACTAATTTTAAATGAAATATTAAAAATTTCATAATGCTAGCATAAAATAAAAATACAGAATTGTAGGTTATTTCCAAAGCTAAAATGCCATTAATCTATACTTAAGAAATATAATCAAATCCAGACAAGAGAAAACAAAGCTTTCAAGCTGTTCTAACTAGACAAAAAAAAAATCTTTCTGCCTACCTCTATACCAACAATCTTTTCTTTTTTCCAAAAGAAGAAGGAGGAATGATTCACAGGAAGATATTAAGGGAGTTAAAGCACAAATCCAGAGTTTATGACAAGATGCTTTGAATAAAAATAAGAAGGAAGGGCTGAAAATGTTAATCAAAAAGATGATCCCTATTTCAGAAGGACCAGTTTTCAGGCACCTGCACCCAGATGGTGAACTGATAACATTAACTAATACCAGATGCTTTCATGTTTTTATAGGGCATTGAGGGGAAGAGGGTGGGCAAGGACACAAAGCCAGGAATTTAGAAGGGTTCAAAAAGTAGACACTGGAGACACATAAGACAGTTTAAATATATCCAATTTTTTTAGATAATTTAATTTTAACTGACTGGACATTAAAATTACAAAGAAAAGGACAGAGAGTTCTATTTTATATATAGTAAAGGAAGAAATCCTAGCTAGCAATTCTGATAATCAAGAATAAAGGAAACATCTTGGTGACTATCTTAGATGCTTTTCTTGTAATAAAATTCCCTGACAAAAGCAACTTAAGGGAGAAAGGATTTATTCAAAATCACAATTTGAGGTTATAGTCACCATGGCAAGGGACTCACAGCAGCAGGAACTAGAAGCAGCCAGTCACAATCCATCCACATTCAAGAAGTAGAAAGCAGTGAATGTGTGTGTTCAGCTCACTTCCTTTTTTTTTTTTTTTTTTTTTTTTTTTATAGAAAGGGTACTATTCTTTTTTTTCTCTTTTTTTTAATTGAATATTTGGTTACTTCTCAGTGCTAAATGCCCACTCATCTCTCTCTTCAAAAGTACCTCGTTTTCCTCAGAAAATGGGATCTCTATTTATCCAAATGACAAAGGCATTTAGTATTGATTCATTCTCGTTTCCTTAATTACTTTAATTTTGGAAATACAACCCATTAGCAAATCCTATCAGCTCAATTTCTCAACAATACACATAAGTATAAATTTTTCCATCTCTTCTGCCCCATCATTTTTCCTAGACTACTACAAAAAATTAATTTTAATCAAGAAAATGATCTAGGAGCCATTTATGTAATATTTTGGCAAAGAACCTGACAGCAATCTTCCCAAGCTTTAAGAACTTGAGTGATACATAAAATATATTTGAGGCTGTACATTTTAATATGAAGCTTCACAACTTCTATTCTGAATGTTTATTCTAACCATATAGAAATTCACCAAGTTATATAAATTTGGGGCCTAGTTAATTTTGGTGTGTAATGGTTTCATTTATTTGTAAGTCTTTTTATAGAATAAAGTTTATTTAAAATTTTTTTAAAGAATTTGATTTTTTTTTTTTTAGCCGGGCAGTGGTGGCGTACACCTTTGATCCCAGCACTTGGGAGGCAGAGGAAGGCGGATTTCTGAGTTCGAGGCCAGCCTAGTCTACAGAGTGAGTTCCAGGACAGCCCAGGCTACACAGAGAAACCCTGTCTCGAAAAAAATCAAAAAAAAAGAATTTGATTTTTAAAAACAGAGACTATGAATTTGAAAAAGAGCAATGAAGAATACATGGAAAGATTTGGTGAGAAAAAAGAGAAGGAGAAAATGATATATTATAATCTCAAAAAATAGAAGAAATAATTTAAAAAGAATTTGAGTGAGGTTGGATTTGAAAGTTGTGGACTAATTTGTTTTTTGGAAGAAACTGCAAAACAGAATAGCAGTCAGGCTGAGTCATGGTTACTGTTCACTGTTCTCATGTAGATCTACAGTGAGAGAGCAAAAAGTGGAGTAGAAAGATAAAATCAAACAAACAAGCAATCATGAAGTTTAGTGAAGAAAGTATATAAGCATGTGTCAAGATTTTAGGGTACAGACAACTAAAAACTCTATACTTGCTAAAAAGTTTAATGCCACCGAAGAGATACCCGATGAGATCTAAGAAGGGAGCACTTTGGGAAAGATACTACATTTCATTCATAAAATTGTGAAAATGCAAATTCATTTGAAAGGAGAAAACATAAGCTGAGACGATGCTGAGTTTCCTTCTCAAAAAGACCATCTAGGAAAGTGTTTCTTCAAGGTTAGCACACAAAGACCAAAGCAACTGTGGTTCAAGGAGACAAGGCTCTATCCCAAGCTGGTAACAAAATTTACCAATGTTTATATGGTGCTGATTTTGTAGGTATGAATGATAACTACAAAGAATTGAGGATACAGAATCTTATACCAAAACTCCGAAGAGCCACTGAGGCCAAACAGTGTGTATCACATCCAGTGGTTCTACAAAGAGGCCCGGAAGGTCACTCCATGCATCTGTGAAAATGGAGATGCTGAGACAATGGATGTATGCTCTGAAAAACAGCAGGCATGGGATGGAATCAGCCTAAGAAAGGTTATTTGTACTTTCTGGCAGAAAAGCTGGAGAGGTGGTGCTACACAAACCCTTCAGAGCCCAAGTAATTCTACCATTAGCACAGGTTCTAGATATGGAGCCACAAGGTATGGTAGTTGCCTTGTTGGGTTTCAGTCTTATCTCGGTCTCATCTTACCTTGCTATGGCTCCATTCTTTCTCAAATCATTAATTGTCTTGAGACTCAGATGAGATTTTGATTTCTGACTATTTTGATTTTGACTTTAAAGACTATAAGAACTTTTGAAGTTGGACTGGATGTATTTTGCCCTATGAAATGGCCATGAGCCTATGGAGACAACAGATAGGAGGCTGTGGATTAAACAAGAGGTATTTAAGTATCAAGGTGACAGAAAAAAAAATGGGGCGATTTAATCTTGATTGTCAACAAAAAAATCATCACAGAATCAAATCTCTAGGCACATCTGTAAGTATCTAGATTAGATTAACTATGGTTGGAAGATCCATCCTAAATGTGTGCAATGATCTTTGTCCTATAAAATTAAGTGTGGAGGCTGGGGAATGGTTAAAAAGATAAATTACTTACCACAAAGGCATAAGGAATGGCGTTTAGGTCCTCAGCATTCACATAAATGGCATAAAGGCAGGATAGCTACCTTAATCCTAGCACCAAGAAGCAGAGAAAGGATCCACAGGGCTAGCAGACTAACTAGTTAAGACTAGCCAAATCACTGAGTTCTGGGTTCCAGTAAGAGACTCTGCCTCAATACATAGGTGGAGAGCAATCAAAGAGGATTCATTACATCAACTCCTGCTCTTCATGTGCACACACACCCACAAACATGAACATCAACACTTATACACCATGCATGCACAGCAAACATAGGAAAATATAACAAATGTGTGTATAGACAGAAATTTAAAAAAATAAATGTAGAAAAAAACAGCTTATGATTTTTAAAACTGTGAAAACTATTGCAATGTTTTAATGTATAATGTTATTAGAATATTGTTTGTGTAACAATTCAAGAACTACTACAAATGTTTAAGTTATTGCAACCAAACATCAAGCCCATCCTTTAGAAGAGGCAAGAGCACCAATTAACAGAACCTGGCATAAGTCTTCTTATTCACTTTAGCCAAAATAAGGCCAAGGGCATTGTTTAGAGATTTCCATTAAAACACCTGAATATTTGAAACACCCTGGATAGGGTGGAATCTGTAACAAGCCTCTACAATTACTTATACAGAAACAATGTACTAGCTAGTCTTCTCATAATAAATTAAACATGCTACAAGAATTTCAGCTTTATGTTTGGTGTTCTTTCCAGCTACCTTTAAGCATTTGCTCTAATACACACTGAAGACCATTGTTGAAGTTTATTTTTATTAATTTAATTTTTTTTTTAAAGATCCATTTTGTCAAGCAAGAAAGTAAAACCAGGCAACTACCTACCTATGTTCACTTATCAAGATTCAACTATTGAGATGCAGGCCTAAAATTTCTAACTGGGTATATACTAAGACTCTCTAGTAGGTGTTTTAAACTAAATGTGTACTTCTTTAGCTATCACCACCTTTCACACTCACACCCACTTACACACACACACACAAACACACACAAATTATGAGATATGTAACTGATTATGTAATAAATTTAATACTTTTAACTAAGTAAAATCTACCTTTAAATATTAATGCTATCTCATACATGAAAACAGTAACTCCTTTATTTTTTTGCCAGTTTATTAAAACATATTAACTGACTTCCACCCTCGCTAAATATCCATGTGTTTATACTTTACCCTGTATCTTTTCTGATTTATAGACTTTACAATGTCATCACTTGTTATCAGAGAAGGTCTTCTTTCACCAGCCACATTCATAAAAATAACAGATTAACAAATTGGTTTCAGGGGATTGTCTATCAGCATTGAAGTAGGAAGATCCAACTGGCCAGCTGGTAAAACATTACTGTCTCAAATCAAGGAGAAGCCTCTTCATGTCATCAAATTCTGCTTCATCTGTAGCCTATCTGTTTGGGTGGAGTCTAAGTAACCAGGAAGACCCGAGACTTGCTTATTCTCTTGTCAATCATTTATAGTTCTATGTATTTAATTTACCTGTGGCCCTCATCAGTCACAGTCACAGGCTTAACTCCCATCCAAGTAAGCATGTGCTGCTCCTTGTAAAGGTATTAAGTCATTATACAAATTGCAAACTAGAAGGAGCAGCACCAACAAGAGGACAAGGAAGAAAAGGAGGAGCGAAAACAAGAAGAGAAAAATGCCTTTGTGTTTCATGGTGAAAGCAGTGTCAGCTACACATTTCACAACTGGAGCTTCTACCATAGTGAAGACTGATGTTCACGGGGAAGTAAAGGAAGCTCTGTCTAAGAAGATATGACCAACTTTTAGAGTAAAAATATTTAAACCCCAGGCTGTGTCTGCTTCTTTTAATGGAAGACAATATATAATGCTATCAACAGTAGAATGACTGAGCAATGGCTTTTCAAGCTGACATTGTTTTATTCAAAGGGAATGTTATATCAGGAAAACATTGTTTTATTCAAAGGGAATGCTATATCAGGACATGGTGGTTCATGCTTTTTTAATGCTAGCACTTACTGAGGCTAAGGTGGGAGGATTTGATGACCAGCTGGACTATACAGCAAGACCCCATCTCAAACAAACAAACAGGAAATTGGTATCAAAAGGGTTTTCAACACATGTATTAGTTAATTTTTTATTGCTTTAATTAAGACTTCATGCCATGCAACTTATAGAAGGAAGACTTTGTTGGGGGGTTACAGTGTTACAGAGTGAGTCTATAACCTTCATGGCAGAGAGCATGGCAGCCAGCAGACAAACATGGCACAGGTATCAATAGTTGAGAGCTCAAATCTTGATCCACAATGCAGAAAGAGTGATTGGGAATTATGTGGGCTTTTGAAACCTCAAAGCCACCCTCAACCCTGTGTCATACCTTCCAACAAGGTCATGGTTCCTAGTCCTTCCCAAACAGTTCCACCAACTGGGAACTGCAGTACAACCAATTTAAATTTATCCTTGTCTAGTTTACAAATGAATGAGACTTAGACTATGGTTATTTTATTTGGCTTTAATAATTACTGGAGGGTAACCCCTAATCTACTTTTTTAACTGCAGGCCTGGCTAACTTCCCCAGCAGGGTACCCCAAATACTTGAGGTTTCTCCTGTCCATGTGCTCATGGTCCTTCTCTCATGGCAGCCTCCCCTTCTCTTTTCTCTCCTCTCTCTCCTTTTCTCCTTCTCTCCAGGAACCACATAACTCAAAACCCACCTACCTCTAATCCCTCCAGTAATTGGCAGTAGCCATTTTTATTTAACCAATAGTTTTAAGTTAAGGAACAAGGTTGCACAACAAAAGCTGTGAGAATTCTCTTCTAGGCAACTAGATCTTCAGGTACAGAATCTAGCATAACAATACACAGCAACAGACCACACCTCAACAGGGGAATAAGTATTCAA
Source organism: Mastomys natalensis (assembly GCA_021653895.1). Taxonomy (NCBI): domain Eukaryota; kingdom Metazoa; phylum Chordata; class Mammalia; order Rodentia; family Muridae; genus Mastomys; species Mastomys natalensis. Next base: position 113,294 of record JAJTUV010000621.1, on the reverse strand, counting down.
ATATAGGAGTCTACACAGGCTGTTCTCATTTAAACCAAGACAAGGACTAAATGACAGGAGATTTTGGATTAAAATCAGCACTCTCATTTGTAAATCACTTCCATTCTTGTCTCTGAGGTCTTAGAAAACAATATCCACAAGAAATTTGTCCATGATAATGGGCTCCCTGCAGAGCATCTAGTTTAGTGTAGAAATAATTGGCATCTAAGTCAAGATCCACTGGTATCCAAAAAATCATATCCTCGGCTGCTCAAAATGGATATCTCCTCAGTCTTACAACTTTCTTATTGGGAAAAAAAATCCATGTCCACAAGAGAGGAAGAATTTAAAAAGAGAGACACTAAGTGGCAAAGGCTCTGAGACAGAGACAACTTGAGCAGGGATCTAACTATTCAGAATGCTTTCTTCAGACAAAAATTTCAACTTAGTGGACTCATCTTTCCTATCTCACATCTTATGTCCAAAACCAAATGTAATTTAAAGTTGTCAACAAAAAGTAGCCAAAAAGTGGTGGCATACAGCTTCAATACCAGCACTTTGGCAGAGGCTGCACTTGTGGCAGAATTCACAGCAAATCTCGGCGTTTGAAGCCAGCCTAGTCTACAGAACCTGTTCCAGAAAGCCAAGACTACACAGAGAAACTCTGTCTCAAAACAACAAAACAAAACAAAACAAAATAAAAACAAAAACAAAAAAAACCCAAAACCAAAAACAAACAAACAAAACCTTCTTTAGCTGCCTCATCTGAGAAATCTGAAGCCACTCTATATTGGTCACATAGCTTCCATCTTGAAATGAAAAGTGTTATTGTAACATGGAGAGTTTCATTCTCAAGGAAGGGAAAAAGAGGACGTTTATCCTTATGCTTTTCAACAACAGAGTGTTCCTGAGATAAACATTCCAGTGCTAAAGAATTCACCAATGATTGTTCCATCTACAATGACCAGACATAACTCAGTGCTGCAGAGGTACCAAGTCCCAGTTCTCCTGGAGTTGTTAGAGAAAGGAAGGGAGGGAGGGAGAGAGGGAGGGAGAGAGGGAGGGAGAGAGGGAGAGAGGGAGAGAGGAAAGAGAGAGGGAGAGAGGGAGAGAGGAAGAGAGGGAGAGAGGGAGAGAGGGAGAGACAGAGAATGAGCATATGTGCATTTGTGTGAGGATCTGTACATCTGAAAACTCTATGTGCTAATTCTTGTTTTTACCTTGTTTGAGTGAGGGGTTCTGTGTTGCTCACTGCTTTGCAAGTTTTGTTTTTTAGCCCATGAGCTTCTGTGGAGTCTCTTGCTTTGACTCCCACTTACACATTAGAGTTCTGGGATTAAGGTGCATGAACTACTGTGCCTTGCTTTTATGTAGGATCTTGCGTTTCAAATTCAGGCTCTCTCACATTTGCACAGCAAAGACTTACCCACTGAGACATCTCCCCAGCTCGTTTTAGGACTTTAGCATCCAGTCACAAGACTAAACTAATAACCATTCATTTCATCCTTTGACAAAGTATTTAAGTAGACAAACACACATACAGCCAAAAAGAGAAGGACACTGATGCCTTCCTTAAGGACAAAAATTGAACTGAATGATAAAGAACAGCACAGTAAGAGAATAAAAGGCCAGGGCTTAGGAGGGAGGATAGCATCCATAAGCAACAATGTGCTACACTTGGGAAAAGTAAGGCAGGCAAAAAGATAGTAAATCGTTCTTTATGGCCAAAGCTTGAGACAGATACATGGCCAAGGAAGAACTGGAATGACAGTGTGGTTGCAGACTGCTAGGTTACAGGGTGTAAATGACAAAGCCAGCCTACTGCCCTAAGAACATAATCTCATAGCTGTATGAATAATCTCATAGTAGACAAAGACTAAATCCAGTAATTAGTAAGCAAGAAAGACTCAAGTAGGAGTCAAAGAATACAAACAGAAAAAGAGCAGAATGAATGAGGAAAAGGGAAGAGACAGAACCCAGGTAAATGGCTGTTCAGAGGGAGAAAGCAACAGAACGCTATTCAAGGGAACTGATGCATGTGGCCTGGGTAACAGGAACTGAAGTAAAGCAAGTAACAGAACTGGGAGTGGAAGAAGAGTGGGTGCTTAGGATTGTGGGTATTACATTTTACTATCATTTGTGATTTAGAAAGGGCACTCCAGGTAGAGATACAAAGTAGACAAACTAGAATGCAGGAGACCTTATTCTTGAAGCATAAGTTTTCTGACTCATAATGACAATTCCTAAATCCACAAGATTATCATAACCAACTGAGGAATCTACTCAAGGCAAAGATCCCCAGGTACTACCCTAAGAAATCCTAAGTAGATCTGGATGGAACCCAAGAAGCCAAGAAAGGGTGCCACTGCACTTAGTGTCTGCTCATACTGAAGTTGGTAATATGTAGCCTTTGCCATCAAAATACACTTACAAAGCATATTCACTTTGATGGCATTTGCAGAATGTGAAACTACACCTCTCTCTGAAGTCCTGGAAACATACTTTACATTTTAGAATAATTGCTTCTCAGTCTATATTCCACTGGTTGTAAGAAATGTCTTTGATATGCCTCTAAATTATTGATTCCTAAAGTTTACAACTACTACAACACAGAACTCAGTTCTGCTTGAACACTTTTTGTAACCAGGAGCCCTCATTATTCCCTAATGACTAAGCTGCTTATAGTAGCCAGCAAGCAGGTTTTTGGATGAAAATAATGATGCTCAGCCAGCAATATGATAGCTTGTGGTATCAAATGGGAATGCTTTACAGATACCAAGAACTTCTGCCTGCATTCAAGTCAGCTCCCAGTTCCCAGCCCCCACCACTCCTATCTCTCTTCTTCCTCAGGGAGGTGAAGGCATAAAAGCCAGGAAGGCCAATGTAAAATTTCATCCTGAGACTTTCATTACAACTATAAAATGCTTTAATTCATAATTTATTTCTGAAGAAAAAGAAATAGAAAGGGGGAAAGAAAAAGCATGAAATGAAAATCTGACATTATGGACTACAAGAATTCTCTATTTTTTCTAGACAAAAGAGCAAAGATAGTATAGATATCAGAGAAACCTTAATTCCATCTGCTGCTTGCCTGATTTTCTTTTGTAAAAGAAGGGTGGGAAATACTCAAATTATTCTCCAAGACACAAAAGAAAGAAAGAGAGAGAGGAGAGAGAGAGAGAGAGAGAGAGAGAGAGAGAGAGAGAGAGAAGGGAAAAACAGACAAGACAAATAGGAAGGAAACAAGGAAGGAAGAAGGAATGGATTGATGGAGCAAGGAAGGGAGGGAGGGAGGGAGGGAGGAGAGGAGGGGAGGAGGGAGGGAAGGAGGGAGGGAGGGAGGGGGAGGGAAAGGCAAACCTTTAGGCACTCACTACCTCTGACACAAAACTGGTTTCTCAGTTGTGTATTATTTCTTTGCCTCATTTTCAGATATGAGAACACCCTGGATTAGGAAGCTATATTTCTGCTCAAGGTTTTCCTTGTCATAAGAATCAAGGTAGAATTCCTACAGTGCTTCCTGAGGTCAATGTCCTCTTGGCTAAGACTCCAAAGGGCTGCCAAACGCAGGGAGAATATAAAGACAAGTGGGAAATGGGCCATGTTTAAATGACAGAAGATTATGTTTTCCTGAATCCCACTTGGGCCCAGGTGACCTGCTGCTGCTGACCTGGTGCACGTGCTGCTGCTTTCTCACACAGAGATGATGTTCACAAAGAATGAAGCATGTGTGACTGGCTCTCCCTCTGCAGCCTCAGGGAAAGCTCTTAACTTGCTGCTGAAAAGAGCACAGATGAGTAATTCCCTTAGGCTTAACCACTGGCTTTCACAGCCTTCATTCCCAGAACTGAAAGGGGAATCCAGGGATTTGTGGAACCATTTTGGCTGTCACATCATTGTGATACTAACAGTACTGGTGGATGGAAATCAGGAATGATATAGGTCTCATGACATCCAGGACAACCTAGGGCTATCCTGACTTCATTATGACTAGAGTCTTGCTGAAAAGTCATGTGAATAAAAGAATGTATTGTCTGAGAATAGACACTAACTTGGTTTTGCATAGACATGAAATATAAATTGCAAAGTGTGTGACTTAAAAATAAAGGTGAGCAGTATTTTATTACAAATTTGACCATCTCAAAAATGATGACACAAGCTGGAGAAATGACTCAGCAGTTAACACGTGTTGCTCTTGCAAAGAATCTGGATTAATTCCCAGTACCCACATGGTGGCTGACCCCATCAGTAATTCCAATTGGAATCTAACACACTCTTCTAGCCTCTGTAGGCAACAGGAAGGCAGAGTGCATATATATCTATACAGGCAAAGCATTCATACACATAAAAGTATTTTTTTAGAAAATTTATGACACCACCAACATACCACTACTACTAGATGAAGAGCCACCAACCTTCAAGCATATTACCAAAATGTTCCAGGTGGCAACACATTGCCATCAGGACATGATCTGCAAGTGCTCAGGACCAAGGACTTTGTTTCTCTTTTTGTTGTAATAGAAACATTAGACAGGTTTTTTTAAAAAATAATGTGCAGTTAAAGGAAATTTTCTAGGGGTTTGCGGTTTAGCTCAGTGGTAGAACACTTGCCTAGTGAGTACAAGGCCCTGAGTTCAGTCCACAGCTCAACAAAGAAATTTTTACCTACAAATTTCACTCCATAAGCAGAAGAGTGGCAAATTCCCACAAAATGACCCCATGAACACCAGAATGGAAGCTTAGTGAAAGTTCTAGGACTCAAGGGGAGACCATTATAAATATCACCTGTTTTCCTTAAGTGTCATGATACAAGTCAAGTTACTTGGTTCCCACGTCCCAGGAAATCCTAACCTAATCAGTTTTGTCAGCAGTTTGGACTGAAGAGGAGGAGGATCTGCCAATCAAGGTCCCTCTATATGCTACACATTTGAATTCTTTTTTAGTTAAAATATTACATTTTAAATTCACAGTAATCTCTGAAGCAATATACCAACTTAAACTATAAAGAATTTTAATACAAGAAATGGCATCAAAATATTAACAATGCAAGAAAACCTTACATTGTGAGACTTTAAGTTGTGGAAAACCACCTCATCATTCTTAAAGATTCAAGCTAATTCCTAATACAACATTGTCACCGTTGATTTCTGCATAGTACTGGGGATCAGACCCAGCACCTCTCACATGCTATGTAAGTACTATGCCACTGAGCTACACCCCTGTCTGAACACAGTTTGATAAAACACAGACAAACTTGTAGTTTAAACCTGAGACACAAACATAATAACGATAAATTTTACCTTAAAGGATTTTCTACTAATTTTATCCTCCTCTTTATTAATCAACATTCTGCATCCTAATCCCTTTATCACTATAACGAAATGGTTCCGTTTACCTGCTAACTCAAGGGTCCCTAAGATTGGAAAGAGCTACCACACACACTTTTGGTTGTTGTGTTTTCCTAATCATGAAGGAAGGGAAAATTCAAACAGCTTCCTTTAAATAGTCTGAACAGAGGAGTTCTTTAAAACCGCATTAATTCCCCTGGCAAATATAAAGACCTTAACAAAGATCCATTGTTTCTGTTTCTTAGTGAGTACTTGACTAGCCATGCATAAAAGAGGGAAATTAGTATAGTCAACTGAATATATAAAGATGTTCAGACACTGTAACATTACTATTTTTGCCAAGTACAGTAGCAATGTTTAATAAACTCAGTGCTGTTAGCCACAGTCACTTCTTAAACTGTCACTGGAATTATCAACTTTTAACCATAAAGCAAAAGAAAACATTACTTTTAATAACATTAGTAAATACCTCTGTTTCTTTTCTAAGATAATTATATTTATATGAATTTGATATGAAAGACTTTTCTGCAAAAAAATACCTTATTTTCATACAAAGAAAATGGACTTTTCCTATTCTGTAACAGAAGTGATAAAGCCTAATGAATCTGCCTAAAAACTGTGACCTAAATAAACAGGAAAGTGGACATCAAATTTTTGAGGTATGTTACTTTCCAATAGACTTTAAGTTTGCCAAAAAATATTTAAGTCAAGGGATTCTGAAGTTAAGAAATAAAAAAAAATACAAAAAAGCCAAATGACAACGTCTTGGTCTGCTGAAGGGAATAGGTAGAATAACTTTAATGCATACATATGCTAAAACAAAGTAAAAACATTTTTTCAAACTTTCTCCTGAAATAAGTGGAAAGCTATATAGAAAACTTTCCATGGAATAAATGACTACTTAATTTTTTGAGAGAGAATAATAAATCCATAAAAGTGACATGTTAACTTCCTAGCTATAGTGTACCTTCTTTATTTTCTAAAGAAGGCATGTATAGAAATAATTCAATATAAACCAACTCATAATTTGCATTGAAAAGCATACTTAGGGCTAGAGATGTAGCAAGCTCAATGAGCTAGTGCTTGCCCATATCATATGCATAATGCTTTAGGTTCAGACCCCAATACTGCAAAAGGGGAGAATAGTTATTTATTTGTTTTATCTGCAAATGTGAAAATTAAAGGTCAAAATAAGTCATAAATATATATTAACTGTCAGGACATTCCAAGATGATGATTTAATATTTATCTCAGCCAAAAACAAAACAAAAGAAAAAAAGTCCAATCTGTTGTATTAACAGATGTCTGTGTCAAAACCTTGTAAACATCAGTAAGTGATGATTCAAAGCTGCAGTGATGATTCTGCTGTAGCATTCTAAGCATATGTGGAAATGCATCAAACTCTGACAATGGCTCATATCAAATGCCCTATCTGAAGCACAACTGCAAAACTTAATTATGACTAAACACAGCAGACACTATATACTGGAGCCACCTGGTGGTCTGTTTTCCTATAGCACTGGTAAACACTGGGTCCTGTGCATACAGCATGATGCCTACAGTGTTATCACACAAGGAAGATTCAGTTACCAAAAGTCAGTAACAATGAGCATCACAAGCCCCAACACCATGCAGACGCATTAAGAGTGCACCTCTGAGTAGGAAATACATTCCCCAAAAATCCATTCTAGGCATATATAAGTTGTGTTATATTTTCTCAACATAAATCCTAACCAATTCAGTAAGTTTTTTTAAAAAACCTTCTTAATAAATAAATAACAGCATACTATTTCCTGTGGATTATTTGCTTCTTGCCTAATTCCAGGAAGTTCAGGACAAGGCTAATTTAACTTCTAAAGGACTGTGGGCCTGTCAGCAACACAAAAGTAGATAGTGCACTGATCTTTCTTTCTGGGCACAGGGACATTCGCCTGTAGCCACAATTACTAAGACAGGCAAAGGCAGGAAGATTGCCTGAATCCAAAAGCTAAAGACTCACCTAGGTTACGTATAGCAAGAATCAACTTATCACACATTCTTGCCCCCCCCCTCTCTCTCTCTCACACACACACACACACCACACACACACACACACACACACACACTTCCAGAGAAACAAGGGATTTCTGGGTCTACTTGGTCAATCAAACCATTTTAAGAATAAAAATGGGCTCAAAGCATACCTTTATACCTTTGTCTTCAAACTTAACTAGCCTAAGCACTAGAGTCCCTTACATGAAACCTATAACAATTCCAATCATACTGATAATATAAAATTTGATTCCCTAGAAGAATCTAGGGATGTCCAAGCAAGATGAGTCTACTGGTGCAATAATGGCTATGTAGAAGATAACTGCTTTTAACATGATCTGATGTCCAGTCCACAGTAGAGAATTCAAGTCTGCTACTACAAATCCAGTCAAAATTCTGTGGCTTGGGAGGTCAAAGTCCTCCAGCTATATATGTAGGGGAGGATGGCATTGTGGGGCATAGGTGGGAGAGGAAGTCCTTGGTCCAGTGAAGGCTGCATGCCCCAGTGTGAGGGAATTTGTGGGTGGGGAGGTGGGAGTCAACAGGTGGGTGGGGGCACATCCTCATAGAAGCAGGAGGAGTGGGGATAGGATAGGAGGTTCCTGGGGGGATGGGGAAAGGGGATCACATCTGAAATGTAAATAAAATATCCAATAAAAAAGGTCCCCAATAAGAAAGTATTGCTGCATTTTGCTATTGGACATGATATGCCTATCAAACTGCCTTCTAAATAACTGTTTGTGCACATAGAATAGTGCTGTGATCAGCTTTAGTCAGAGAAGAGTCTTTTCACAATGGGCAATGGTAACTGCAAGGACTCATAACTTTTCATAAAAAGAAAAGGCTGTTAAGTGTCAATAATAAACAGCCCATCTATATCATGCTCTCCAATGCTCAGAGAAAAACAAGGAAGCTGGGGGAGAAAGAATATGAGAGCTGAAGAAAGTGGAAGAAGTGTGAAACACTGACTTTCAGGTATAACATGGCAGTTGGTAGCTATGAGTATCTGCACCAAGATTGGGCCTTGCCAACACCTTGTCATGGAAGAAGGCAACTTACGTGCCTCCATTCCTCCTGAAGATTTATACAAAGGTAAAAGCTGATAAGAGATAGGTACATTATTCAGTAGTACAACCACTGGTAAAGATATACATGCTCCTGCAATCAACCTTAGTAAAAGTCATTTACATACCCACCTGGCACATCATACACACACACACACACACACACACAAACACACAATATGAAATAAAGTAGATAACTAGGAAAGGGAATGGGACTAGAAGGAGTAGGAAAGGAGACAAGAGAGAATAATGGGACAACATCATTGAAATACATTATGTACATTATGAAAATGCCATAATGAAGCCTACTAATGCATATAATTAATATATGCTCAAAACAATCTTTTAAAAAGCCAAGAACAAGGTAAGCCTTTGAACTATTGAGTAGATGAAGTCTACAGCAATCTATAGCCTCCTACAACTCCCTCATTCCTCTTCAGTGTAGAATCAATAAACTCCACATTAAAGAAATGCAATTAGGAAGCTCACATAACCATTATAAACTCTACTCCCACCTCTGGATGTACTGGGATGTGTACCAGATGCACATGCCAAAGGCTTCCCTCCAGGCTCCTCTCACAGCATGCCACATTCCTGACTCATCCCAGAGATTCAAAGACCACATAGCTCATTGAGTGGAAATGCTGAATGGAAAGGCTTCAAAGGATACCTCTCTATTCATACCCAAGGCCAGGTCCTCAGTGCAGGGTAGACTGCTATTAAAAGACTCGTTTCCTGAGGAAAGTAGACAGTTTCAGGGAAAGACCATTTGGCTGGTAGGAGGGGGCTTTGTTGCCAGCTGTTCTTACAGCTCTACTCCCTGTGTGGTCTCCAAAGTTGCTAAACCTGACCACTTCAGGGGCCAGGTCTATAAAAATGAAGACATTTCCAGTAAAAGACCTGTTTGGCTCTCCACTGTTCCACTTCACAAGGGAACACTGTTGCTAGAGAAGCTCTGGCTTGGGTGTAGGCGTATCAAATGTGTGATGGACACTTGACATTTACCCCAGTGAAAATCTAAGTATCATACTTCCTGGAAGCACCTGAACAGGATAGCATGGCTGTATTTTGTCAAATTTCCGAATTGCAGGTGCTTCTTGACACAGCCAGCATTAGGAGGTCAATGACAGCTGTGGTAAAGTCTAAAGGACAGTATGAATAGCCAAGTACAGTTACCTATAAAGATGGAAGGCACTTCCTTCTCAAGGTGTGATCCAGAAACAACACATATACAACACAAATACTAGTGGAAGATAATATACACCAGAATCAGAAGGCCCAGGTTGAAATGATAACAGTGTCATTTATCAGAGAAATGCTACACAGAGTTAACCTTTCTAGCCACTCTTGCCCCTGTCTATAACCTGAAAACAGTGTACACACACACTCCCATGCTCCCTGTAAATATATGATAAAAGTTTGTGGAATACACTAAAGAAAGTGGCCACTAGAGGCAGAGTCTGAGACTAAGGGTAAGCCAAAAAGAGACTTATCTCTGGAACTACCTAAAAATAAGAGGGGCAGAAAGGGGAAGTAATTAATTCAGGCTTGATAATGGTTTTGCTTTACCTACAAAGATCAATACACTGTGAGAAACCAGTGTCCTTAGTCACAAAGCTGAATCTCTTCATATATTTAAAGTTCTTTGTTTTCTATACATCCTGGGGGAGTGCAGTGGGGAAGGAGAGGGACAGACGACAGACGAGAGAGTACAAGTTGCAGAAGCCAGGTTCTCTGCTTTCACCACTTAATCCAGGGATTAAATTCTGGTCATCATTCTTGGAAGTAAATATTTTACCCTCTGAGCCATCTTACCAGCCCTGCATCTCTAATTTCAAGCCATCTACTTACCTCTCTATTCTATAATATTTGAAAATTTAATTTCCTTCTCCATAAAGACTTTATAATACAGCACTGTTCATTGAACATAATGGCAAAAAAAATTTAGACTACTGACTTTGTGTTTTAACTATTATATCCACAATACATACTGTTTATTCAACACTTAACATTTTTCTAAAAGTCATTCAATAAAAAAAAAATTTAGTTTCATGAATGACAATAAAAATTTAAGTATTATACTAAAATTTGTTAGGTCTTAACAGGAACCCAAAGCAAATTTATTCTCTAGCCCAACTCCCAGGGAGCCAGACATCTCTATAAAATGTAAACCAAATGTTAAATTGTAAATAATAATACGGTTCACAACACCCATCATAAAATGGCTCCTGCTCACTTTCTCCCTTCATTGCCCCCACCCCCTCTCTCCCTTTCTCCCTCTCTCTCTCTCTCTCCCTCTCTCTCTCTCTCTCTCTCCTCTCTCTCTCTCTCTCACACACACAACACACACACACACACAGAAACCATCTTCACTTTGTTTCCTTCTATATACAGTGCAGGAATGAAAGCTGTCTCTTGTCCTCACTTTCATGTCCTATGACACTGCTTCAAAAAAGAATTCTTTGGGAGCTAGAGAGATAGCTAGGTGGTTAAAACCACTTACTACTTTTCCAGAGGGCCTGGGGTTCAATTCCCAGCATCCAAATGGAAATCCATAACTAAAGGTAACTCCAGTTCTAGGGGATCTGATGCCCTCTGAGGGCATCAGGAATGTAACTGCTACACAGACATGTATGCAAGTAAAACAATCATACACTTCATTTAAAATCTTCTTCCAAATAACTTATTATCTAGCTCCAAGCTAATTCAATTTCTATTCAGAAAATTCTTTTATATATTTATCATTGTGTTCTGCCACAATCAACAAAAATACCTTTGGAGATGCAATGTCAACACTGAATAGCATGGCTAATTAATATTTTGAGAAGATTTCCAAACCAAGAATATTAGTGGGGATTAAAATATACAGCATTTATGCTGGGTGGCAGTGGCGCACGCCTTTAATCCTAGCACTTGGGAGGCAGAGGAAGGCGGATTTCTGAGTTCAAGGCCAGCCTGGTCTACAGAGTGAGTTCCAGGACAGCCCAGGCTACACAGAGAAACCCTGTCTCGAAAAACCAAAAAAAAAAAAAACAAAAAAACAAAAAACAGCATTTCAAATAGATGAAAAAATGACATCATCAAAAAGACTTTTCCTAAAGAGGTATTGCATAAAATGGCAGATCTTCAAAAATAACAAACAAGGAAAAAAAAAAAAAAACAAGGGGCATAGATTCTTGCAACAAATATGTGTAGCCATGAGGGAAAGGGTGTAGTTCTTTAGAGCTTCCTGGTGCTTCCTATAGGCAACCATAGAGTATGTCACTTAGTGCAGCAGCCTTGGGGCAAGAACTCCAAAATATTCTGGTACCTATAGCTCAAGAGTCTGATGCTGTAGATGGACTCCATGATCAATAGTTCCATAATCCTAAGATGGATGCTATAACCTTGTTATCAGGCCAGTAGCCTGGTTATAGCCTACCACTGCATACTTAATTAAAACTGAGCAAATTAATTAGTAAACAACTGAACATAGTAACAAATACCTGTCTGAACTCAAGATCAAACGGTACATATACTGTCAATTTTATGGATCTACAATGCTAAATATGGAGAGTTCATATGGTTTTAATCTATTTATATATTATAAAGAATAAATACAAATAATATGTTAGTAATTGTAGTTTTCATAAATTGATTTTTCAAGCTTATTCTTAAAGTTCAGCATAATATAGACATTTCCAATAGACTTGTCTTCCCTCATACAATCACACATGAACAGCCTCTCCCAGTTTCAACAATAATTCCATTTTAGCATCAACAAGCTCTTAAAATTTTCTGCCTAACTTCTGGTGTGCCAATTAAGCAATACTGATTTTATATAACTATTCCTCAAATACTTCATGCAAAGTGTTACATGAACTAATGGAAGAAATAGGTGTACCTACAGGGGAGAAGGTAAAGCTCTTTAGGGCTTCCCCAGTGCCTCCCAGAGCCAAAGGCTAAAATGTCTTTAGCTTTATGTGATAAATGTACTGGGACCCCTTGAATCCTCAACTGTTCAACTCAATATAATGGCATACAGTGAGACTAAATGAGAAGAGCACACAGATAATACTTACATATTTTAAGACTGAAAAGAGATTTTTAAAAGTTTAAAGTATTATGAAGCTTACAGAAAAAAGTTTTAGAGGAAAAAACTAATATTTGTTTGTGCTTGACTTAGTATTTTTCCAATGCTACCTCATTCAACTATTATTACTGTTTATGTATATAACCTTATAATAATCAATCCCATTATGACAAAGTAAGACTTGCACCTAGTTGCCTGGCTCTGGGTAATTTAGAAGTGACCTTAACAGTCATGTAATGATATTGTCAAGTTCCTTCTTCTCTCCCTCCCTCCCGCCAATCTTTTCTAACACTATGTGTACTTGAATGTTTAATTTCAACTCAAACATTTACAACTTCTGCATCCCTGTTTACCTTAGCCTGAGAATCCAGGAACTGGTAACCAGAAACAGTTACAGAAGCTGCAGGCTCTGAGACTGGCCTTGTAGCTTATGTTCTGATATGTTCTAGCATGGGCATGGGGTCCTGGAGGAGGTGACCCTGAATAAAGCAGGCACCTTCTGCTCTGAAACCCCTCCTAATCTAAGAAAGACAAGATTGTCCTTCAATTCATACTATAGCCAAGATGAAAATAAAGTGCTACACACAGAGATGATAGGAAAAGCAAGCCTGGCCTCTAACACTTGACAGGGTCTTAAGAAAGTCACCCTGAGCAAAGTAACAACTGTGCTTGAATGATGGCTGAGCACCCCATTTACCTTGAGAGTTATACTTTATTTTCATTTGAAAGGTTTTGTACACAGTTCTTGTGTGTCTAGAATAGTTCATACTTGTTAACTTTATAGGAATGTGTGTTCATAGGAAGCCTGTTAATCAAATTGCCAACATAAATTACTTTCTCTCATTTTTTGAAGGCCTGTCCAATTAATAAAAGGCTGATGATTATGTAATAGAGCTATTTTAGGCCACTGGGGGGCTGGTAGAAACTGAACATTTATTGATTCAATATAGTTTTTCCTGTCACTATGAAGACATTTGTTCAATATTAAAATGAAAAATGATGGTAAAATTGGAAAAAATACATAAGAAAAGAAATTGATGAAAAAGAATTCTCCAACTTGAGAATGATACTGCCTCCCTGTCAGGCCTTGCAGCCAGCTGTTGTTTAAACTTGTACCTAGTGAGAGTCAGCGGCTGAGACGCATACATTTGCAGGAAACCAGGCCATTTATGATTGAGTTCCTGTTATTGACTTACTCTTAGACAAATGCCAAGTTTCTTTAGGATGGGACAGTAGGCCCCTGTGAACACTCAGTATAAATACTGCTATGACATTTAGACTACAGTTTTTGTTTTTTATGTCAAGACTTCTAAAGAGTTTTTTAAACAATGTTTTCTATAATGATGTGGGGAGTAGTTAACTTTTAAAAGAATTGTGCTTTTAAAATAGCTTCTAATTTGTATAGTACAGAACTGTAAATGGCTGAAGTTGACTCAAGTGGCTTTGCCATATTTTCTTAGTAGATAGGTGTACTTCAACAAAAAGCCATGTAGTGAGGCAGAAGTTTGCGGGGCGGGAGGATCATGGAAAAAACATCTTCACAACAGAAGAAACAAAATAACTTTAAGTGATCACATAACTTTGTCAAAAGGTAAATAATTTTAGGAAAATAAAAATTATTACTAAAATAAAACTATAGTGAATCAATCTAAACCTGTGTTTTGCTTTTTCCTTAGAGGTAAGAGGAGAAGGACATACAATTTGCCCTAAGAATTGTTGAGGTAACCTTTCTTCATATTGTGTAAAGGTGTGTCTGTCTCTGTAGTCTCAATTGTTAATACTATCCCAACAGACAGCTAAGTGCTGGCAGGATTCTGGTACTCTCATTTCTATAGCCCATAACTGTAAATATTTGTCCTTCCTCACCAGCATAAAGGCAAATCTAGAAATATGTCAGAGGTTGTCTCTCTACTGACTGGTTGTAATAAAGATCTGATAGCCAATAGTTCTGTCATGAAGGAAAGGGGCAGAACTTCCAGGCAGAGAGTGACTCAGGGGAAAGAAAGCAGGAGAGAATTAAGAGCAAACACAGAAGGGAACAGACACAAACCAGAGCAGAGCAGAGAGATTCAGAGCTAGCCACATCGTGAGTCTTAGGCTAGATAGTAGGATTAAGTTAGATAAACTAGCTGGGAAACTGGCCCAGCAAAAGGCCTAAGCTTTAAACTTTATTAGCAGCCTCCATGTCTTATTTATATGGCTGGTGGGTCCCAGAAAGTTCTGCTATAGAGAATGAGTATCTTTGTACAAACTGAATGCTAAAACCTTCTTAATCTAAATAACATGTTCCTAAGGAAGTTATGCCAGTCAGCTACAAAACTAGGGTCTCAGATATTTGAGTAGGTTTATCCTTCACAACATCCTACAAGTTCTAGGATACATGTATTAGTTTCCCCATCATGCATCTAACATCTTGGCTACCATTAGGCTTCTGCCTCAGAGGTATATACCCAATTAGACCCATTCTCACCATGCCCTCAGGTCCAAGTTATCAAAGCATTCTAAAAGCATCTGTCCACTGTTGCCTTCCACAGCCCACCAACCACACAGCAACTGAGGGTTGCTGAGCCATGAATCAGGCCATAAATCTCTTCTAATTAACTTGTGCTTGTTTCCATTTATATTAGAATAATACCCAAATAACTCACCAAATTCTCATGGATCTTTGATGATGTGGCCTCTAAACATTGACACTTTAATCAAGTGGGATTTTAGGCTGGTACCTTTACACCTGCTATTCTCAATTCTGGCATCTGATTCCTTTGTCATTGTTCAGTAGAAGCCTTGAAGTATTAGAGTATTTTTTTGTTCACTGGGCTTTTCTATACGTGTGTGACAGGTTTTTGATGACATCAATTTCTTCAATAGATGCACTACAGCATATATGTTCTATTTCTCATGAATCATTTTGGGCAAGCTGTCTTTTTCAAGCAATTTGTCCATTTTTGTTGAAATGGTTTTGCAGTTATATCAAGGAACACTAAAAGCAGAAATACATAAATATGGTATCAGATTTTCCTCTTGAAGCAAAGTGTACATTCCTTTGACTCTATATGGTACTGGGTTTTCACCTCTATGGCTATATTAACTGACAAACTTAAGGGTGCCTCTGAAGATCCTAGGAGACACTGCAAGATATTCCCACTGCCTGACAAGTACACTCATCTCCTGCATGAATTTTTCTGTTTTCTGAAACATTCAGTCATCTGTTTAGTAATAAATATGGAGAAACAAGCTGAACTCAGTTGAGTGGTCATTCTCAGAACCTTCAAACTGAACCAACCACTGTTCCCCAGTCACACGCATATCACATTCTTTGAATGTAGAGATGTAATAGCAATGCTTTCTTTTTGTTGTGGTGGTAGTAGAGGAGGAGGAATAGGAGGAGGAGGTGGTGGTGGTGGTGATTGATTGATTTTTTGTTTGTTGATTGTTTGTTTGCTTGCTTCTTGCTTGCTTGTTTTGCAATGCTCGGAATTGAGCCTTCTACATGCTAGGAAAATAAAAGCTCTACCAATAATCTACATCTCTGCACAACAGTGGTCATTAAACTTTAGCCAACATAGAAATTACTCATTAAGATACAAATTGTGTTCAGCACTCTGAGTTCGAATTCACTATTTCTGAAGAACAGCCTTGTCATTCCTAAGAAATCCCTAGGTTTTGGCCAGTGCTGCTGATCTGGAGAGTACAGCTTAGACTCCATTGTATGTTTCCTAGCATGTTTGTTTAGGAGCAGTCCAGCTGACAATCCATTATTAATCTGAGCATCTCCTTACTTGCAATCTGAAATGACACTACCAAACCACCAAAATCATAAAGAAAGGACAGTATATTAAGAACCCCACTCCCAGAATCAGCTGCCTGACAATATTCAGTCATGCTTTGATGTTAGAGAGAACCATGAAAATAGAAAACATTACATACATGGTGGCACATCCCTTTAATACCAGCACTTGAGGAGCAGAGGCAGGCAGATCTTTGTAAGTTCAAAGTCAGCCTGGTCTACATAGTGAGTACCAAGACTGCTAGGGCTACACAGAGAAACCCTGTCTCAAAACACACACACACACACACACACAACACACACACACATACAAAAAAAAAAAAAACCAAATAAACAAACAAAAAAATCAAAAACACAAAAAACAAAAACCAGAAAAAACAAAAACAAAACAAGAAAACCACAACATAAAAGAAGGAGGGAGGGAGGGAGGGAGGGAGGGAGGGAGGGAGGGAGGGAGGGAGGGAGGGAGGGAAAATAGAAGCTTGCTCTCACAAAATTAGGTAGTTATATTTAAAAATTCAACCTGAGCCATATAAAGAAATCCATAATTGGCCAATACAGAGCTATTGACCCCTGGGTCAAAAATTATCAGTGACTATCTTTCTATTTCTAGCCTCAGAGTACCTAATCCTGTACTCCAGAAATCCCAACTGCATTACCAGGTAACAAGAGAAGATGATAAAAGAAGGCAAATCTCCTAACATCCTTTTCCAGAACTTCTACAAAATACTTTCTCTTATAATCATTAGTCCAAATTCAGTATAGAATAACAATAGCTACCAAAGAAACTGAAAATGACATCTTTTAACCACATATGATTAGATCTTCAAATAATAATGATTGATGATGATGATGATAACAATAATAATATAGTAATTGTGCTTACAGGGAAGAAAAGATAAACAGTAAGTGTGCTGGACAATTTTATGTCAATTTGACATAAGCTGAAGTCACCTAAAAGGAGAAAAACCTCAATTAAGAAAATGTCTCCATAATTTCTGGCTGTATGCAAGCCTGCAGAGCATTTTCTTAATTAATAATCAATGGCGGAGGGGCCAGCCCATGGTGGATGGTGCCATCCTGGGCTGGTGGTCCTGGATTCTACAAGAAAGTAGGCTGAGCAAACCATGTAAAGCAAGCTAGTGTGCAGCACCCCTCCATGGCCTCTGCATCAGCTTCTGCCTGCAGGTTCCTGCCCTGCGTGAGTTCCTGTCCTCACTGCTTTTGGTGATGAACTGTTATATAGAACTGCAAACGAAATACTTCTTCCCTAAGTTGCTTTTGGTCATGGTATCTCAGCACAGCAATAGTAACCCTAACAAGAATAGTAAACAACTCACTGGTTGCCCATGTCACGAGGAAAATAAAATACTGAGCTTACTTGCTATAAGCTCTGGGTCTAGAATTACAATAAAACTTACAAGTTTTATTTTAAATTTAAACTATCCCTTGATTTCCCACAATTATTCTTGGAACTGTTTCTAGCACCTAGTAAATGTTCAATAAATATTTGTTGAAGGAATGAATACATCCCCAAGAACCTTTAATGTATCATCATAGTATAAATAAAGCCAAGTCTCACATACAGCCCTGTTTCCCCTCTAAAGAGAAGTCCTATCCATTGGAAGGCTCTTCTGAAAAGACTACAAGATACAGGCAATTTTCTAAGGACTACAAGAGGTTGTTGTTACACCAATAAATTCCTCAGGGGAGATTAAAAATGGACTTTTTTTTTAAAGTAGGATTTCGAGGACTAGAAAGATCAGTGGTTAGGAGTGCTTGCTATTCTCCTAGATGACCTGGCACCCGAGCTTGGGTAGTTCAAACTGCCTATAACTCCAGCTGTGGGGGAATCCAGCACCTTCTTCTGTCCTCATACGTGTTCATCCACTCATATTCAGCACTCAGAGACATAGACATACATACATATGCATAAATATAATATTTAAATAATTAATTAAATAGGATCTGAATAACCAGGAAGTTGAATTCGTATGTGCTTGTCTATGTTATGAGGCAGTAATAGTCCAGGCATGCAAAATGTTTGAGCAGGAGAAGTGAGGCAGATCATTAAGGATTCCATTTTCAGAAAGTCAGTTCTGTCTCCAGGGCATTACAAATGAATAACATGGTTAGCTTATCAGCTCTCCGTAGCCCAGATTTCAGAGATGGCAAAACTGTCACAAAGAAAGGTTAAATAATTTATTCAAAAGTAATTTTCAAAGAAGTGGCCAATCTTTCAATACAAGCTACTATTCCCAGTGCACACAACAGTCACAAATGGCCATAGAATATTGTACATGGTGTCTATAACACTTTCCTACAACTTTACAGGACAATATAGAGATGGTAATGGTGAATTCTGGTCCATGGATCTTTTGTTGTTGGATGCTTAGAAAGAACTCTCTAAATAGTAATCAAAATATTCTGGCATAAATTTATGGGATCAAAGCTGATACAGTTCGGCTGCCCAAACGGAAATAAAAACATACTAGAAAACAGTATTCCAAGATATGGAAACACAAAGGCTCTAATTTTAGACTGTGTTTTATGATTCTTTAAGTAAAACCTGCACACTGTTGTTAAATATCACTGAATCTTTAAGACTCGAATGCAGTAAGAAAATTATGAAACATGTATCAGAAAACTCACTATCCCCCTCCTTATTTAAGGAGAAATGAAGGTCTAAGTATTGTGGTGAGACTGCCTGCTGTTGTTAATGACCCAGCAACTGGCTGCTAGCGACAATTCTTATCTGACCCAGCACTGTTGCTACAGTGGGAATCTTACTCACCTTTATCTCAAGCTTAGTGAGGAAGCCACTGCTATTGCTCCGAGATCACTATTTTAGACTTTCACCTCGACAACTATTAATAGTGTTCCTCCTTCTCCAACTGATTGGCAGCTCATTATAGAAAATATTTAAGTAAATAATATAACTCAATATTAATATCTTTTATGATTTTCTACTCTTGATATTCCTTCTTAATTTGCTAAACACTTTGTATTTTAAATGATAGCAGCATCTACAGCATGCATACATATATATGTGTGTGCGTGTATATATATATATATACACGCACACACATATGACAGGAAGGCTTCAGATTTGTTCTTTTTCTAACTATAAAGGAACATTGGTAGCTTCACAGTGAGCCAGAGGGCTAAATGAAAAAAGATGCTACAAGTAAAGAAAATCAAAAGTCTGAGCCACAGAACAAGACAAGTTTGTTTCCTCAGAATTTTGACTAATTGTCTGGCTTGCTCATCTTCCCCCTCTAGGGGGAGCAGTCCTACACAGCAGAGAGCAGTCCATTCATTAGTCAACTGTTTCACAACTACAGGTGTCACCACATATGAGATCTGAAAGGCTCCAGGTACTAAGGAAAAGAATAAAAGACATGATTCGCATCCTGTATCTAATACATATTTCATACATACAATATTATCACATGATTAAAAGATTAAATTTATGAAAAACTTCATTAGGCATGGCAAATGACTCAGAGGGTAAAAGAGCTTACCATGCAAGTCTGACAACCTGAGTCAGAAGAGACTGAGAACTGGCTCCTGAAAGCTGTCCTGTGACCTATATACAAGTTCTATGGCATCACAGAACATATACATACTGCATACACACACTCACTTGTGTACACACACACACACACACACATGAAGTGAGAAAGAAAGAATAAATACAATTGTTATAAAAGAAAGAAAAGAAAAGCAGATTTAGAGAAATGAAACTGCATTTATTAAAACTTCTAAAAACAGGATAGTAGGGGGTGGTTAAAGGACACAGTAAATTAAAGGCCTGGGGAAAACCCTACCTTGAACATACTATCACATTATTTACACAATTATCACAGTATTTAATGCACTTCAAGTGACTTCAGAGAAAAAAAGTGATCATAGATCTCAGAGCTTCAGTTCAAGCTACCAACATGAGCCATACTCATGAAGTCAAAACACAAGAGCACAATAACCCAGTAACATAAGAAAACATAGCATTATACCCTAGTATGCCATATAATCAGTGAGAAAGGTAATCATTCTTGTATACTATAAAGTAACAGGAGTTTCATATAACTGAGTTTTCTACCTACCAATTTGCATACTTGCTATTTTCTATGGGCTGCATTTTGGGGATGTAAACAAACTCAGGGTTGGAATCCCAAGTCTGTGGTTCAAAGTTAGCCAAATTCACTTCTACTTGCCTGTTTCTGTACCTACCTTAGTATAGTAGGGTTAAATGAAATTACTCTAACAAGGAACTTAGGATGCAGCCTGACACATGGAAAGTGCTCAACAAATATAGTTATTATTACAAAAACTATTAGTCAGGACTTGTGACTACGAGGCTTTCTAACAAATCATTATGTCTAACCATTCTACCCCAGTCCAGCTCCCAGCTCCCATCAAGGAGTGACTGTTAAATGGATGGGTTAGGAAAGATCAGGTTGTTCAATACATACCAATGAAATAAGAAAGGAAGTCACTGAAGGATATTTCAGAGAGGTTTTATCATTCCAAAAAGAGATAGAAAGCAACATGACTATGACATAGGTGGCTTTCTCCTGAGTCTTCATTTTAATACTAAGGTTTAGATATAAAATGTCCCCCATAAGCTCATAATATGAATTCCTGATTCCCCAGTTGGGTACTTTAATTTGCATTTTAATTTTAAATAAGGTCAATCCAATAGTAATATCTGTCTGGTATGTTTTTATATATACATATATATTTAATATAATATCATATATTATATATACATTCACACATATATATATGTGTAAATACATATATATGTATATATGTGTGTGTGTGTGTTATATATATATATATATATATATATGCTCAAATAAACAACTCTACCCTCTCTAGTGAGACCCACCTACCACCAAAACTGTAATGGGAAAAGTTGTAAAGCTCCCAAGAGACACGACAGACTGGAAAGGAAAAGTGCTTTCACGTTAGCATCCCGCAATAATCCATGCTGTAGGGTGAGAAAATTAGTCTAGAAAACCACTACAGAATTTTAAAGTCCCAGGAAATATTTATTCTATTTTTCAAAGGGTGGCTACCAAGTTCATGACTTCTCATCATTTAGGTGACCCAAAGTGGACTTAACCACAATTAAGTTCTCCTGTAAACCCTAGTATATAGACATGTGAAAACTATAACTTTTCCTGTCACTTTTCCCAGTAAAATCACATAAAATTTAACTGAGTTTCAACAATGGTCAATAATTTAACCCATCCCTTTTGAATTACAATGTAGCTCATTCTATTAAATAAATATAGCAAAGCTATGAGGAGGTTAATGTTATAGTGCCTAGTTATTTTTCAATGAGAACCTGTTACCATTTTCTGTAATTCAATTGATTAAAAAGCCAACTAGAGGTGACATTTTCTGAGTGATAAAGAAAAGGCCTGCCAGCCCAAGCTCAGCTTTTCAAAGCATATGGATTCAATTATGAAACAGCAATACCTCAACTACTGACTTCTTATGTGGCTCTAGTTTTAGTTATTTTCTACTTGGGAAAGTTGGAGTTCAAGGCCTTCCTCAGGATTAAATATGAATGCACATGAACGTTTGCATGTTGACAATTTACCATCCTCCCAAACTTAGGCGAAAACATGGGTCCAAATAGTAAGCATCTAAAAGACCACCTGAAAGAATTTACATATTCTCTGAAAACTGCATGTCCCCAAATGTATGTTTGACAAGGAAATAAAAGCTGTGAAATCACCATAAAGATTGTGATTTCTGGGGGTCAGGAAACAGTCCTCAGTAGAAGAGCACATGCTTAGCATGTGCGAAGCCCTGAGTTCAATCCACTAAAGGAACTCAGGGGACTGATTTATAAACTTCTAAATGTATATGTGTAACGATTAAAGACTAAGGATCTGTGAATTTGACGAACAGGAAAAACACAGAATTTGGAATTGAAAGGAGGAGAAAAGAGAATGGGAATGGTGTAAACACAGCATTCACATTTAAAATTCTCAAAAATTAAATGAAATAAAAGTAAACTGTATCCAAAATGTTTTTTCAGCAACACAACTGAACTGTAAAGTATGAGAGGAAAAAAATAGAAACTTTTCACATTATAGAAATGCTAAATAAATAAAACAAACTACTTTCTTACAGTGCCATATAAAACTTCAAACTGTAATCACTATCAATAGAGCAGCAGGGAATCTGGTGCTGCCACTTTATTTTTTTTTTTTTTTTTTTTTTTTTTTTTGGTTTTTCGAGACAGGGTTTCTCTGTGTAGCCCTGGCTGTCCTGGAACTCACTCTGTAGACCAGGCTGGCCTCGAACTCAGAAATCCGCCTGCCTCTGAGTGCTGCCACTTTAAAAGGCAGCTTCTTAATTAAGGACAAACCAAGAGAATGAAAGCTGAAGAGCCACAAACAGGAAATGTAAATAAAAATCATGGACTGTTCTACCGTGTTATTCTCCACGGGAAGGAAAACAACTAGTGGACAAGGTTCTGCATGGGCTGGTAGGCAGGAAACACCCAACACACTGAGCTCTGAAGTTAGGGAATCATGGCACCAAAGAGCCCTAATTCTCTGAAGTCACTAACCAGAACTTCTGGAAGATGTATGCTAAGACTGAGCTCATAGATTCTTGGGGCTAATTCTGATCCTCTCTAATTGAAACACAGCAATTTCCCTGGGAACCTACCTACATGGGCTCCCATGAAACCTACAGCTCACTCTGTGCCCTAACTCAAAGATGACTTCAAAATCTTCCTCTTCCACAGCTTCCATTCAGGCCCTGCCTCAGGCCTTTTGGACCTTGCATCACCATTCATTCATTCACTCAGTTATTATACAAGTATCAGGCATCCCACTCTGCTTACTTCGTGGTAAATGTAAACAAAACAGAAGATTTGCCCTTGAGATATATGTAAAGTGACGGACTACAGGCAAGGAAACAATGATTACAGCAAGGTAACTGTAATACAGGTAACTTCTAGTCAAGCAGAACAGAAAAGAAAATGCTATACTGCCTGAAAAGGGCAAGACAGGCAAAGATAAGGACAGGTTTCCAGGTGGCCAGAGGATACCACACTAGTTGTCAGGGCAACTTAGCCAGAAGCAAAGTGGAGGACAACACTGAATGATTAACTGTATGTCAACTTAGCTAGGCTATACCCAAGCCTTTGGTTCAACACCGGCCTAGATAGTGTTGGGAAGGTTTAACATTTACATCAGCAGACTGCCTCAAGTGAGAGGTTTTAACTGCAGAAGCAAGGGTTCTAGAGAGACTGGGGCTGCCCCATCAACTCCTCCCTGGATGAACAGCATGCTAGCCATCTCCTCTACACACTGCCCCCGCCTGGACTACAGAAGCCAACCCCTCAAAACAAACCTATCTCATTCTGGATGTATACAGTCTACTGGTTCTGTTTCTCTGGAAAACTGACACTCTGAGTTCAAGAAATTGTCAGCATTACAAAATGGCTAGATTACAAAGGGTACACATAAACAAAGGACCTGAGCTTCCCTCTGCAGCAAGGAACAGTCAGCCAAGCATTAGGCAAAGGAGTGCCATGATTAAATGGTCATTTCAGCTAGAATTCCCATGGCAAATGAATAGAGAGAAAGGTAGAGAGACGGGTAGACAGTGACTGCAATATCGGGATAGGATTTGAAAGCTGATTTGGGCTAAAGCAGCTGTCAGAGCAACATCAGTGGGATAAAATGAATAGGACTTGTTGATGAAGACACAAAAAGGAGAGAGACAAATATGATGACTCCAGGACTTTTTACTCTAGCTGAAGAATAGTGCTACTCTGCATTAGGATAGGGGAAGAGAATAGGGAATAGAAGGAAGGACTAATTTATCATCAGATTTGTGGAGCAGGAAATACCTTCACAGATACATTAAGGAATTTCAATTAAGGGTCTTGAACTTAGAAACAAACTGAGGCTATGGGCAGTGCCAAAGTATTCATAAGACAGGCAGACTGCAGGTGTACACACAGAAACAAAGCACAGCATGGAGCTAGAAATAGGAAACTGGAGTGTGCCCACTTTCGAACGCAAGGAGAAAATAGACAATGAGAGAGAGAGAAACCCAGTCAGGAATGAACAATCAAGGGGGTAAATATCCAGCACTGACTAGAAGTATCAACAAAGCAAGTAAAATACACGTTAACACTGCTTCAGCATGAAATGTAACTGATAATTCTGTATGATAACGTTGTAGGGTGTGACGGAAAATGTAATCAAATACAGTAAGATATAAGGAAGTGGTCACTGTGATTAAAGACAGTAGGTTGTAAAATAAAAGCTGGTGATAGACTTGTGTAAATGTGACCTCAGCGATCATATTGACACAAAAGCTAGAGCATTGAATTCTATCTTAGCTCCACTTTTAGAACAGAGACCAACACTGACCATCAGTGCAACGCTGACCTCTGGGCATCAGACATAGACAACTCTCATTTAAGTTAGGATGTTGAGAATCCTATCAATATGTCAGGAAGTTGGAAACTCTTCCAATTTGCAACCTAATTATCTTCAAACTTAAATACTCAGTAACCTGGAAGACAACTCTGGATCAGGGTAAACTAACATGTAGAATAATTCAAAGTGAATTATCATTAAGTATTATATACCAAACTGTGACCTTTAACTCCTGCCATAAAACAGATTTTATAAAAAAGAAAACTAAGACAGGGGAGTTGACAATTTCCTCAAGTTCTCAGGTCTAAGAATTGACATAGAAAAGATTCCCATGCACATACATGGTAACTTCTAACCTGAGGTTAAGGACTAGCCCTTGTCCTACTGGTTTTGTTAGAGACAGGCATATAGCATCCGGCATTACAACTTGCACTTTCACCATGGCCCTCTTCTGACCTTCATTTTAATGGGTGCTATGCTGCCTTGTGCAAATGATGACTCATCTGCTAACCTTTAGATTTTCCAGCCTGTATCTAGATTAGTGTTTGCCATAAACCAACACTGATAATCAATAGCATAGCACAAAGAAGTTATAAAAGCACCTACAATTATCCAGGAAACTGGAATCAGAAGGGAAAGATCACAAAACCCTAATACAGAACAGAACAAGGAAATGATTCAAGGGTGATATGAAAAGTGCCAGTTTCCATCTGGACCCTGTCCTACAAGCACCACAAATGTTCCTTCCAGGACTAGTAAAACAAAATTCCAATGTTTGTTGCATAAACTTTTCTGAAACATGATGACCACCCACAGGCAATCACACCTGGACCACAGGAAAGCAAGGATGCCACTACAGCTTTCTGGTTACTGCTTAACATATCTTAACATTTCTCCCCAGATGATAAGCTGTCCCTACTTCAACTCCTGAAGGCCTAACAGGATGGGGAAAAGATATAGGAGACTGAAAGGGAGAAATGGCAAAGTGGGGATAACAAAAAGAAAAACAGAAAAGTATTTAGTAAGGGAGACCAACATAGTGTCCTGTATGTAATGGAAGTACAATACTGAACAGGTCAGTGGTGTACGATTTACACTGTTACCCTTTACCAAAGCTTTCCAAAGTAAAGGTTTTTGAGAACAGAAAAATCAGCAGAGAAATCCAGACAGAACCTTGCCCCTTGGCGATATGAGTTGCTCTCTCCTCAACATTCCTGGGGTAGAGGGCCCTGTTTTTCAGCATGTATACCCTAGCCAATTACATATAGCATCCTTTGTTATCCAGTAGCAATTTGTTTCAAGACACTCCACAGACACACAAACACACACAAATTCACACACACACATACACACACACATAAATAAATATATGTTTAAGCCCCTCATATAAAATGATGTATGTAGTATCTGCATAGGCTGAGCACATCTTCCTGTGTACTTTAAATCCAATTTCAGCTTATTTATAATGTCCACTGCAAAACAAATGCTGTCTCAGTAGTTGCATTGCCTTGTGTAGGTGACAAGAAAAAAGTGGCCATGTTCAGTGCAGATGTAATTTTTTCTAAGTATTTTTGTTTGTTCCATGGTTAACTGACTAGACAGATGTAGAAGCCACAGGTAGAGAAAACTACTTCTATCTGATTTTATATCTGAGCTTGGATACAGAATCCTGCTTTCTAGGGAAGTCTAGCATTTCCTCTCTAGTAGAGACCAGGAATTCAGTCTGCAAATTCTGAAAGTTCAAGGACATCCTGAGTTAGCTGCATAGCTAATTTGAGGGTAATGAAGTAGGCCATGTGAGACTCTGTCTCAGAAAAGAGGGAGAGAGAAAATTTGTCAGAACTAAAGGGACCAGATGGAGAGGGCATATGAATGAGTATTAGCCACATGGGAGCTGAGGCAAGTAGGACAGGACCACTCCTTGGAATTTCACAGCCCTTTGGGTCACAAATGGCAGCTGGCTCTTATTGTTCACACAAGGAAAAAGACAGGGCCAGATCCCCTTAGGCCACACACACACACACACACACACACACACACACACAACAACAACAACAACACATACACCCTGTTGCAGAGAATAGTAGGTCACTATCTGATGCAGGCCTCCTGAGTTTTATTTTCTCAGTTCTGTGCTTCATTCCTAGGCAAAGTGGGAAATGGACACACACTCATTAGAATCAAGACATGGCTTGCTGTGCAAGACATGGCTTTGTCAACACTTGGCCCAGGCCTGTGCAGAGTCCATACTGTGACATGAGAAGTAAAAGAAAAACAGCCAATACCTCAGACCTCTCTTTCAGTGCCAAACCTGGAGAAAACATATATACCAATCCCAGCAACAGAAGTACAATTTACCTTCACTAACTTTTTCTAAAGGAACAAGGATGGCAGATACTGGCCTAAGAGTTCTTGACTTTACTTTGATATAAGCAGCAAGACCATGTCAACATAAATGTCATACAATTTCACACTAGAGATTTCCTGCCTCAGTACCCCAAGTGGTGGAATTACTGGGTATTCACCACTATGCCCAGCAAGATGAGCCCTTCATTAAATGGGCAAAATGGCTCCAAAGAAAAAGGAGAAATGGCTCATGGTGAAGATCACTTGTTGTTCTTGCAGAGGACCTGGGTTTGGTTCCTAGTATCCAAGGCCAGTTTGAGATAAAATCAAATACAAGTAGCCATAACTAGCTATGGCTTCTAAGTCTGTGTATTCTTATTAACCATGGAACAAAAATACTTAGGAAAAAATGTGAACTTCAGAATAGAGGGGTAAGACAGAGCTTGTACAATACACTAAAAAGCCCAAAATGACAGATGCTAGTGTTCCATTTTTTAATTACAATTACATGTAGCACTCTCACTCCTAGTACAGCTAAGGTTTTATTTACTTTCTGGTACAAGTAAAAGGATGGTATACAGAGATTCAGAAGTTTGTTCAAGGTACTCAGAAAATACTGATTCATCTAGTTCTCTTCTGATTTCTCTTTGGACAAGGGTTCAAACACCAGAAACAGATCCTTTGTCTATTATCTCACCCAATTTTCTTTTTTTTTTTTTTTATTGGAAATTTTTTATTGGAAAATTTTTTATACATTTCAGATGTTCTCTCCTTACCCCATTTCCCCCCCTCCCTCCCAGGAACTCACTATCCCTTCCCCCCTCCTCCTATCTCCACGTTGGTGTACCCCCTTCCACCCTCCCCTGTACCTCACCTCTCACCCAATTTTCTTATAACTAAATGCACACAAAAACTGTTAAATTATAAGCCCAGAGAGATGACTCAGCATACATATACACGCACACACACATGCACACACACAGAGAGCTTTAAAATAACTGTTGAGTTGAGGCTTAAGAGGTAGCTCACCAGTTAGAGCTCTGTTGCTGTCTAGAAGACCTAAGTTCCATCCCCAATTACCAACATTATGCAGCTCACAACCACCTAACTCCAGCTCCCAGGAATCCGATGCCCTTTTCTGGCATCTGCGAGTATCAGTATATTCTCATATAGACATATAAATGTAAATAAAAATAAATCTTAAAAAAGAAAAAGTAACCTCACATAACAAAGGTAATCTTTCAAAGCATACTTGGTTGTTCTTCCTGGGGACAACTTCATAGCACCCCTGTTCTTCTGCATAGACCTCCACTCTGTAAACCTCAAGGCTTATTCCTCCCTACATTCCAGGACAGACAACCTCTGTCCATGAAGTTCCAGCTGGCTCTCCCATAACAGCCTTCATCTGCCTCCTCAGCAGAGCCAACAACTCATTTCCTCCTCAGGGTACAACAGAAGAGTCATCCTGAAATCTCTCTCAAACCAAAGTCTTAATATGATCCACATCACTCAATGTTCTAATAAATTTTAGATTATATTATATATACTATAAATGTTAACCTTAAAAAGCTAAAAGAAAATTAGCTATCTTTACTCCCTATATAAATTTACATTTACTTCCTGAAATGTGTACTTATAGAGATGATGTGGGACAACATAACTCTCATAAAGGCTAAGTGATCTACACTTTTCAAAGAGCTAAACAGCAATTTCAGGTTTCCTAGACTCACCCTTAAGCACCTGTCTAGCCACTGTGTCCTACATAGTAAGCATCCTAAGGTTTTAGCTGAGCTTCCGATCAATTCCCTGGTCTAGATTTAAGAATTTCTTTTAAAATATTATCTAGTTCACAATGATTAAAGCCAAATTCTCTTAAGCCTGGCAAAAGTACAAACTTGCGATTATGCTTAAAGAGGTTTGAAACCTACATGTTCAGCATCAATAAAGATTGAAAATCAACTCAATGGACAGAGATCTCTATACAAGTTAACAACTCAAAACTTCCTAAACTAGTCAGAATAGCAAGATAGATGAGAAAAACAAATTTTAAACTGCTATGATGTGGTATACTATAATCTTTTAAAAAGCTTAAAGAAGAAAAGAGATTCTAATACTTGTCCTACTCCATTTTGAAAAAAATTTAAAGAAAGACACAGAGAGCATATAACCACAGGTTACTATGCAATAATATCAACTAGATGTTTAAATCAACATCACAAAAAAGGTGTGTGTGGGGGGGACAAAAGCCCATAGTCAAAATTACAAAATTTGTCATTTCCTAGAAGCACCCTAAAACTTTATTTCAGTTTCATGATACTTACAACATCACAATGTTTTGAATTGTCCTTCCATCCATATTCATATTCTTAGCACGGCTGTAGAATCAGAACTAGAAGGACTCAATGGGGCTCCTGACTCTACTAGTTTTATGGCCTTCTTTATAAGAATTGTTCATGTAGAGTCTTCCCACCATGACAAAGGGGAAAAAAATGGAACCCAAGCACTCAGCTACGTAATGCTTCCCAAGCACCTTGTACAGTGCTCAATATCAAACAGTCTTCAGGAAGGATGAAGTTTTATATAGTACACACACACAGTGTCCTTCTAGACAGCCCCAGTACCTAGTACTGAGCTCTACTTTAGGTCATATACCCATAAGCTGGTGTATCTAAAACAATGTTACCAGAGATTTAAGACAAGATCCCTGCCTCTAGGAAATCTTTACTAGGGTTCTAAGACTCAGCCAAGTGATTTTTTTCTTACTTTTTATTCTCAGTAAACAACCAGTGAGATGATTCCCAATGTACTTTACAGACTAATGGAGAATTCATGGCATATTTTTAATCCACCCTTTGACAAAATGCCAAAAGATATTAAAGCAATTAACATAGCTAAAAGTGTAACCTAGTAGTCATACATGTTTTTATTACATTTTAATTAATAAAATATTCTTTTAACTAAATGACTGCCACTAGATAATAATATGTCCTTCCTAAAGTTCTTATTTTCACTTATTTCAAACTTGGCCACTATACATCAATCTCAAGTTTTTATAAAACTGCCTATATAAAAACTGAAAGCTACTGGTTCAGGATTCCTATTCATTCATTCCCATTTTCTCAGATAATAAAGGCTATGTCTCAAGAAATCTCTTATGCCCAGTCCTATAGATCACTGCTGAAACATCAGACCCCAATACTATCAGCACTTCATAGCCATGAAATTTCCTGCCCTGATCAAACCACAACCTCCCAGTGTGATCTAATCTACTTCCATGTGCTCCCGAAGGACCTGGAAAGCAGTTTCTGATCCTTCTCAACAGTCAGCCACCATTATATCCTATCACTTTTTACCCTTGTTCTGTCAAAGAACTTACTGGGAAGCAATGGAAACCACTCTGATGCAAAATGAATTAGCAAAGAGATCCATAAAGCCAACATGCATGAAGGGCTGACTGAGAGACTGCATAACAAGAGAGAGCACCCACAAGCTCATGGCAGAGTACCCGCCAAAGAACAGCACTAATACTGAGACCGATCCTCCAAACCTCCAGCATCCTTTCCTCTTCTTGTTTCTGTCACTGCAAAGAAACTTTTTCCTCCTGTCATGATATATACTAAGTGTTCCTAAGGGTCATATATCCTAGCATATACCTATAACCCCAGTACTGAGCAAAGTAGAGAGAATGAGAATTCAAGATCAGCCAAGGCCACTCACAAAGACCTGGACTAAAAAAAGAACTACCCTTGGGTAAATTTCAATGCCCACAACAGAAAAGAAATTGCCCTCCATTCTCAGTCAAATTTTACAAGTAGAGCTAAGACCTGCTTGTACTAACTCTACTCTGGCTGCTGTTCCCGTAACTCCCAGAAATCCCCAAATAATTTCCTGCATGCCAAATCAAAAGGTGCTTTTCACAAGTAATTGAACAAAACGTGGCATGTCTACCTGTACAGTGGAATACTATTTAGCGATAAAAAGAAATGAAGTTCTGACCCATGCTACAGCATAAAAACATAACTGCTATTTTTCTTTGTCACTCAATATCATGTTAGAACCCTATGTGGCAGTATGGGAAGTAGAGTTAAGTAGGCAATGTCTGGGTTGTAAAGGAACAGCCTTTGTGATACATGAGTGACATCTTAATTCCAGGGGACTAAACTACTTACTACAAGAGCATATTATTATAAACAGAGTTGGACTTTCTCTGGCTTCCTCTCTTGCCAAACCATACAAGCCTACTTTGTTCAATGAATTAAAACAATAGCATATGACCCTTAAAAATGTAAATCTTAGACTTCTCAGTCTAAAACCATGAGCCGAAATAACCCCTTTTCCTTTAGAAATGTATCTGGTCTCAGGCTGTACTATAGCATTGGAAAACAAAACTCAACAATTTTGCTCAATAATAGAAACTATACAGAAAGGCCAAATATCACATAACCATTCATATATTTCCAGCATAGAAAAATCCAGAGATAATGAGAATAGAATAACATTTTGAAGTTATAGAAAATATTATGGAACTAGACAGTAATAGTGGTTACACAACATGATCATGAAAAATATACTAAATGTCTCACTAATAGTAAATTTATATTACTGTATTTTTTTCCAACCCCTCAAAGAAACCTCAAAACACTCAGGCCTCCCTGGTTCCTATCATTCACTACTCTCTTCTCCCTTTCTGTCTCTTCCACTCACCTCCACTTCTAGAGATAGCATCTATGTTTATGGCAATCCATTTATCTTCTTCAGGAATATGGCTGTCTATACTACATTTAGCAAAAGGCTTCAGTAATAATCCATATTGTAAATACTTATGGCTCTGCAAGCCACAGTTTCTGCTGTAGCTACTCAACTCTGTGGAAATGAAACTATTGAAACCAACAGGTGTGGCTATACTTCAACACATCTATTAACAAAAAAGATGTGTGACAACTAGACTTGACCCAGAGGTTTCAGCTGTCAGATTCCCCTCCCAAGCATGACACCTACAATTTCAGTCCTCTTTCACCTAGTACATTTTTTTCAAGTTTTACATAGGTGATAGTAACTCCAGAGTATTCAACAAATACTTACTTGGAACCTACCATATTCTAAGCACTGTGCTAAGAACACAGTAGTAAAACAGCCCTTGTTCTCATGGACACTGACAACCTAAAAGTCATTTGTGCTAGATACAAACACAAAGACAAGGCAAAGCCTTTCCTTCCCTTTCTTTGACGTTATAGAAAATATTATGGAACTAGACAGTAATAGTGGTTATACAATATGATCATGATAAATATCATGATTCAGTGGAGACTCCCCTCTACTGAATCTAGTAGGCAGGCATTTCTTTTGATTCTCCCCTCACAAACATTCTTACTCCTTCTCACGAGGTCCCATTTACCTAAGGAAAGCATATCTCCTAAGCAAAGCACTGGTCACTGTTGTCTATATCATCTTTTCAAGAACACTTTGATAGCCTTCAAGATGGAGTCAATGTCTGTCTCTGGAGCAGAGATATTTCTGTTCTATCTAAAATAATATAGTTAATGTTTCCCTCAGGCAGAGACTGGGCATGTTTACTAGCTGTCTGCTTTCTGTTGTTGTGATAAAACACCATGACTTAAAGCAACATGGGAAGGAGGGATTTATTTCATCTTATACCTTACAGTCCAACACAAAGGGAAGGCAGAGTAGGGACCTGGAGGCAGGAACTAAAGTACAACCAAGGAGGAATGCTGCTTACTGACTTGCTCTTTAGGACTTGCTCAGCCTGCTTTTATATACAACCTAGGACCCCATGCCAGGCTATGCCCTCCCATATTAATCATCAATCAAGAAAATGCCCACAGACTTCCCTACTGGCCAACCTGACCAAGGCAAATTCTTGACTGAGGTTCCTTCTCCCAAGATGACTCTAGTTTGTGTCAAGTTGACAAAACTAGCAGTCTCCATAAAAAGATTGGAGTTTCCTAGCTGGGTGTGGAAGCTCAATCCAGTAACCCAAGATGCATAGGAACACTTGTGTCCACTAGTTCCACTAGTTCCAGACCAGTCTGGGAAACACAGCAAGATCCCATATCAATAATAATCATAAGAATTGGGAGTTTCCTAACCTCATATTTTCTCAATTGTGGTGCAAAACCAAAGAACAGCACCCTTCACCTAAGCTCAGAATGCCACCCTAACAGCAAAGGAGGAGAATTCTATGAAAACAACTGCACAGATATGAATTCATACTACCTAGATGGCTATAAGAAATAATGTCATTTGTCCCTGACCCTGATATCTTCTGCCACCATGCCTAGAACTGTAAGTTGTCTTGTTAGTCTCCAAGTGTGGAGAAATACCAACAACTCTTAACAGAATTCCAACAATTCTTAACAATCAAGGTTCCTATTACCTTTATCCTTTGAATAACTGATTCAAGCAGAAGCTATTTGCATTTTGATCTATAAGTCTTTTCCAGCCATGATTACATTTTGAAAGAGTCCGCTGTAAGTCTACAAAGAGATCTAAATGTTAGTATTAATCACTGAAATTTTCTACTGGCATTTGAATATGCCTACAAAATTCCAGTGTATCATAAAGAGGTGTATAAATATTGGTTAAGAAGGCTCAATAGGTAAATGTGCTTGTCACCAAGCATGTCAACCTGAGTTCAACCCCCAGGTCCCACAGGGCAGAAGAAATGATCCTACTACTCCAAGTTGTCCTCTGGCCTCCATAAATGAGCCATGGCTTACATGACACCCCCACCTATACAGTCATAATAAAATAAATGTTTAAACAGTGAATAAATGCAGTTTTAAAAAACTCTTTTATGAAAGATTAGTCAACCTAAGGGTGTATTCAAGAAACACAGAAAATTATGTCTTAATTTAAAAAGAAAACTGATGTGGCAAACTCGAGACTTTTTCACTCTGCATTAAGGAACATATTTCTGTTAAACATAATCAAGCACTTCATTCACACTACAATCAACCCTAATGCACAAGCATTTATATCACATTTTGGGGGTAAATGTTCTATAGTTTGTGGATATAAGTATTTTCTTTAAAAAATCTTCTTATTTCAGCTTAAAGTCAAGATAATTAATTGTCAGGAGCCAGGACCCTCACCCCTTACTCACCCCCTACCTTTCCCCACCTGCACAATGCCCCTTGCAGCTTGGCAACCACCAGATTCTGTTTGACGGCAGTAAGCTGTTCTCAGGCAGTGTACCATGTCCTCTAAGAAAAGCAGAGAATGGGTTGGCAACTACAGATAGGAAAAGCAGTGTACCATATCTCGAAGAAAGATGGGTAGACCACCTATTGTTCCAGGTCACAGGCCAAGAAGATTCTGTACTTCCCACCGCCTGGTCTCTCTCACCCCATCCCCTTGTAAAACGCATTATAAAAAGGTGCTTTGCACCCAAATACACGACTCTTGACAAGCTGGGTGCTTCCTTGAGTCCTTCTTCTTTCTCGCTCATTCTTCCAGGTTGCGATCCCCCCTGTACCCACGAATTACTAAGGACCTGCAGGTCGGGTCAATTAATATGAAGGTCTGAAAAAGGATTCCTCCAAAATTCATAAGTAGTACTTTTTTAAAAAGTATCAAATGAACAGTCCAGAGGAAAAAATAAGGTAAACACCATTCAGCAAAGAAAGTCTCTGTATATAAAATCATCGAACTCTATTCTGTATGACACCCTTCTATACAAATGAATGCCAAAGTGATGTTGTAGAAAGCATCATTTCAACAAGCAGATTTACATGAACAGTTGAGCTACTTAAAGTAAGTGACAGATTTGGCACAAGTACTGTTTATCTGTTTCACAAAAATAAGTCTGTCATACACACACACACAGCCAAGAACATTAAGCTTCAACTTTCAGCTCTCCAGGATTATCTTCAAGAATGCCTCACTAGCTTGTTTCACATGTGTTACACTCACAGGAACATCTCATTGGAGTTAAGCATTTTGCCTCCTTTTAGCACGGGAATGCAGACTTCCCAAAAATGCCTCAGGGAAAGAAGGAAAAGGTGACAAACTGAAAGCTAGAAAGGTCTTGGGCAATGCTGTGGCATTAGGAAAACATAAATAAACCAGAGAAAGAAGGCAGAGAAAGAAGAAGGGGGAGGAAATTGATGTGTACTGACAAATCTTAAGAAAAAATGTTAGGAGCCAGAGAACATTCTGGAAGGTAAAGTGGACACTGCTATTAACTTCAGTTGTCAACTTGGCAGCCAGAAGCTATCTGAGGATGTGTCAATTCGAAGAAGACTATCTCAATTAAGCAAGTCTGTGGGGGGCAGTGGGGGTTGTTTTGTTTTGACTGCTGATTGAGAGCCCCCCCTCCCTGTGAGCAGTGGCATCTCTAGGCAGGTGAGCCTTAGCTGAGTAAGAAAAGTAACTGAATGTGAGCCTGGGAACTAGGCAACAAGCTGTGTTCTCCCATGGTTTCTGCTTCAGTGCCTGCTTGAGTTCCTGCCCTGAATTTCCTCAATGATGGATTATAATCAGAAAGAATAAACCAAATACATCATTAACTTTACAAGTTGCTTTTAATTGTGGTTTTTAACATTAACACACACACACACACACAAACACACAAACACACCAAAAAGCATTCTGGACAGGGGCTAAGAGAAGAAAAAGCCATCAGAGCACTTTTAAGCCTTCCATCTCTGACAGCTATGCTGTCCATATTGTCTAGGATGTTACAAGAACCATAGTTTCTTGTAACCATAATTTCTTACCATCATCACAAGAATGTATTTTAAATACCTTACAGGTTATTTGAACTTAAACAATATGTTCTCACCTCAAATCCAAGTGAATACAGTAATCCAACTATCCTCACAAAATCTAAAACTAAGGTTAAAATTAGTATTCTTCCCAGTGGCTGCATCTCTGGTCATGGTAATGCCATCCAGGTAAGTCTACAAAATTGTCTTGAGGTCAATAAATCTTCCATTTCTAAGGTTCCTACATGCAGCTCATCACAAAACATTGCTGTACCCCATTCCCTTTTCTTTACAACTAGGAGTGTTCTCATTCTCTGTCTTATAACTCAAGAGCTGGCTTTCCTGCCTCCATTCTTTTATTATTCTCAAAGTTATCCTGTAAACTACATTATAAAATACATTTCCATCCTCTCAAACCTCCCTATCTTGGGAACTTTAAAATGGTAAAATTTATCATTCCATAAAGTTTCTGTACTGTATATATTATCATTATAATCAACATTTCTAATTTGCAATCAGTTTATGATGTATATATATTCAATCTCATCTTTAAAATGAGGAAGTATCAAGGAGACCAATTAGATTGCCTAGGAACACTAGGGAGGTGGTTCACTTTCTCCATTGAACTTATTTTTGAAAGCAGGATTTGAGTTTAGATTTCAGCCAGAACCTGGACTCAGTTCTATTTGCTGTATGTGTCTCTGACCCATTATTGCTTATTCCATTACATGAAGCCCTTCTATCTTCCTTTCTAGGCCTCACAAAATTACAAACAAAACAACAAAATTTGGCCCATCAATGAAGTGTCCTTTAAACTATGTAATCACAAGATGGCAAGCCACCAATGTTTAAAATGGGAAATAAAATGAGAACAAAAATAGCAATATCTTTAACTATCACTTTTTCTGTAAATATTATCTCCTTTTCTATGAATATATAAACATTTGTTTGAACCTCAGGTACATATAGTTGAAAGGATTTTTGGTGGTTTTTTTTGTTTTCTTTTTTGAGACAGGGTTTCTCTGTGTATCCCCGGTTGTCTAGATGAGAGTTTTATTTTAGCAAATGTTTATGGAGATGTGTGCAAAATATTCTTGACTCATTCTAAAAAGAAAAATAAAGCAGCATACAGGTAACACCTCAGAGGCACATCACACGGTACCATGCTCCTGTAATCCATGTCTTCCTGAGGCACAAAATCACCTGTGTCCAGAAGTTCAAAGCCACCTGGGCAAACCCAGTAAGATCCCATCTTTACTTTTTGCATAATTATGTGTAAATATATGTATGTATATGAAAGTTTGTGCATTCAATTGGCCCTCAGAGGCCAGGAAAAAATGTCAAATGCCCTAGAGCAGGAGTTACAGGCATCTGTGAGCTTCCTGACATGGATGCTGGGAACCAAACTCAGGTCCTATGCAAGAGCAGTAATGCTTTAACAGCCCCCTTGAGACCCATCCCCATAACCCTTCATAATTAATTCTTTCTGAAACATGGCATTTATAATCAGAAACTTCCTTGGTAAAAGATGTTCAATTCAGCCAAGTCTGCTGATGAAAGTCTATGATCCCAGTTACTCCGGATGAAGAGGTGGCAAAAAGATAGTAAGTTCAAGGTCTGCCTGAGCCCAAGGCAACTTAGTGAGACCTGTCTTTTAAAAAAGAAAAAAGGAAATGGACTTTCAGTAGACACCTCAGTGGAAATGCTTAATTAATCTGTTGCATTAATGATATTGTACATGATTTTTAAGAGCAAGTCTTCTTGTAATAGTAATTAATTTATCATTAGCACAGCAATAAAATTATTTATCTCACAGCTACCCCACTAGTCTATCTACTCCTTGAAGATAAAATTACATGTATTCTGTCCATTGCCACATCCCCATCACTTAGCTCTGCACACAGTATATATCCATAAATATTTACTAAATTAAAACTCTAAACTAGATAGCCAGGGATACACAGAGAAACCCTGTCTCAAAATGAAAACAACAACAACAACAAAAAAAAAAACCTTTCAACTGTATGAACCTGAGGTTCAAACAAATGTTTATATATTTTTAATATTCATAAAAAAAGAAATAACAGGAATTTTGAAAATCCTTCACCACCCCCAAAAAGAATAAGACAAACAAACAACAACAACAACAAAACACACACATACTTTGTTAATTTGGTACAGCCTACAGAGATAAATAGTTCAGATTCTCACTCTAGTCCTGCTAACAAATTCTGGCTAAGTACAATTCTTATGTGATTTCTTCTTAGTTTATACACTTACATATAAATACAGTAAATAGTTCACTGGTTCTGTTTTTAAAATTCTCGTGTTGGCCTTATCTTTGAAACTGATATTAAATGATTCCACTGCTAAACAAAATAATATCTGTTTTTTTAAATTTTACACAAAACTATAGTCAGCATATAATGGTAAAGTCACAGCACTATATACTTGGAACAGACTAGAATCACATAGTAAACTTTCACCTAGTGAGCTAAGAAACTAACTCAGGAAATGGTAAGGCCACACAATTAACTGGAGTTAAAACCCAGCCTCTGACCCTCCATATGCATCAATGTTATATACATTGCTCCATATACATGTAATGTTAATTCATTACATGTAATGTAAAAATACACAACAGTTTGATAAAAGCAGGACAATGCTCAAGATATCCCTTTCATCTCCAATTATGACAAACCTTTCATTCAAGGACTGCAAATCCCAGCAAGGAAGATTTAGACTGGAAGTTACTGTTCACAATCCTCTTATAAGAAGATAAGACAAGATCTGCTTTGCACATTCAGACCATAAGAAACGCTAGACCCAAGTCACCTGGCCTAGCAGAACTCAGTATTCTTGTATTTGGTTCAAATACCACAAAACTTTCCCTCCTAGCTTTGCATTTCTCATGAAAAGCAAGACTCACTGTCAATACCTTTCCATTCAGCTTCCTTTGCTAAAATGCAACAAACGTTACTGTTAACTCCTGAAAGGAAGATTCATTCTCAGAGTAAAGAAAGACTGCTACTATGCAGCAAACTGAAAGTCATGTGGCCTACAAGTAGCTACACAGCAATTCAAGCCCAAGTTGGTCTAAAAACCTAACTCATTCTGTTCCACTCTGCAACTGTCTTAGTCAGTCTTCATAGTTTACTATCAACATGTTCTCGCCAAAGAATTAACCAACATGACTCAAATGTCTGTACAATAAATAATCCCACAAATAAAATTAAATGAAGACATATAATCCAATAAATGATCGTGTTTATTTAGTTACTATAATCCACCAATCTGTAGGTAATAAAGACTCTTGGAGGTTGGGAATTGTAGCTCAGTCCATAAGAATGCTCTGTATGCTTGGTGTGACCTACAGTGCCACGTAAACCATAGAGCAGGTATGCAATGCATGCCTGAAATGCCAGCACCACAAAAGAGAAGTAGAAGTAGAGGCAGGAGGATCAGGAATTCTAGTTCATCCATGGTTACCATAATGAGTTCAAGGCCAGCCTGGACTACCAAACCCAATCTCAAAATAAAAATGTAAAATATTTAAATTTTATGTATAATTTTACAGTTTGGTTATCTACCCTTAGAATTTATTTACTAATACTAATTCTAAACCTAGTAGAAAGTAGAATTATTGAGATTTATACTTAAAATATGACATTGCAAACTGATTCAATAGTCTTAATCTTTGTGTTCCTTAGGGTTAATAAGTAATTACTTCAATAAGTAATGCATTTTGAACAAAATGTAAAGCACTTTGAACAGTGCCTGGCATAAACTAAATGCCCAACATATGGTTATTATTATAATCATATTTATTATTGTAACTACTAGTAAATCAATATCATAAATGGTAACTGTAATCTGTTATAACTGCTGTACCTGACACATAGTTAACACTCAGTCATATGTTGGATGGATTAATCATTATTACTAACACTTCTGTAATTAAGCATGGGATAACTGCACTAGAATGTAATCCCTTCTATAAGAAATGATAAATTAATCAAGGAAGTGACCCTAAATTGATGCTTAGCTACTTAAGAGAAAGAAGAAATACAAAACTGTGAATAGGCGGGATGCAAAACTTAAAAACAAGTGTGTAGCATGGGGACTGCAACACTCCCATTGTTAGACAAGTGGAAGCAAAGTAACTGGGAACAATTTGTAATGAGCATGAAATCAATCCTCTTCCCTTTACCACACTGGATGCTGACATGAACACATGATTTCAGATCTCAGCACTCTCCAGATGTAAATTTCCTCCAATAATGTACTTCCAAGGCATAGCCCAGACAATCACATGAATTGACTACTTCCAAACTCACTTCTGGATATAACTCTTTCACCCGCCCCCCAAAAATAATAATAATAATAATGGATTTTATTATTGGCTACTGCTCTTGAGGGTCAGTACTAAGACGTTTATAGATGGGAAAGGCTCCTCGGTGTCACTATTTTTACCTCTTTACCTTTAGAGCTCACTGAGGAAAATGGTGGAGCTTCGGCACGCCTGTCAGGAGTCACAATGTTCCACTTCTCTGGCCTCCTCACTGCAGCTTTCTGTACTAGCTGATCATTGTAACATCACCCAATGTGCATAAAAAGCACTTCTCAGATTTATAAACACTTTTAAAACCAAACCACTAACACATGCAATCACGTAGTGGGTTGAACCTGATACTGCTTGTATTCTAATGTTAAATACTGGTTCTTAAGATGTGGTTACCCCCAATGACCAGATTCTCATGAACTCAAATGATGCCATGTGAACCTTCTCACCAATTTAACTGGTCAGTAAAAGACTAGAGACTCTGATTGTGCAGTAGAGGGAGAAAGGACTGAAGGTTAGAGAGGAGGGGGATGTAGGTAGAGAGAGAGGGAGAAGAGGAAGACGGAGGAGGAAGAAGTCATCATGGACCAGAACTGTGTGGCCAGGAGAAACAGCAAGTAACAAGGGCCATTATACTGGGAAATAAGTTAGTATAGCCCTAGATCTGCCCAATCTAGGCACAGGACTTATAAAGAAAATATGGATTGTGTGTTTTTATACAGGCTTATTAGAATTGTAAATTTATACTACACACAGCACTCAGGTAGCCGAGGCAGGAAGACTGCTATGAATTTGAGGCCAGTCTGGGCTACATAGTGAATTACAGATCTGCCTTCACTGCATAGTGAACCCTGTCATTTAAAGAAATTGCTTGGAGACCAGCAAACATAGTTTCTAAAATTAGGTGCCATCTGGGGTCATGTGAGACAAACTATATAAAGTGTTAGTCTTCCATAATTATTCTACTAAAGTTCATGACTCCTGAACCCTCACCCAAATAATTACCTACCAAGCATCCAGAATGCTGACAGGTAAATAGTATGCCTCACTCCTTATATCAGATTTCTGCCAAGGAATCATTGATTTGCCTATACACCTAGTAATGGGTTTTGTCTAACAAACGATTTAAGAGAGCCTGTTTCAAAGGATAGGCAAGGGCAAGAACCATAACAAACTGAGAAGGCGGCTCTATCCCCAGCACTCCTCTCCCAATACCAAATTACACTCAGATACAGGAGAACATTAGATAGGCATATTGTGGATTTTATAACACAAAGAAAGCCACTCAGGATCACAAGGACAGGTAAGATACTATGGTGGTCTGAGTAACAACTATATCTGAATGCTTAGTAGTCACAGAGTGACACTATTTGAGAAGGATTAGGACATATAGCCTTCTTGAAGGAAGTGTTTTCACTAGGATCTCTCTCTCTCTCTCTCTCTCTTTCTCTCTCTCTCTCTCTCTCTTTCTCTCTCTCTCTCTGTCAATGGATCAAGTTGTAGTTATCTCTCTAGCAATACAACTGCCTACTGCCATTCTCCCTGCCATGATGATATTATAGTCCTCAGGTCATACCTCATCACTGAGGGAAGTCAGGGCAGGAACTAAAGACAGAAACTCAACAGACACCATGGAGAAATGCTCAGCCTGCTTTCTTATACAACTCCAGACTGCCTGACTCAGGGGTAGCATCACTCCCACTGTGAGTTGGGCCTGCCCACATCATTTATTAGTCAAGAAAATGCCTTTACAAACAATCCAATGGAGGCATTTTTCTCAGCTAAGGATTCTCTTCCCAAATAATTCAAGCTTATGGCAAGTTGACAAAAACACATACTGTAATTTCCCTTAAAGCCTTATGTACTACTAGTCTATGAGTGCTGTCTTTTCATATACACTGTTTTCAGCTCCTCAAAGATCTTAGTAGATACAGAATATATATTATATAACTTTGTACCAGCAGCAGCCTCAAAAGGCCTGCATACTACAAATGCACATTAAAAACGCATTCTGTTCATGGAGAAAGTCAGTCAACATTGTTCAATGCCCACTACGTAAAGCCATGTGGGAAGAACTAGGATGAAAATGAGAATTCCACCTTAAAGCTATTTACAAGCACAAATATATAAATTACCTACAGAAAAAAAAAAAAAAAACAGGAAAAAGTATGTACCAAGAAACTATCTGGCTCTGTTTGGCAGGAATAGCATGAGAATATCAGGGCATCTAGTCAATATTTAAAAAAAAAAAAAAGTAAATAAAAATTAAAAAACAAAAA
This sequence comes from Mastomys natalensis, assembly GCA_021653895.1. Taxonomy (NCBI): domain Eukaryota; kingdom Metazoa; phylum Chordata; class Mammalia; order Rodentia; family Muridae; genus Mastomys; species Mastomys natalensis. Next base: position 70,894 of record JAJTUV010000621.1, on the reverse strand, counting down.
ACAGGATTTATCCATTCACCTTCAAATAATGGCTCCAAAGAGGTACAAGGCAATAGTACTCAAAGAACAACAAGATTATTGCCATGAGCACTATAAAAGGACAGCAAACATCATCAGACAATAGGGGCAAGCTTTGGGAATGGTTGGCAGAGGGCCTGCACAGCAGTGCAATGCCAGAGCCTGAATTTCTTTGAAGGCAATACAAGAAGTATACACTTTGGAGAGAAGATACAACTATTACTGAGTCAAGAATAAACAGAAGGGGAGAGTCAGAATGAGAAGCTGGAAAGTAAGACTACAAATACATAGCCAACAAGATACCTTGCCTGTCTACACTAATTTCAAGTAAAATTGGGAACCCATGTAAGACCTTCACATGAAACCTTAAGTGGAAGAGCGGGGCCACTTGAATCAACTACCTACCTCAATGTAAATGTATGTGACTTAGTAAAGATAATATAACAAGGTGGCTTAGAGCAATGGAACGTCTCTTGAAAATTTCTGATTGAAGAGTAAGTAGCTTAATAAGTTCCCAGCCAATATTATTAAGAAAGGCATGGATCTTTGGATTAATGTCACAGTCCTTCAGGGGTCCTTGAAACTCAGGTTGGGAGTCACTATCCTAGAAAAGAAGCCAAAGGAACAGCAGACTGTTCGACTCATCAGCCAACAACTGTGGCAGCTATAGAATGTGGTACTGTCTTGCAGGGACACGAGGAAGCCTAGGCAACTCAAGCAAGCAAGAAAAAAATACAGAGGAGTGTCAGGGAGGTGATGGGTGGAAGGGCAGAGCTCAAAGGGATCTAACTTTCAAACCTGAGAGCACAGCAGGTGTTTGGAGTTTGAAATGAACTGAGAAACTAAAAAGCTCCTGGTCAGGAAGTGGTATGTTGAGTATAGTACTTCAGCAGAATGCTTGCTGGGGGTAGGGGTGGCGGGCACTTCTAAGCCTTCCTTTCCATGAAGTTCCTACCAAACAACAGTTTTCAACTATTTAATAAGATGCCACTTCTAAGCTGCACTGATACAAAATGCTGGCCACTTAAACTGATATAAGCCATACTAATGTGTCACACAACATCTTAACTAAATTTCTTGATAATACGAAATAAAAGTTTACTTTAGAGAGTATGTGAATGTAGTTAACATCTGGGCTTAAGAGTCAGTCTGAAAACTTGGGAAAAAAAGAATCATCTGCAAGAGATCTCTAGTTTTCATCCTCAACCTTGGATCTTTTTCCTACCCTTCTATCTTACTAGTTTGTAAATGTTTATTTTAATTACCTTAAACAAGATGCAATGATAACTGAAAGAATGATCAGTATCTAGTAATTGAAATAGTCTAATGTCTGGGGACTGTGTATCTGCTCTTTTGTAAAAACGAGAGAACTTTAAGACCACTTCCAGTCCCAACAAGACACTTCCTACCTGTTGGGCTTCAGGTAATTCAAACTCCTAAGCCTCAATTTCCACATCTTAAACTGGAAATAGGGACTTTGCTGTGGAAACTAATGAGTCAGTATTAGCCAAGTGACTACGAGATAGTAAGAACGCTGGTGAGGGCCGTATCAGTTTTATTGTCGTCTTTACCATCTTCGATTTAGCATTACTTTGACCACCATCAGATGTCCTGGGACACACACAAAACAGATGTCCTACAGCAAGCAATAAGGACATTACTTCAACAGCCCTGAATCTCACTCTACACAACTTGACAAGGCAGTGGTTAGCCCTATCTGTTGCCAATACCTCTATGAGATGACTGTCATAAATCAGACATGCCCAGCATATAGGACATAGGGTCCCAACATTCAAGAAGGCACAGCCTAATTACCTCACCCAAGGAGTTCATGCCTTTGGAATTAGAAAAGTCATTCTCACTTTGGACTCCACATACTGACATATTCCTCGCCCCTTTTCTTCCCTGCACCAGGATCTGCAAAGTACGAAATTCCTTCCAAAATCTCACTTGGGCTCTGGGGAAGAAACGCCACAGTCACCCAGGGGACAGGTGGAACAGAGTGGACCGGTGAGTAGCACCAGCTCACACCCGGGAACAGTCAGAGAGCCATGCTGCTGGGGCTGAAGCTGTCCCATCCTGCAACCGCTCACACCTTCCGGGACTCGTGGAGCGCAGTTCCCCGTGGCACGGCGGCCCTGCGCGGGGAGGCGTCCCACGCGCCCCCGGGCTACAGGCCGCTCGTCCCCGCCCCGCACTCACCTGGCCGGTGATGCCAGTGATGAGAGCCACCTTCCTGAGCTTGCCCATCTCCCCATCCCCGGAGCCCGGGTAGCTCGGGCAGTTAGCGGGAGCTTGAGCCATGTCGCCTCAGGCGGGTGAGCGTGCGGCAGAGAGGAAGGAGGAGTGGAACGAGCCGCGGGCCGGCAGGGACGAGGGTGCGCGCGCCAGTCGCTTCACGGAGCTGCAGCGGCCGCCACGGTCTGACAGGGCGCGCGGGAGGCCGGGCGTGGAGCGAGGGGCGGGCCAGCTTAGCCGGGACGGGCGGCGCGAGCGGGGCTGAGGCCTGGCTGGCGCCGCGTCACTCGCCCAAGCAGCGACGCGTCAGCGGCGCCCCCGACAACCCCGCCCCCGCCGGGGTCTCCGCGCTGAGCCACGCCCCTCTGGGGGCGGGGCCTGAGTGCGCCGGGCCCCTGGAAGAGGAAGGATGTAAGTCTGCCGTCAGGGTAGTGGATACGGCCTGGTTGGGCCTTAAGTCTCCAAGAATCCTGATATCGCCCCATGATGCCAAGAGGAATGACAAGCTGACATTCTCGGTAGGAAACAGCTCTGAAATCCAAATCTAGGCATCCAAGGCTGGGATCATCGACCTTATTAAATTTCTAGAAACCTGCTTCAGTGTCTTTGTGAACAGTCAGTTTTACATTTCTTGAGGGCACTAGAGTTTCAAGGTTACTCTAACCTGTGAATTTTCTATGAACATTAGCAGTTTGCTAATGTTTGGAACTAGTTTGGAGGTTCCCAGTAATTCCATTCAAGGAACAATATTTACTTTGAGGACTGGAAGTTTCTGGCCCCAACCCCTTCCTGCACAAAGAAACAATTGACAAAAATGCACAGGTCAGTAAAACCTGTACAAATTTCATGAGGTGGGATTGTTGCAGTGCCTGTTGAATTTGCTTCTGTTTGGTAGATGCACACTAACAGATTCACTGACTGAGAAAGGCTGGCAAAGGACTCAGACATAGGGAGGAGGGTGAGGGGAAACACAGCACACACACACACACACACACACACACACACTCACGCTGTCCTGCTTATCTCTCCAATAAACATCCTCAAATCATCTTTCCAGTTGCAAACTAAGCTACCAGAACAGGGCCCAATAGAACCTGCTAGATATAATACAAACCTGGAGTGCCCGAACTCCTCAGAAACATTCCAAACTTTATACATAGGCTTGTCTGGTTTAATATTTTGCCTTTCCTCTGATGCATTCTGTATGGAAAATGAGACCAAGAAGTTGGAGAAATATATTCATTAAAGTAAGAAATGTCTAAAATCTGGATGATCTTTAACGATTGATTTGGTTTTATGTAAATATGTTGTGATGCAAGGATAAATAATTCAGGGAAAAAAATGAATACTTAGGAGAGAGATATGTCCCATGTATCCTGTAGGTCTAACACCTCCTGTTATACTAATGAATACTAGGAATGTATCTGTCTAGTAAAAAATATAACAGAAAAATAATAAAAATTAAATATGTATTGGATGTACTGAGATATGGTAAAGCACTTACCTAATGGGTGAGACTATGGGTTTGAGCCCAATACTACAAAGTAAATAAATAAAACCAATATTTTTAGGGCCTGAAAATGCACAAAATAGTAAAGAAAATATTTTTAAACTATCAGAAATGAAAAACAAACTGTGTAGCTTAAACATCCAAACTATATTTCCTTTATTATGATTCTTCAATCAGGTTATTCAAGTTCCAGGGTTGATTTCCTCTAAGGCCTGTCTCCCTTGCCTGTAGATGTCACCTTGCATCTTGTCATGACACTCTTCCTCTCGATGTGCTTGTGTTCCAATTTCCTGTTGTAAGGACACTGGCTCCCTTTGATTAGGGACCACCCTAATGACCCCCCATTACCTTAATTTCTATATTAAAGACCATAGTTTCCAGGCAGCAGGATGGCCTGGTAGGTAAAGGTACTTGCCACCAAGCTTGCCATCCTGAATCCAATACCTGTATCCACATACTGGGAGAAGAGAACCAAGTCCTGTAAACTTTCCTCTGATCCCAACATGGACACACATTTAAAAGAAAAAAATAGTAAACAAAGTAATTAAAAATTAAAAAGTATCCTATTACCAATTACTTTTTGTTTTAATTATTTTTATAAAGCTTTAGCTTTGTGACTTTGGCTTTTTTTGTTGTTGTTGTTGTTTTCATTTTTAGACAGGGTCTCATGTAGCCCAGGGCTGGCCTGCAATTCATTATATAGCCAAGAATGACTTTTGTTTTCTTTCCCCCTGCCTCTACCTCTTGAGAGCTCAGATTATATGCATGGACAACTGCACCATGTTTATGTGGTCCTTGGGGTCAAACCTATATTATGTATACTGAATAATTAGGAGAGATATGTCCCATTTGTCCTGTAGGTCTGACACCTCCTGTCATACTAATGAATACTCGGAATTCATCTGTCTAGTAAAGAAATGAAACAGAAAAAAATCATAAAAATCAAATATGTATTGGATTTACTGAGATATGGCTTGGTGGTAAAACACTTGCCTAATGGGTGAGACTTTGGGTTTGATCCCCAATACTACAAAGTAAAAATAAAACCAATAAATTTTAGGTCCTGAAAATGCACAAAATAGCAAAGAAAATATTTGCAAACTATCAGAAATGAAAACAAAACTAACAGAAAAACAAACTTTGTAGCTTAAACATTCAACCAATATTTCCTTTATTACCATTCTAGAATGTGGACATTCAAGATCCAGTGTTGATTTCCTCTGAGGCCTGTCTCTACCGACTGAACTATAGCCTTGCCCCCAGTTGCCTTTTTTAAAGACTCAATTTTGAGGTAGTGAAGTCTAACACTTCAATATATGAATTAATAGAGGACAAAATATATCTCCTTAGAGACAAAGGGGAACTATTTTTCTTGTCGGTTTAGTTTGGAAGTGTGGAAGGCAGCTGGTGGTGGGCATCATTTTAATTTGCCAAAGGCCTTAGGGGAATGTTCTCAGTCAGCATAGGGGCTGATATTAGATTACATGAGATGGTATTAGCCAGAGGGGAACTGTGCTAGTGTAGCATAGTAGTTCTCCACTGTGGAAGACTTTGTAACCTAGAAGACATTTGACATTTTTTTACTGTAAGAATTAGAATTGCACTATTGGTATTTAGTAATTAAAGAATTAGTCTGTTGCCAAACATCCTATACTTCACAGGTCCAACTGACCCTGAGTATCAATACAGTCTGTTCTCTATACCCATTTAATTTGCATCCAATCAACCAAATTTGCATTGTTTACCTTGAAGTTAAGAGTACAGTGCTTGTGGTAATCAATCTTATTTTAATTACATACATTTATTGTTGTATGGAGTGAGAGTGGCAAGAATGCATGCTGCTCCTGTAGAGGTCAGAGGACAACCTATAGAAGTCTGTTCTTTTCTTCTACCATGTAAGGTCCAGGGATTGAACACTGGTTGTCAGACTTGGTAGTGAATGTCTTTATTAAACCAACTGGCCAGTCCTGACTGATCTTGTCACCTCGACTGGATCTGGAAATTAGTCTAAAAGATTTGCTTCTAGGCAGGTCTATGAGGGTATTTCCAGGACGGGTTAGTTGAAGAGAGAAGACCCTCCCCCAAAGTGTGTGGCACCTTCCAGCCACCATCCAGATGTAAAGTATTCCACAGAAAAAGCAGTGCTGCTTTGCCTGACACCTTCCCTTCTTGCTGATGAGTATTTTTGCTGCCCCTGCTGCTGTCATCTTTTGCAGACATCAGAACCCAGATTCAGCACTCTGATGTGGATGGAACATGGGAATTTTCTTGGGTGTCCTCAAAGCCTTAGGTGGGGATTACTGAGGCATCCAGCTTCATAGACTGAACAGTTATCAGGTTCTCATCCCATCCAGCATGCAGATGATCATAGGAAGACTACCTAGCCCCTATCACATAGGCTAATCTAATAAAATTATTTCTATCATATACATCCATTCTGTTCCTCTAGAAACTGCTAACTAATGAAGTGTTTATGTCTGTAAAGAACATAGATGGGTAAGTCTCCTTTCATTATCCCCTAAATAACACATCATAACAACTACTTGCCTAACATTTATGTTGTGTTAGGCATTATAAGTCATCTAAAGATGATGTAAAGGATACAGGAGGATATGCATAGGTTATATACAAACACTGCACTACTTTATACAAAAGAGTTGAACATCTGTGGATTTTGACATTCAGAAAGAATTATCAGGGATGTAGGGTTATTCTGGAGCCAGCCTCCTTCCGATAATGAGAATCCAGTTTTGCATGTGTGCACTGGGCCACTACAGATGAGATACTAAACAGTTCCATCCCCCAATCAATGCCTTCTGCTAACCTTTCATGACCACACCACTTCCTCCCACACATCTCTATCTCTTAAACTGCTCACCTGTTCTCCTTTTCTGAAATTTCATTATCAGGAAAGTATTTATTATAAATGGATCTTACAGTGTTTGGGGACTGGCTCTTTCACTCAGGGTTCCCTGATGATGTGTTTATTAGTAGTTTTTGTCCTCTGTCATCAGACCCTCACAAGATTGTCCATTAATATCCCCTTATGAAGAGGAGGGAAAACCCTCAAGTCCAAGCACAAGGGACTAATGAGGGAGCATACTAGACACCTGAGTCTCCAACCTTCCTCAAAATACATAAACCTAAAATTACTGTGGGAATAGGGTGCTAGCTTTTCTTCAGTAATGTAGCTGCCTATGAGTTGTCTGTGTTCCTGTAGGTAACCCTTTACCCATGCTCCTGTAAGTAACTTTAAAAAAACTCATAGCTGAATGGAATAATATTTTGGTCTGTTGCTATGTTTTGTCTGAGATGAATAGATATTTTTCACATCTTCTTGGGAAGGGTTAACGCAACAATAGCTCATTTGTTTTTATTGTAGAGTAGTATTCTATTGTATAGGTATACCATAGTTTGTTTAACTACTCATCTACTGAATTACTTTTTGGACTATGCCCATATTTGGAGTTGTTATAAATGAAGCTGCTATGACCATTCATGTGTTGCTTATCGTATGAAAATAAGATCATAGCCGGGTGGTGGTGGCGCACGTCTTTAGTCCCAGCACTTGGGAGGCAGAGGCAGGCGGATTTCTGAATTTGAAGCCAGCCTGGTCTACAGAGTGAGTTCCAGGACAGCCAGGGCTACACAGAGAAACCCTGTCTCGAAAAACAAAAACAAAAACAAAAAGAAGATCATTTCACACAGGCTAAATTACTAGATGCTGTGGTAATTATGTTTCATTATTTTAAAAACTGACAAGCTGTTTTCTTCCAAGGATTTTGTAACTACAGAATTTACTGTATTAAATCCCTGTCATGGTTTAATCTTGCCAACCCAATTGGATTTAATCAGATAAGATACTCAGATTTGTGAGGTCATTTCCAAGAAGGATTAACAGAGAAGACAGTGACCTGTGGTGGATGATGTCTTTCAAGCACAAGAAGTCTATGAAAAATTCTGTGCTGCCTGCCTGACTTTGCTTCTTGCTGATGAATGTGTCTACCCCGTTGTTGCAGTTGCTGATACTGTTGTCTTCTGATGCTGCAGCCAGGATATACCCTTTCCAGGAATCTTCCAGGAAAGCATGTTTAAGCTAATGCTGAGGCATTTACACATCGTGGACTGAATAGCTACTGACTTCTTGGCCTCTGCATTGTACAGACAGACATTATTAGGGCTATGCAGCTCCTATCATTTATAAGCCATCCATTTAATTAAGATCTAATTAATCTTTAGATAGTCCATTACTAATATAATCTCTTTCTGCTTTAAATACCTACATCTATATGTCAGGCTTTGACTCCTGACTGACATTGTAGTACAAAAGGTTTAAACTCTAAACTTGATTTGTCAAAGTGACTTTTATTCACCAGATAAAATTGTCATCTCAGAGACTTACTGCTGAATAAGTTCACCCTTTCTAGTTCTTCCTGAACTCTGGCTGGCAGGTTCAATTCAGCTGTTCTGGTTCAAACTCCTTTCCAGGCTGACTGATTCAAACTGGCCTTTCTTGGCTTTTCACTGAATTGCTCTACTTGACCTCAAGCTAACACTGACAATTTGTTCTAATCTTCTGGCTCCTTCTTATTCTCTGGTTTCAACGGCCTCTGCTGACCTGCACTGCATGAACTGTACAAACTGAACAGAACTCACAAACAAGCTCAACTGAACTCAACTGCACGGTACAAACTGCACTGACTGAACTGATACATCCTATTCAACTCCACTGCACTGACTCAGTATACTCAACTGAACTGAACAGAACTAATGCAACTGAATTGCTCCAAACTCAAGTAAACTCCACTGCATTGCCTGAACTCAACTGAACTGTACTCACTGAGTTCCCCTGCCTCTCTGCACTGCTCTTAAGTAGCTTCTCTTTCTTGTCTCTTCCCATAAGAGTTGAGCATATCCTATATCTGACTCATTCTTTCAAATCTTTCTCTGATTTGTTACTTTACCTGTTTCTCAATTAGATATAACTTTCACACATGGCTGTTTCCTTCTACAAACAAAACTTACCTTCATTGTTAGGAATTAAAGGTGTGAACTAAGGACATGTCTGTATTCCAGCCAGATCATACTGTAATCCAGGGCATGTCTGCATTCTAGCTGGATCATATATACCTAGAAGGTCTTTGGATGTGATCCCTTGACTGAGCAGCCATGTTGCTGGATTAAAATACCTCTACATGACTGTCTTAACTATGACTAAAAAATAAATGAAATGGTCATATGGCATGTGAGTAATACTTCATTGAGACAGAAGAATTAAAGCAAGAGAAAGCCTACAGGAAATACCATTTTCATTTGCTTTCCTCGCTTCAGGTTTTATACCAGTTTTCTGGCTTGGACAAGAAGCAGGATATAAACACTAGATTTTGAAATAAATAATCATCTAAGATCAACCTTTGCTGGGCATGAGACAATAAAAATATGTTCTTCTACTTGAAGGCAATGAGAGAGAGAGACCTGAAATTTCTAGGAACTTCCTAAGATTCATCATCTTGACTTAGGAGTATACCAGTCTACTAGTAAACTCATACTATTATAGTAAGTGTTTTCATACTCAGTTTGTTTTAAATTCATTTTTATTTTTTGAAATGAGATATCTTTATATTTCCCAGCCTTGTCTAAAACTCCTTAACACAAGTGATCCTCCTGTCTCAGCCTCCAAGCTTTTTGGACTTATAACATATGCCATCAAACTTTCAGATGTTAATAAAAAGGGGTAGAGTATTCAAAAATAATTGAAGACCTTTATTTATCTTACATGAATCATTCATATAGCTTTTCATTGAGTAGAGCTGTAACTTAGACAAATGGGTATTGAAAGCACAAGATCCACACCATATGACTCTGTGTGTCTAGCTCCTAAGAGGTATGTGTTGTATACCTAAATTCATTTGTCTCCTGCCCTCTTCTTCTTCTGACAATGTCTGTTTATTAATGCATAGAAACACATGAGCAATACCTTGGAATCATTGCTGCACTGTTCAATTTGAATCTGCTCTGGTGAAGCTCAGCCTCATTTTTCCATCCATGGCAGAAAACCCAGAGGAGAAATCATATGATGTGTTAAGTCCTTTTTTGGCTGCTATTTTCAACATTCTCCACAAATACATTTGAGAATGTATTCATATCCATGCCTCCCTTTGTGCCATTAATTAAAGCAGCCCTGCCCAATAAAAGTGGATCTCCAATAACATAAAACACTAGATATGAAGTAATTCATTGTTCTTTAAATTGGATGAGGTAATAAAGATCCTAGACTGCTCACATGGAAAGTTGCCAATACCTGGCTACTAGTCTGATCCCTAATATGTCAAAACTGCCTCAAGGTTAAGATATTGGTCTCCTTCTAAATTCTGAGTCCATTCCTATCAAAAAGACCTTGTCATTTTGTACTAACATTCTTAACATGTTCAAGATGCTACAATAAATCTCAAGCTCTTTCCACTGTGGTCCACTGCATCAGGTAATGATGACTACTCTTCCTTCTTGTATTTGATGCCCAGTAAAGATACTAAAAGGAATCCTGATCTGAATCTAGGATTATAAAGGGAAGCACCTTGAATCCTGTGCACTACAGAATCTGTAGACCTCCTGAATGATCAGTAAAGAATGTTTCAATCCTTAATGACTTTTAAATGTTTTATATCATTCTTTTGTTTGAAGATTTGTTTGTTTTGTGTTAAATAGGCATGAGTCCTTGCCTTCCTGAGTTTATATGTATACATTATATTCAGGTGTGCAGTATTTCTCTTCACCTTTTGTTTTCAGGACTTTGTTTTGTGATTGAAAAAGGGAAGCCTCTCCACATCACAAGAGACCATTGGTTTTATCTGAGTAAATGACCTACTGCTCTCTTTAGGTGAGGGTGTTATGAACCACTCACCGGGAAATTTCTAAAGGAAGTTATTGACAAGGAACCATAATACAAGCAAGGAGGGTTGGAGGTGATGGGAAATTAAGATTTGTGGAACCATTGGCAGATGCAGCATGCTTTATTCATTCCAGGCAAAGCTCTCAAGGACATTTCTACAGACATCAATAACAGTAACATCATGCAATAATGGCTATATAATGAGTTACATAGCATCATGTTTATTGTTTACTATAGTTCCCCAGATTTGTCATCTTAACTAAGTTATTCTGGAAATCCACACCTATGACATTTTGTCTAAACCTTTATCCAGGCCTCACAGTCTCTATGTTCTTTAGTCCACCCCTTTTAGACAGCAGACACTTTATTAGAAAGGGCCCATAGGGATATTCCTTTGACCTATAATACACAATAATGGTAAGGGAAGAACAACATATAACAAAGAAATGAGTTATACTCCTAAGGTTGGGATGGTTCACTTTAGCCTAGTGGGAATGAGGCTCTACTATTGTTCAAAGAGGTCTCTAGTCAACTACTGGATCATCTGTACCTCACTGTCCATATGACACAACTACATTGACAAGGTAAAATGCTTTACATCTATATAAGGTTTACTGTTGGGACTCTCTAAAGATACCTTTTGTTTTCCTTTTGTCTGTTTTGTTGGGTACTTTCCTATAAAGTGATCATATCAATGATTGGTCCCTTCTTGAAGATCTTCCTTGTTGAACACCAAGAAAGCAGTGTCCAGAAGTTGAATCTATAGGGTATGAGGTTTCTATAGTACTAAAAATTCTTGAACAATAATAGCTATTTGGGTTAATGAGTTCTAGAAAAAGTTTAAGAGTCATAAAAAGAAAATCAGAATAGTTACTTGGACATTTCCATCTTGAGGTCATCAGCCAAGAAGACTACAAAGCAACAGAGTTACTTTTAACTTATGGTAAGCTCTATTCCATGGTAAATGACCTCATCTTCCACAAGTTTTTGTGGGGCCCATACATCTCACAGATTAAATTACCCCCTTTAGAAAAAAAAATAATAATAAAGAAAATGATGCAGAGTTATGTAAACATGAAGATGAGACAGAACATGCTAGGATGTAGCCTAGCATGTGACTTAACCTTCATCTTGATTAGTGATCAAAACATAGTTGACTATGTGAATTCACTACCATCTTGGCTAAAGTACCACATGACATGAACTAAAATGTCAGTACCCATTAAACTTCCTAGTACCACTGAACATTCAGAGGATTATCATCCTTAGAATTTCCTGGACCACAGACATTTGGTCACATGTCCCAGTTCTCTTCTCCCAGGTTTTGAGTTTTGTTTGTTTTGTTTTGTTTTGTTTCCTCCTTTCATTTAGTTTTTCATCTTCCTGGATGCCTAATGAGATGGTAAGTTTTTGTGGGGCCCATATATCTCACAGATTAAATTACCCCCTTTCTAAAAATATAATAATAAAGAAAATGACACAGAGTTATGTAAACATGAGGATGAGACAGAACATGCTAGGATGTAGCCAAAAATGGGGGACCCAGAGGAGACTCTAGCATGGATTATATTGCCAGCTGTAAGTGTAATATATTTTTATATCAGACTTCACTGGCAGGTTTTGTTTGTCTGTTTGATCGCTTTTATTTTAAATTCTGACACATTGTTTTACAGTATATATTTCCTCATTTCCATAAGGGACTTAAGAGTTTTCCTAGATCTCTATCAACAATACCCAGCTGTTGAAGGGAGAGGACACATTGAGATAGCTAGACTTGGAAAGCTCATGTGAATTTGCAGCAGCCCAAGGAAAACTTGGAAAAAATAGATCCCAACTAGGTTGGAAACGATAAGTTTCCAGGGGCTAGACAGCTGATGCCAGTGGGTTGCTACAACAGCTAGAGGAAAAAAGAAATGAGCCTGCTTGATCAGGAGGCTGGAGGGGCAGACTATGCTAGGTCTCAATGCCTATGCTTTCTGCCCAGCAACTCCAAGCCTGTTTATCTCCCTTTAACCAAAATAAGATATTTTTTCCCTTTTTGAGACTCTTTTGCCCTATGCTTGGCTGCTTCTGTTTCTGCCCCAACAAGCCCTTTGCCACCCTAGGTATTATTTTTATTTCCAGTTACAGTTACATGGACATACAGAGAAAAAGAACAAGCTGTGTCATCCCTTTCTAAGTTCTTCTAAATCCAGCACTACAGTTTTAACAGGACTTTTTTGACTGAGTCTTCTGTATGTTGTAACCACAAATTTATTATGTAACTGCTTCTTATCTCTATCTACTACTTATACATATTCAAAAACCAAAAGCACAGTGATGGTACATCACTCTGTGTAATGTATAAAATTGGCACTGTGCTTTCTATATGGGTTATCTAGGAATTTACAAAGCTCCATGGTTTAACGGTATATATACAGGTAATCTTACTTAATTGAAACCAGCTTTCTTTTATTTTTTTATTAATCATCTTATTCATTTACTTTTCAAATGATATCTCCCTTCCAGGTTTCCCCACCACTACCCCCCCCATCTCATCTGCCCTCCACTTTGCCTCTATGAGGGTGCTCTTCCACCCACTCAGCCACTCCCACCTCACCACTCTAGCATCCCCCTATGCTGGGGCATCATACCTCCACAGGACCAAGGGCTTTCCCTCCCATTGATGCCAGATAAGGTCATCTTCTGCTACCTGTATAGCAGGAGCCATGGATCTCTCCATGTGTACTCTTTGGTTGGTAGTTTAGCTTTCTTTTATTAAGGTGATATTGCACAGCAGAGTCTCTGAGCCATACAGCTGCCATCTTCATTGCTTCTACTCTGCTTGCTTTCCAAAGATCATCACCTTTGAGATTCTTGGCTACTGATGTTCCTTCATAGAATTAGATGTTGAGCAGAGTCAGTGGACTCTCACTTAAATGTCCACTCCTCCCTGCCTGTAATTCTGTAATTCTATAATTCTGAACTGTGCCCTAATTGGCCTGGTGGACTTGACAAGGAGCTAGAGCATATGGGCTGGGGACAGCTAGGAAGAGGGGGCTTCACCAGTGTGGCTGTGGTTATACCATCATCCATGATGGGTGGAGAATTTTCCAGCATAGCTGTTTTCCAGGGTCACCCATGCTCCTGTCTTTAAGTAAGCCCAATAAACTCATTGTTTCCCAAGAATGAACTTTGGTGAAGTAAAACATTGGTGTGTCATTGGGACTTTATGAAGAAGGTAGTAGACATAGCTTATTGCCTCCTCCCGACCCCTCTCCTGGGAAGAAAGGAACTCTTATACACATGGTAAATGTATTTATTACTGGTTTTATGTCTCATGATATTAAAAAAACAAACATTATGCAAGTTATGAGGTTTGAGTAAGCTATTCAAGGCATGTAAAAGATGAAACTTGGAGATGATATTTGTGATATTCAATTTTCTCAGGTCATTGTTCAGTTTATTGGTGTTTCCAAACCTCTGTCTAAATCAATGGAGCTAAAAAGGGTTTAGCTTTTGTCCAAGTTTTATCTAAACATTACACAGTAGTTAAGCATATTAGACTGGATAACCAACCTTCTAGCTGTTCAATAACCATACTTGGAGAATATACTAATGTGGTCAGAGAGATTAAAAGGGAGAACATTTTTCCTCTTTCCCTAAAAGGTCAAGTAGGCCCAGGCACTGTAAGACATCTCAAAATAATCTGTTTTGTTGTTCAGGGGAGAACAGAAAAGAGAAGAATTAGCATAGAGAAAATATTTTCTCCATGTTTCCATATGAAGCCACAGTGAAATAAGGCCTTTGACTTATCCTAAAGTAGGTTGAACAACTGGAAAAAGGAAGGCTAAAGGAACCAGAGGTTCCTCTCAGACCCAAGGCATGCCCTGAGTACCAGATCCTCCACTAGCATTGACAATTAAAACAAAACCAAAAAGCAACAACAATAACAACAGAACAATCTGTGGTTAATTTTGGCTACCCACACAGATTTATATACTCAACAAGAAAGTACAGCTGGACTAAAGTTGTTGGCCTTCTTTAACCATCTAAGGGACTGCACTCCCCAAACATTACATTTAAATCCATGTGAGACATTATTTAGACAACTATATGTCACTAATGATTTTCTTAAGAAAACTGCCTCCCAGATATAAGACTTCAGACCTTGGTGAATTCAACACTATAGCACCCACCTGAAGCCAAAGCCAAGAGAGATGGGTCCATGATTATTTCAATATAAAAATAAAATAATAGTTACATGTTCTCTCTCTCTCTCTCCTTCTCCTTCTCTCTCTCTCTCTCTCTCTCTCTCTCTCTCTCTCTCTCTCTCTCTCTCTCTCTCCCCTCCAGCCCCAGCCCAGAAGCAGTTGCTATTAGACTTCTTTGCTGGACCCACCTGTTCTTCTGATATTTATCTCAGAAAATATATTTTCTCCTTTTCTTAGCCTCTCCCTCCTTTGGCACATGCGAAGATCTCCAGATGGATGGTCCTGTTGGTTTTTTCCACCCAAATGCCAATAAAATTATCTTTCAGATTAGACCCATTCTTAAATTCATTTGTCTACAAGGCTACAAAATTACAAAAGGAACCCTCTGCTCCCCAATAACCTTATGAAGTCTTCCTAATGTTTAGAGGGTGAGTGAGAAGAAAGAACATCATAGTTATACAAATAATGTTTTCACAGAAACATGGCTTGATTCCCCTTTAAGTTTGCTTTGCCATTCAGTGCCACGGAGCAGGAAGAACCTGTTGACTTTGCCCTGTCTTTCTAATCTTTCACATGGTATTTTAAACTTTAAAGAGAAGCATCTAGAATACCTGCTCCTTTCCTCTGCACACTTGAATTGACTTGTAAAAAAGCAGTGCATTTGAAAAGAAAAATGCAGGTGCTGTTCCAGGAGGCTCCAGGTCCAAGGAACCTTTGAGAAAGAAACGGTTGATAAAGCCTCTCTGCTAACAAAACTGACTATCATAGATTTTTCCCAGTCCTTGTCTTATTGTAGCCTATTGTATCCTTTGAAGGCCTGTACTACAGCTAGCCCTTTTCCAACATGTAGAGTTGAAGAAGAAATTCTCCTGTTTCACCATGGATACATACATGGATACATGAAGGCTTCTCTTCATGAAGCCTCTCCATCTGGCTCTCTGGGCTTCCTCATAGTATAGGACTTCCCTCATGGTAGATGGCCTTCCAAAGGCAGTGTTTCTATAGTCTCTCCTTTTGTAGATGTGGCTTGAAGTGGGCAAAAATCATTATTCTATTTAATCTAATTATGAATTCATTTATAAATCTCCAAAACCTAGTGTTGTCTCTGTATTAGTTACATTTAAATGTGACCAAATACCCCATAAAGCAACTTAAATGGGGTGGCTATGGGAGGGACTTCACTTGGGCTCAGAATTTGAAGGAATCCAGTCTATCCTGAAAGTAAAGGCACAGTGAAGTTCAGAACTGCGACAACTCATATCTCAGGAGACAATATCTCAGGTGCCAGAGAGTTCAGAGCTAAGCCCTTCCTTCTAATGCTGGAGAATAAGTGTTCAAGCACATAAACATGTGGGGAGCACGTAAGGTCCAAACCACATTATCTATTCAACAAATTATTGACAAATCCAAAATTAAAGTCAAATGACATTTTGTAGGCTAGAAAATAAATCTCATTGGATGCTGTAACAAAACTTGCTGAATTAAAACAGGAAAGTATGGACTAGAAGCCCAAAATTAAGGTGCCACAGGGTAGTAGTCTACCTGCAGATTCTAATGAAGTCTCCTAGTTTTTTACTAGCATTTGGTTCCTGCTGGTAACACTTCTTGGCTTGTTAAACATATAGCCCATTCTTTACCTTTGACATCATAAGGTGAGATATATATATATAGAAGGACACTATTCATACCAGCTTTGGGGGCTCTGGAAATCTATTATGACCTCATCTAAACTTCATTATATCTATAAAGACTCAATTTCCAAATAAAGTTACATTTATGGGTACCATTAGCTGGAAACTTGAATGTATCTTTTGAGTCATTTAGTTTAAGTCTCAAATGGCAAATTCATCAAAGGATTGATACAGTAAAGGACACCAACTTCATTTAGAAGATTCTAATGAACTGTTGATAAGGTAAGAAAGAAGAGCCCAAGGGCAGATCTAGGAAGGCTAAATTTGAATATCAAAGAGTTCAGATGATAACAAAAGAAAAGCTTAAAAAGAACTGGTGTGGCTTTCTGAGAAAATGAATTTTTTCTCGGACTGCCAAGAAAAATCATATGGGGGAGAATAAAATGACTAAATTGAGAACTTATAGTGCACTGGGCAGAACACTGCATGTATTGTTTCAGTATTCCTCAAGCCTTAAGAAATAAAAGTATCTCCGTTTTCTAGATAAGGAAGTTTGAATACAGGAAAGTTAACTCACTGTTTAAAGGTTACTTAGCAAATAAAGTGCAGTGCCAAGGATAGAACCCAACCCAAGTCTATTTTACAGTAAAACTATGCCTTGTCATTTACAGAGTAAACCTGCACGAAGTTAACAAATAATTAGGTATGTTTGCCGTATGCTGGGTTTCTGATCCTAAGGCATGCCAGGCTAAATTCTGCCAACTCCCTTAAAGTAAGGTCTGTCTGCATTTCCACCCAGAGCAAACAGCTTAAATAACTCATATCTCAGAAAACCAGATGTCAGAGCATTTTGATTCAAAGTGGGATTGAGCTTAACCTCCAGATACATCTCCTAGTGACCTACTGCTGTGTTAGATCCTGCTGGACTGCTTCAGGACTGGATGGTTAAGAGTGGTGGTTCATTTAAATCTGCATATTTCTGATGACTCGTGAAGATGGGCATGTCCTTCTTATGGCTATCCTTCCAATTTTACTTCCTTCTCTCTCAATTGCCTTATACCTTTTGCAATTTTTCTATTGGATGGCTTGATCTTTCTATAGCATTTTAATAGCATTTAAAGCATTTTAAGTATGATAGGTGTCATTTTCTGTGTTACAAATATTCCTTCCCATTAAGTTGTATTTCAGTTTGTTTCCTTTCTAGTAACTTGATTAACAACATATTCCCTAAAGAAGATTAAACAACTATCCTACACTTTTTGTGCCTGTATTTTTATATAAAAAAATAATAATTTTTTAATTGACAAAGATCTCAAAGTCAGGTATTGATTAGTTCCTTCTTTCCACATTAATTCAATATTTTACCTTCGTTGTATCTTAAATTGCAATTTATATATGAATTTTATATGAGACTTTCCCATTGGCTTAACTAACAATCCCCTTTTCAATACCAAGTTTAAAATAAAAGCTGCATCAAGAACTTATTATTTGACATAGTATCTTAATAGCTTTATTAATTTTCAGATTTTATTTTCTAGTATGCATTTTTCCTTTCCTAAAAAATATTAGAATTTAGACTGAAGTGTAGTGTAACAGTTCTGCACTTGCTCGATATATTAAAGGTGCTAGGTTCAACCCATTGTGCCCCCCTGCCCTCCCTCTGCCTTCTTCTTGCCCTCCTCCTGCCTTCCACGTGCCCTTCCCTAACCTCCAAAATAGGGAACAAAAGGAAAGCAGAATCATGCTAAACTCATTACATTGGAATTTTTTATAGCAAGAATAAAATTAATCTAGTGAGACAATATAACATGTTTATATTAATATTTATAAAATGGTTCCTGCCTATTTAATATTTTTATTATTTTTCTTTTTATTTTTTCTTTTTATATATAATTATTTCTCATTTAAAAGAACTTTTTTTTTTCTGAAATATCCTATTTATTGCTGCCGGAAACAAAAAACAAAAGTATTGGTTCTTACAAATCTGTTCCTTATGTATTCCTGAAAGGTATCTCTGGCATGGTAAGCCAGTTAAAGCTGTCTTGTCTTTGTAATGCTGATATGAGTTCAGGTGTTGGTTTGCATGCCCTTTTGTTGAAATCAGAGCACAGGCTCAAGCCAACCAAACTGCCAGCTTGAAAGAGGGACAGAGCTAAGCTGTTGTCAGTTGCTGAGAAAGGGAGAATCACTCTCTTGGGGGCAGGCTACTGATAGGTATCCACATCCCAGTGGATGGCTTCACACTCATGTGTATATGGGAAACACTATCTGACTTAGGGCTTATTAACTTTATAGAAAAGAACATAAGTTGGGAGGGTAATGGTGGATGGAAATGATAAAATAAAAAAGAAAGAAACATTGTACAAAAATATAACAATCTCAGCATGTAAATAAAAATTTATTTTTTAAAATTACCATTTGTAAAGGTGACTTGGTGATTAACTCCTAAACCGGGAATGATAATAATCTAAGGAGTTTCAGCATCAATCTTTTTCCTTTCACAAGCTCTTTATTACATCTTAGAAATATAAAGATGTGAACTTTGAACTTTATCTTAATAAGAAGTATATTGCAAGTATGTTGGCAATTGTTTTTATATACAGATGACAAATATTTACTTATTTTAAGTTCCCGAATACTAGGCCTAATATTAAGATATGTTTGCACTCACGTAGTGCATATGAATACAGCTATTCTTTTTACTACTATTCTTTTGAAAAACAGGTGTTACATGGTCTTGATATTTGTCAAACTGAAGGAAATACAACTGTAACATTGAAACTAGTGGGGGAAAGTGTTCATTCTGAAGACCTGCTTAAAGACTTAACTTACAGAGTCATCAGATCATCCTGATGTGTCTGTCTCATTGCATCAAAAATAAAACTTCTCTTTTACATGTGTTTTGGAAAATAACTTCAAAGGTAAACAAATGAGCTGAAAGCAAGGAGATTTTAAATGGGTGGAAACAGATACATCTGACTTCCACCCTGATTTTTGGTTGTGTTCTGGGCTGCAGAAAAAATTCAGTCCATCTTAAAGCAATGACAATTCTAAATGACTATATAATAAGGCTTAACTCTTGAATAAATAGTAAATTTGTTTAGAAATCATATGACAAGTCTTCCCTATTTTATAATAGGAATTTAAGTTATTATATGCATGATTTTTGTGTTTTCAGGTGCAGTTTTCTGGTTTTCACTTGGATTATATATAGTTACTTTATTAAAAAATGTTTTCTAAATTTTTTAGAGAAAAATAATGCTGAAAAGAAACCACCTGGTAAGAAAAGAATATATAAAAGATATAAATTTTTGTTTTTGGTAAAGAACTATTTTTTTAAAAACACCTACATGTTTACAAGATAACCTGTTGTTAAATGTTTAGGAAAAAATGTAATCTTTTTGCTAGACAAACTTAAAATGTAAATTCAAAAGTTTTTTTTAATGTACTGGCCTACTATAAGGATATTTTCATATGGTTTCAGGCCTTTTACTCCCCTCCCCCCACAAACCTTCTTCCTTTCTAGCTGATATCTATGATGACTGAAAAATAGGATACATCTTCTGATTAAGCCCGAGTTTCAGTTTGGGTTTGGGTTTGGGTTTGGGTTTGTTTGTTTGTTGTTTTATTTCCCTGCTGGGAATGAACCTAGGGGCTCATGCATACTAGGCAAGTACTCTACTCATGCTATTGGTCTCCACCTTGGTTTCAGTTTTAATTGTCATGAGCTTAAATCAAAAACTGTCAAAAATTGGACAGAATATTACAAATTATTTCTTGACATTCTGAAGTAAAAATGGTCTCACTACTTATCTTGATGCTTAATCATATATCTTATAGAAAATAAAAACACCTCAGCTTTGGATGAATTATAGAAAACCCATTTAAGTTTGGATGACATTTTTGGCATTTAAGTGACAAAATTTCAAATAGACAGTATTTCTGAATTAACAAAATTAAAATAACTCTCATCTAAACTATGAAAAATGGAAGTTTTACAGTGTTGCTTGGAGTTGTGTTTCTGGTGCTGATAATGGTTATTGTAATTCAGAAATAGACTGCCTGTCTTCTTAAAGTCCTATAACAAAACCAAGATCACATAAAGAAAGAACTCATAGATATAAAAGGTGAAATGTCAGGCAGTGGTGGTACAGGATTTTAATCCCAGCACTTGGGAGGCAGAGGCAGGTGGATCTCTATGAGTTCAAGGCCAGCCTGGTCTACAGAGTGGGTTCTAGGACAACCAGGGCTACACAGAAAACCCTGCCTTGAAAAAATAGCAAACAAATAAATGTATGTGATGAAAATGTGCAAATAGGAGAAGTTACAAAGCATTATTGCGACACAATACACTGTACTTGCCTACCCTGGAGACCTGTATAAAGTTTATATGAACATCTCTAGAATCCAGTATAAACTTTGTAGTGTTTGGAGATAAAAAATTAGGGAAAAGTCGAAGTGAATGTTAAGTCTCAGTCATTTTAGGAAAAAAGTCACACCTCCTTAACTGCTTTTCTTTTTCTCTTGATTCAAAACTCTTCGGCAAGTCAACACCAAAAAGTGTGTTTGCCACAAAGGGTTCTGCTCAGAAAAACAGAGGCGTGAATCTGTACTGCTGAAGAAAGTAAGGAGCCTGGGCTTCCAGCTCCAGAAAAGGACTGACTACCTCGAGTCTTCACACATGCCCAGAACACATCCATAGATGCTGAGCTAATGCTTGCTGAATTGAAACTTGATGGGAAACAGATAGCGCAGTACTCCTACTAGTTGTATTTTGTGAGGGTAGCTTAACAATTAATCCATTTGGACTATGACATTCAAGGTCAGGAATGTTCTTCCTCACTCCATATTCCTGGAAGTCCTTCCCAATATATTATATTCCGTTTTCTTTTCTGGATATAATTCAGAGACTATGCAAAAATTAAAAAAGAGATTTAAGGGCTAAGGATGATAGAATGCTTGCTTGTTCTGCATGTGCAAAGCCCTGGGATCAATCCCTAGCAGGACATAAACCCGGTGTAATGGTAATACATGTAATATCAGTTCTGAAGTTGAGGCCAGTTTGGGATAGAGGAGACCTTGTCTCAGACAGATAGGGAGGAGAGAGAGAGAGACAAAGAGAGAAAGAGATAAAGAGACAGAGAAAGTCAGACAGAAACAGAGAAAGAGAATCAAAAATAAAAATAAATAACAAAAGCAGACAAAAACAAACAACAAAAACAAGAGAATAAGTTTTTTTTACTCTTCTCTTAAAGTTCAGTCATATTTTATGAAAAATAATGAACTTTTTTATTTTTGCTGAAGTTCAAGAATAACAAAGGAATGATTAAAGATTTTATCAATTCAGCCTTCACTCAGGAGATTTCTGTGTGGATCAGGTACTCTTGCAGCTAGGTAATGTTGATTATTACATATAGTACACCAGAAAACACAACTCAGAAAATCTGGACAGAAAACCCCAAAATAGACCCTTTGGCATGTAGCTTATTTAAACCGATTTAATCTGAGTAACTTTGGATATAATTCTCGAAAGCTGACTTTTGCACAAGTAACTTTTGATCTAAAATAGAATTTTTCACTAGCGAAGATTTCTCTGGGAAAAAGAGTTGATCCCACATAACTCATCACCTGAGAGTTGTTTTGGGTTTTTCCCCCAGTGCTAGGATTCAGGTTCAAGTCCTCATGAATCTAAGCATACAAGGCCCATTGGACTACACCCCTCCCCAGAAGCCTATTGTCTACAGAATAAGAAACTTTCATCCACAGAATAATTCCTTCTCTGTTGTGGATTTGGTTTACTGGTTCTATTGTGTTAATTGGGTTCTTAAAATTGCACAAGAATCCAGCAAGTAAGATTCTGAGGGTCACTGCCCCCAGTTGGTTCTGATTGGTAAATAAAGTTGTCAACAGCCAATGGTTGGGCAGGGAGACAAAGGCGGGACTTTAGGATTCCCAGGCAAGGGGACCAAGAGAAGAAGAATCACTATGCCAGGAAAGGAAGACTATCCAGGCTTGAGAACTGCAGAAAAGAGAGATGCCAATCATGTAAGATCCAGGAATGATTGCCCCCCCCACACACACACAATTGGGTCTAGGATAGCAAAGATGGAATGTTGATTTTAGTAAATAATAACTCAGGAGTTTTGGAGGGAAGGTGTTAGCAATGTGGAAGTTTGAGAGTGACCCGGCCATTGAGCTGTTTAAGGCATATTTAAATATAAGGGTGTGTGTGTGTGTGTGTGTGTGGTGTGTGTGTGTGTGTGTGTGTGTCATTTGGGAATCCAGAACATTTGGCCAGGTAGCGAGGAACTTAGGATGGACCTATGTCAGGATCTGTGTGTAGCTCCATCTTTGATAAGCCTTGCACTGGCCTGTGCTCCATCCACCCACTCCTGAGAGTCTGGTGAGCCTATTAAAGGCAACATGGATGTAGTCCTGGAGCCCCTTCTCTCTCTCTAGTCATAAGCCCAAGGCCCAGCCTTTATGTCATCTAGACTGTAAAGGAACACACATCTGCACAGTCCCACGGAAGACCTTCTCTCTGGATTTCAGGAGGGGTGAGATAACCTCAGCCCTGCATTTCCACATGGAGACAGCATGGTATTCATATCACATCAGCAATTCTCTCCAAACAAGTTTTCAAAGTACCCTGCAGCTTCCACTTCTAGTCAGTCCCCTTTGGCCTTTGCCGTAGGTGCTGTCCCTCCTGTTCAACATCTGGGTCACACTACTCCTGACACCAAGCGTACAGTGTCTCATGCTCTTAACTAAACATTCTCTTGGAACATACAATTTTCTTTTAACATTTAGTGTGTGTGTGTGTGGTGTGTGTGTGTGTGTACACTGTGATATGCAAGTGAATATCAGAGAACAACTCACAGCAGTCAGTTCTCCTCAGTCTAACATGTGGGTCCAACTAATGGAACACAGTCTTTTCTGTGTGTGTTGGGGGGAGGGGGGCTCACCCGGTGAACCATCTCACCAGCCTGAACATTCTTTTTTCTTCCAAGACTGTAACAGATTAATGAGGCTTTTGAGGAAAATGACCATAAATAACAGGAAAAAATGAGAGTGTACTTACTACTGCAAATCTGTGGCAACTGTTCAGGATTGCTCTGCTAGCCCACCCTGAGACCCAACTTACAACAATGCACCCATTCCCTTTGACCCTGCCATTTCCAGCTTGGCAAACCCAGCTTCTCTATCACTTCCATGTAGCTCTGCTTACTGGAAACCCATTCTTTGTGAGGTCAATTCTATTTTTCTTAGTTTTCAGGCAGGAGAGAAGGCCAGGGGTGGTTCCTAGAACACCAACCTAAGGTCTCTGCAGAGCTAAGGGAAGGAAAAACCAGGCCACCACAATAGACATCAAATGCCAGAGCTCAATGAAAAGGACAAGATGCAATCAGGGTCTCTGAAATCTAAGATGTCAAGAGGGCCTGGGTTGTAACTCTCCACTCTACACAAAGCCCTGTGGTGGATCCCTAGCACTGTAAAAGGAAACTAAGTAAGATAAAATAAAAATTCAAGATGGAATACTGCCAGGATATTAGGACATGGTTACCAGAGGTGGGCCCTGGAGGTGAAATCGAAGCCAAGTCGTGATTTTTAAATAGGAACATTTATTTGTATAGCTTGTGGCAATTTTCAAAAATGTATTTGTATTCATTATCTAAACATCAAAATAATATTAGTAAATTATCTTGTTTCATTTATATTTTTATCATGTCAGCCATATTCCCACAAATAATTTGGGCTTTGGTTGGCATTATTATCATTAATTTTCTCTTGCTCCAATTGATTGTCTCAGTGGATCATATTATTTCAGACTGAGAGAGTGCTCTCCCCATAGGACATGAGGTACTGATTAAGGTCTAAGCAGAGTCTCTAAGATATGGATATATTCACTTTTAATTATTTTGATACAGAAATGTATAGATATTTCAGATTAGATATGTCCCCTAGAGCTGTCATTTGCCAAACTATAAGAATTTTGTAATTTTTGGTTGCTTGCCTATTACTTGTTCATGGTACTTGAACTCGAACCCAGAGCCTCACACATGCTAAGCTCCACTCCAGCCCTTCATCATGACATCTCTGTCACTTGTCATGGCCCATGACTCTCCAGGAATCTGATCTACACTGTCCCTCCCACAGCTTTTAATCTGACTTCCTTTGTTCTTCTTTAGTATTTAGTCTGCTTAATTTCAGGATACTATAACCAATTTTTGGTAGTTTGGGAGCTAACTTATGTAAATTAAAAGCCTGTTGTAAAAGGCAATTACATAAAAAGTCCAAACAAGGAAAAAGCACTCATTAAATGAAATGGAGTGACTGTCTCCAGGAAGGGTCAGGCTGAAGCACAGTGATAGTGTTACCAACTCTTCTACTAAACTCCATTCACCTCGGTGTTCTTCCTGAATGCCCAACTGAGTAACCTTCCAGTTTCTGGTCTTTGGACATGCAAAACTGATGTGACCATGGATGTGACTGAGGAGGGCAAGAGCCCGTCAGACAGCAAAAATGAACACTGCTAAACACTAAGATCTCCCTACACCCCTCTGGTCTCAATATGTTGTCCATCTGGCATGAAACTTGCCATCCTTGGATCTTGGCATTCCAAACACAGGAATTACAGACCCATGCCCAGATTCAATTTTCTCATTAAAACTTTGATCATCGTCCATACAAGTGCCTTCCACTATCTCCTCCAGTTTGCCTAATGTATCGGAAAATCAATAAGGTTAGTTTGGGTTCCACATCGACAGACTCAACTAAGAAAGACTGCAGAATGTTTGAGGAAAACAATGCATCTTTAACTAAGATAAATGTTTTTCTTGTTCTTCTGTAAACAATGCAGTGAATTTACAACTGTTTGCACATGTATTTCCTATCAAACACTGTGATCGCTCAGATCTCTAGAAAGAACTTCACAGGAAGATGAACGTGAATTCTATCAGTCCTGAACCATTTCAAACTAGGGACTTGAATATCTATGAGCTCTGGTATCTGAGGGGTTCTGGATCAAACTGCCTCCCGCACCCCCATTGATACCAAGGGCTGATTATTCAACTACTACCATGAGTGGAATAGTTTGGGTATCCTGGTATTAATTTGCTCAAATTCTTTATATCTAAGATGTACACATTGGTTATCTCCAGCTCATATATGTTTAGAAGTTTAGTGGTCATTTTTGCCTGAGGACTGCCTACTCTTAGCTGCCAAGATTTGGACAGTATGATGCAACAGGATTTACAGGAGCCTCTTGTTGCTGTTTCAGTTAGCTGCTTATCCACCCCCTCCTCTGGCTCTGAGGAAAAGGGCTCCACTTTGCAAGAACCTGTGACTGTTGCCAATATCGTTGCCTGTGTGGTGCACATTTGCCATTCACTGCCAGGAGCAGTAAAAATGAACTCCCCCCTTTGGCTAGGAATCTTCATTTTCCTTCCCTGCTTGGTCTCGGGAGGGAAGGCAGGGGTAATAAACTTGCTTGTGTACTTATCACAGCTACGAGGTTGGGTCTCCCATCTGTATAAAGAATCATTTCTCTAGCAGTGACGACAACACATACGAACCATCTGGGAAACTTTAAAAGCACACGAAATGCCTGGGCTGGGCCAGATAAATGGATACGGAACCACTGGGTCTGATCTGGGCACCAGCAAGTTGTTAAAGCTCCTAGATGCTTTCATACACAGCTGAGGTTGAGCTCCGCTACACTCAGCTGCTTTTGCAACTGGAAAATTAGTTGTTGATTCAGCAAAGAAAATATTTAAATCTTCTTGTCCTTGGCATTATCCTTCATAATCCTAATTTTAAAATATCAAAGACTGTCTTCTTCTTGCCCACCAAGTGTTTATTTTTTGCCCCCTTCTGATCCCTAAATCTTATGTGGTCCTTAGGGAGATGGCTGCATGTCTACCTCATCACATTCTTATGTGACAGATGTGGTGTGTATGACTAATCCACACTGGGGCCACAGCGGTGCCAGAGTCAGAGACTCATTCTTTCCCTTTTAGCATTTCTCATCACCTTCCTCCAAGGATACTGATGGGCTGCCAATGAGGTGCAAGGAGAGGCATACTCTTGCATACAGGGCTCATAAAGATTCTTGGGGCACTGCTTTGACGTTCAAGGTGTCTGTAGTCTAGTCTTCTTGAACTAACTAGACCCAAGACAGTGTGTAGTGTCTTAAGAGAGGTTTAGAATTTTATACTTCAGGATGGTGGGGTCACATTAGGAAAAGTCTTAGAGCCAAGGGCATAGTTCAGTAGAAAAGTACTTGCCTTGTATATACAAAGCCCTCCTTCCATCTGGAGCAGAAAACAAATGGAAAAATCTTAAATGCTAGTACCTTGGACTTATAAGCAGGTGGGGTTTGTGAAATACAACAGGTGGCATGGTGGCATAGCAAAGCCATGTATTAGATTATTTTAGCATCTGGACAACGAGTAAATTATGGCAAGTGAAGTATAACTCTAGTTAAGGCAGGGTATTCTGTGAGGAGGCTACTTAATAGTTATTAATAAGAGCCTGACAAAAACTATTGATGGTGGAAAGAAAATCAAAACAATGATTACTCTGAGTAGAAAAGGTGGAGAAAGCAGAGATGAGAGCAATTCAGGACAATGGTAATATATTCTTGCCTTTAATTTTTTTAAATTTATATTTAAGTGGTGCTAGGAATCTATCCCAGGGTCCCACACACACTGAACATGTGTTCTACCTCTGTGTTATACCAAAAGCCCCATATACCTTGATAAGGATTTGGAGCCTCAGAGCTTGTCTGTAAACATCAGTGAATGTATATGTAAGGTTTGCATTATATTACATGTAAATGTAATATAATGGAAACACTACAAACAAATACAGAACTCAGCTGAAGATCTGCATTTTGAAGTGCTGAGAGGGAAATGCATGCATCAGTGCCTGTAATCTACTTTAAAATGTATTAAAAGTGAGGCTGGACAGAAGGATGAAGAACTGGGGGAAAAGGCCTTGGGTACATCACTCATCGATTAAAGCATTTGTAGTGTGAGTGTTAAGACCAGAGTTTTGGTACCTAGCACCTACCCACATACCAGGCAGCCATGACACTTATAATCCTAGCACTCATGAGATAGAGAGAGCAGATCCCTAGAGCAAGGGTTAGGGTTAGGGTTAGGGTTATATTATTAGTCAGTTATACTATTCAAAATGATAAACTGTCCATGTGAAATCCTGACTCAGTATATAAGGTAGAAGGAGATTGAGAAAGACACATGACATCTGGCTTCCTTACACACACATGTACTAACACATACAGATGTATATACACATGCACATACACCACAAACATATAACACATGCAAAAAAAAGAAAGAGAACAAGAGAGAGAGAGAGAGAAAGAGAGAGAGAGAGAGGAGGAGGAGGAGGAAGAAGAAGCAGGGTAGTGGCACAATCACAGCAGAGCCCAGGTACTTGTTGTACTTGCAATGTTGGTTTCTTTTATAATAACAAAATGTGTGAGACTAAGGTTCACAAGCAGAAAACGAGGTCAGTAGAAGCTTATACCTTGAGTTGGTAACTGAATGGCATAAGGAGTATGTGAGGGCATCACTGAATGTAGGGAAAGAGGGACACAGAGCAGTGGAAGAGAGCAATGGAAGCTACTGGGAACTCCAGTGACCACACTGCTAGGAAATTCCGTGCAGGTGGCATTGAGCTACTCACACTAGGCACCAGGACCTGTCATGGGTGTTTCGTGTAGCTTCTGGTTCTCACAGTAACCACACATGGGAAATACTATCAGATCCATTTTACAAGGGAGGAACAAAAGTTCAGCCTGATTAAGCAGTAAAAAGATTAAGGAAGTCAGTGAGGTTAGAGGAAAAAAGCTACGTGTCTGATTCTGCGGTGAAAGTACATGGAGATAATAGTTACTAAATTTCCTGTATTTAAGGTACAAAGTGCAGGGTTTCCAGGAACTCTGTCAATGCTTTCTACATGCAGTCAAATTAATTCATCCTTTAAACAATTACCGATTATTAATTATAGGTAATTAATCATTATTCCTCCATGTAGAGCCAGAGGACAACTTTGTGGAGTCCATTCTTTTACCTTTATAAGAGTCCCTGGGATTGAACTTGGGATGCTAGGCTTGCAGAGCCAGTCTTTACCCACTGAGCCATATCTCTCACCAGTCCCAACGTGTCCTTTTGCTCCCATCATTTCCTACCATACCCTGTATGTAGAGTTTGTAGAGCAAGTGCTAAGGTGAGATCTGCTCTCTTAGCCGTTTCCAGTGTAGAATACATGCAGTATTGTTCTCTGTATTGACTATGCTATGGTCAGAACACCCATTTCCTACAGTTCTGCCTCTGGTGAGCACCACTCAACCCTCTGTTTATATGTATTCATTTTATAGTTTATTAATCTCACAGCTCTGGGGATTAGACAATGCATCTTTAAAATCCTGGGAATTCTAACTCAGGTCCTCATGAATTAGGAGTATTCATTCTTACCAACTGCTCCATCTCCCCGCCCCCACCCCACTCAGTGGTTTTCAGCAACACATGTCTGTGAGACCATGTACTAGCTCTCTATATGGCCCTTGCTTGTTGCACTTGATGTGCCGAAGGTTCACCTACATTATCACAAATGACAAGATGACCTCTCTCCTAAGGCTAAATAATATTTTTCATTATATTCATACCTACACCACATTTGCTCTGTCTATTCACTGAAGGACCAGGTGGCTTCTGTGTCTTTGTTATTGTGAATAAAGCTGCAGTGAACATGAGAGTCCAGCTATCTCTTTTAAATAAGGAGTTGGGAGCTGGGGAGAGGCTCAGTGGTTTAGAAAAGATCTGAATTTGGTTGCCAGCTCCCATGTCAGGTGACTCAGAACTGCCTGTCACTCTGGCTCTAAAGGAATCTGACACTCTCACCAGTAATATAGCTGGGTCTTCAGGTAAAACTACGTCTAATTTTCTAAGAAACTGCGAAATTGATTTCCAGAGTGGTTGTACAAGTTTGCCCTCCCACCAGCAATGGAGGAGTGTTCCCCTTGCTCCACATCCTGCCAGCATGTGCTATCACTTGAGTCTTTGATCTTAGCAGTTCTGATGAGTGTAAGTTGGAATCTCAGAGTCATTTTTATTTGCACTTCCCTGATCACTAAAGATGTTGAACTTTTCTTTAAGCACTACTTGGTCATTAATTAGATTCCTCTGTTGAGAATTCTGCTTAGCTCTGTATCCCACTTTTATCAGACCATTTGGAATTCAACAACAGAAACTCTGCAAACTCATGGAAACTGAACAACTCTCTACTGAATGACCACTGGGTCAGGGAGGAAACAAAGAAAAAAATTAAAGACTTTCTAGAATTCAATGAAAATGAAGGCATAACATACCCAAACTTCTTGAACACAACGAAAGCAGTGCTAAGAGGAAAGTTCATAGTACTAAGTGGCTTCATAAAGAATTGAAGAGATACTAACAGCTTAAAAGCACACTGGAAACCTCTAGAACAAAAAGAAGCAAACACACTGAAGAGGAGCAGTTTCACTTTTGAGTATAAGTTTTCAGGAGGCTCTGTACTCTGTCTCGGGGCCTAGCTCCTAGTCTTTCCAGCAGTGGTGTGGAGTGATTTGTTCTCTACGTCCTTCCTATACTTGCCATCTTATGGCTTTTACAAAGTCAACCTAATAGGTCTGAGCTACCTAATAGTGACTTTGATTTACATCTCCTATTGACTGGTAAAGCTGAACATCGTTTTATGTGTTTCTGATATACTTGTATTCTTTTCTTATCTTTCCTTCTTTCCTGTCTTTCTTCTGTTTGTTTGTTTGTTTGTTTGTTTGACACAGGGTCTTACTATGCATCTCTGTCCTAGAACTAGCTTTGTAGACCAGGCTGGCCTCAAACTCATAGATATCCACCTGCTTCCACCTGTTTCCCCCTGCCCCTGCCCCAGCTCTTTCTTCTTATTCTTTTCCATTTTCTATATCTGTTCTGCTACCAGAGTACCATATTGTTTTAACTACAATAGTTTTCTGATATAATTTGAAATCAGGAAGTGAGAGGCTTCCAGCTGTGTTCTCCTTTCTCAAGATTGTTTTAATTATTTGGAATTTCTATAGTTTTTTATGAATTTTAGGGCTTACCCCTACTTTGTAAAAAAAAAATACTATTGGCATTTTGGTAGTGGTGGTGGTTTAAATCTGTAGATTGCTTTGGCAGAATTTTAAGATTAATAATTCCAATTAATGTTTGTATTATGTACCAATTAATCTAAGCATAATGTTTATATAAAAGAGTTGACCTGGGTGCTTTGATTTTGTATTCTTCAACCTCTGAACTCATTTGATGATTCTAACATCCATTTTATGAAGTCTTTAGGTTTTATTTTTTAACAGATAACATCATTTTCAAATGGGAACTTTTGTATTGTTTTCTTCTTTTTGAATACCTTTAGTCCACCTCACTTACTTTGCTTTGTCTAGTATCTCAGTATTATATCGACTAAAAATAACAAGAATAGCTTTGAAAGCATGTCAGCTTTCCCCAATGAATATGTTGTTATCTGTTCTCTTTTCATCAATCTCTTTCATTGTATTGGGGAAATTGCTTCTATCTCTATTGTGTTTGTAGCATTTGTTTTTCATGAGTATTTGACTTTGTCTTGTGCTTTCTGCTCCTGCTGAGTTATCCCATGGTTTTCATCTTGCATTCTCTCTCCGTGGTGCCTTACACTGATGAATCTGCTTAGGCAGAATCATGTCACATTCCAGGGCAAATTGCACTTGGTCTAATTAGACCAAGTGCTACTGAATTCAGTTTGATGGTATTTTACAACGATTTTCATGAGATGTTGATATTCAGCAGAACTGGGGATGTGTGACCTTTTGAAAATACAAGGATAAGGCTACAGACCCAGATTTAGTGATTGGGTAGCCTTGGGGTCTGAGAGGCGGCAAATATGAGAACTAGGAAGAACAATAATTGGACTGAGGTAGACAAATGTAACTCAGAAGAGAGGAGTTTGAAAGTACAGAACATAGAAGCTGAATGTTGATGACATCCATAGCTGGAATAGGAGGAAAAGAGGCACTAGAGAGTTTATAGGGGCTAGAGCTTGCTCTAGTGATCGCTAGGGGTGGAAATAAAACCAACTCCCTTTGGTGGTTCCAAGCCTGGGCCCCATGGGGTCTGCCAGCAGTTCCTATTCCTGAGTGTCCTGATCCAGTCAGCATTGCTCCATCCTGCTGCAGCTGCCCTCCTCCTTCTGTTTTTCTTCTTTAGTTCTTCTTCTCAACAGCTTGAGTCTTGTCTGTGATGGTTTCCAGCACAATAGACATATCTTGACTATCAATTTGAGGAGCTCTATACATTACCCACTTTGTGGTTGTACACTGTGGGGGCAGGGGTGGGGGTAAGCTGTCTCTTGCACTTGAAAAAACGAACAGCTTTTTGATCATGGCAAAAGTCCCTGCTGTTCTCTCATGCTCAAAAACACAGCAGTATTTCAACTTATTCAGCCAGTTGAGACATAGAGCCACGTTTATACTGTATACCCATATAGTGATTTTCCTCCATTCATACGTGGTCTGATAAATAGAAGTGGGGAATAGTATAGAATTAGCTGGGTTATTGTCATAGGCTGAAGGAAGTAATTTGGAAAAAAGAATCCAACCCTGCTTCTCTGGGGAAGGCAGAGGGATTGAACTATGGTGAAAACTTTGAAGAGAAATGATGCAGAGATGGCTCAGAGGTTAACAATCCTGGCTGCTCTTCCAGAGGACTCAGGTTCAATTCCCATTACCCACATGGCACAGCTCACAGCAGTCTGTAACTCCAGTTCCAGGAGATTCTTCAGAACTCTTCTGGCCTCCATGGATACCAGGCTTGTAAGTGGTACACAAATATATATGCAGACAGAACAGCAATATGCATTAAGTTGTTTTTCTTTTAAAAAAGAACTTTGAAGAACTTTGCCTCTTTCTATTGCCTAACTAGCTAGTAAACACTGTGATATAAATATTCATGAAACTCTCAGCTCACCTTTTGCAGTTTGCCAAGGGAATAAGTTGCATACAAATGATTTTTAAAGAAGTCATTCAATGAAAAGGACTGTTGAGTATTTTAAGAGCACTGTATTGGGTCTAAAGGGTGGCTACCAAAGGTAGGGTAGAAACACTGGTGGTAAGGAATTTGAAATGATTAACATAGGGCTGTAGAGTGTTGCCAAAGTTTGGATATAAAAGGAAAAAATAAAAGAACGATAGATGTCAGATAGGGAAAACATCAAAGTAACACTTAGTATATAAAGACAGGAAAATTGCAAATTGAGGCTAGCCTGGGATACACAAAGAGAGTCTATCTCAAAACAAACAAACAAACAAACAAACAAACATACAAACCCTCAAACTAAAACATTAAGAGCTCCTGGTTTAAAAAAACTTAACATGATAAATCCTGATTGAGCTTGTTACATGCCAAGCATCACACTGGACACTGAGGATGTAAGCAACATAATACTATACTCTTCACGTTCAAGTATCTTGAACTCTATTTGGAAGCATATATGCATTAGTCCATATTAGAAGAAAGACTTTATTAAAATTATAGCATCAATATATTTTATAAAGGAGGAAATGGTTCTGGAAAAATGGCTCAGCAGCTAACAATGCATGCTGCTTTTCCAGGGTCTGGAATTTAGCTCCAGCACCCAAGTCAAGCAGCTCACAGCTGCCTGTTACTCCACTTCTAGGGATCGAGCACCCACTTCTGGGGACACAAACAGACAAATTATCATCATCATCATCATCACAGCAGCAGCAGCAGCAGCAGCAGCAGAATCACTATTATTATTATTTTACAAAGAAAGAAACATTGTCTTGGGGCTTTGACAAAAGCTTCATGGAGGAAAAGGCAGTTAAGATGAGCCCTAATGGCAGCAGTAAACTTGTAAAAGGTTCAGACCTTAGTAAGCCTCTTGATCTTAGCACAACTGACTCCATGATGGAAGTACTATACAAGTCATAAAACTTAGCACATAGACAGCACCACCTGCCAAAATGAAAACAAAGACCTAATCCATCAAAAGACTGGGAAAGTCTCTAAATGTACTAACCTTGCTTTTTTGCTTCTATAGTTCTGCTTCTAACTTATCTTGAAGTATCTCAAATCACGGTATGGATTTTGTTCTTTAAACTCACCTTAAGAAAGGCTTGATATGCTGGGTGATGGTGGCGCACACCTTTAATCCCAGCACTTGGGAGACAGAGGCAGGCAGATTTCTGAGTACAAGGCCAGCCTGGTCTACAGACTGAGTTCCAGGACAGCCATGGCTACACAGAGAAACCCTGTCTCAAAAAAACCATAAAAGAAAAAGGAAAAAGAAAAAGAAAGAAAGGCTTGATACATTAGACTCCTAAACATCCAATGTAGCCACTGACTAACTAATAAATAGTGACTTTCTATTGGCTTAAACCTATGTCCAGTCTTCTCTGGTGGATATTCTACAACAACCTGAGAAGAGGAGAAAGGAAAAGAGTTTCTAACAAGATACACACATGCTAAAAGAAGTATAGGGAGGAATTTGCAGACAGAAGTTAATGGTTCCATATAGAAGCATAGGAACAGGGAAGTAATTGTGCTGTAGTAAATGTACAAGAGCTTATCCTTTTTAGGACTGACTAAATGAGACAATATCAGAACATGAGGCTACACAGATACGCTAGTGTCAGATGGTTAAAGGGAAACTACTTAACATGGAATCGAGATATTAATTTGTAAGCAATAACAAAACTCAATCTGTGTAGAAAACAATAAAATGCTTCTTTAAAAAAAAAAGCTAGCTTCCAGGTTGTGATGGAATAGCATGGTCTGAACAATATTTCTTCTAATAAAAGTGGACCTATTTTAAGTGTATTTAAGTTTTAAATAAGAGTTTTATATAACACATATACATGCATTTATGTTTGTGTATATTTTTTTCAAAGGCATCAAGAAACTAATGATTTAAACAGAATTAGAAGGAAAAAGCCCTTCATAAAAGAGAACCATATGGACAACTGAGCCGACATTATATAGCCAATTTTTCCTTCTCAGGACATTTAAAAATTTGTGTTTTGAGAAAGAAAAGAAGACTTTAGGCAGAAGAGTTGAAGAGAAAATTAGTACTAAGAAATGAAAAAGCTAGCTAAGCTTAGAGGCCTAGTGGCACATGACTTTAAGTCCTGCACTCAGTAGAGAGAGGCCAGCAGATCTCCTTGAGTTCAAGGCCAGTCTGGTCTACATAGTGAGTTACAGGACAGTCAAAGCTAAAAAGGGAGGCCCAGTCTTGAAAAAACAAACAACAAACAAACAAACAAACAAACGTAGAAAAGCTGCCACAGCTACCCTCATCTCACACCAAAATGACAGGATAGATGTTTATAGGAAGAGAGGTGGGGACAGAACTCAATATTCTTGGACTTTTCTCAAGGCATACACTGCCTTGAGATACTGCATTCCCAGGTTGTCTTGAGATACTGGCTAGCAGCCAGGTGGCTTTTTAAATATTCCCTTAATTTGGTTAACCCTCCTCCTCTGCTCCTGCCTCCCTGTTCCCCATCCTTTCCTATTTGAGCCTTTCTATCACCACTACTTTCCTGTTTGTGTTTCCTGAGTACCAGGATTATAAGGTGTATGCCATCATACTTGCTAAAAATAACCTTTTGTGAGCTGGCACTGTGCGGATGAATACAGGTATAGCATTCATATGCCCCTAGGTTCAATCCCCAGCATGGAAAATAATTTTGTTAATCTCAAACTGATCTGATTAATGTAAGACACAGGTTCCTTTTGTTATTCACATGTCAAAATCTTGTTTTTCTCTTTTCTTAAAATCAATCCAGAGAATTCACACTACATTCCCTAGGATCCTTCATTGCTAAAATCTGAAAGCCTGCCTCACCTTAAAAAGCACAGAATTGGGTTTATTATGCTTGCTTTGTATGTTAAATTATAATAAATGGCATGGGTAGTATTGTTCAGTAACAATGACATTTAATCTTTTAAATACTATATTTAAGTATATGGTATTAATATAATTGTTAGTTGATTATCTTGGGTATAGAATGTTGACTAGTGCAACTGGGCAAGAATTTCTAGAAAAATTCATGAACTGCTAACTCAAAATCAAGCTGAGAAAGAATCAATTGTCTACATGAACTACATGAACTTACACAAATGACTTTGCCTTGAAGCACTAGTGTCTCTTAGTTAATGTTTTGTTCATGATTCAAAGAACAATGATTGTTTCTTGACTCAAAGAAATCTTTTTTTTTCCCCTTGAGCTATTTAATCCTATTTAGTCCAGACTGGCCTCCAACTTGCAATCTTTCTGTTTGCTTCCTGAGTCCTGATTTTACAACATATGCCTGACCAATCAGGTCACATTTAACAGAATTAGATCAGCTTTGCAAACAAGTAAGTCATACTGTGATTGTAAATGGAGTTTTGAGGTAAGTTCTGGCAGCCTCAGCTGGCTAGGATTGGCCACTCATACCAATTTGCTAATTAAGACGAGATGAGTATCTGTGAAGAGCTGAGAGAGGTTTAAACAATGGACAGAGAAGAGACAAATGGGTCTTGTGACCCCAAGTTTGTCTTCAGGGACCTGACATGAACTGTAAGCTTAGAGGGGGAAAACGGGGCAAGGAGGAAGAGGTATGTATAATTATGCAATCCTGGTCAAGATGCATTGATCATTGTGTCGGGTCTGATTCTGCTACATGGTCTGGGGACACTCTTATTGCTCTTAAGGAAGGGATAAATCTGCTTCCTAGAGCACAGTGAGTCCAGGGTGCAGCCTCTCCTTCATGGATAATTATCTGTATGCGAGGATGGAGTTGTGCCTAACAGGTTCTGCTGTTCCTGGAATCCAAGGTGACTGCGGCTGGTTTAGGAGCAAGTTGTTCTTTGTGTCTCCAGCAGCAAGAAGGATAAGCTTGGTTACGTAGCCACACTCTGAGTGGTGAGCATGCCTGTCCAGCATGAGTCCTGGCAAAGGCAGTTTCTAAGTGCCTGTTTCCTGGTTACTTTTACTAGAACCAAGGGCAATCATGACTGTAGACAGTAAAGTGACACTTTAGCAGAAACCAACCAAGAACCTCTCATTAGATTCTATTGCTGTTCACTGTTAGGGTGGGGCTTGTTATCTAGCGCCAAGGTAGACTGATCTTGCTTGAATTTCAGTTTCGAATATCTGGCTACATCTCTCCAGGCTGACGTTTCCAGTTTTTCTCTTCCCCTGTTTTCTTTTTATCACTGAAACCTCAAATTATCTGTTTTCTGAAGTCCTACAAGCTGCTCCTAGAGATTGTGATAAACCTTAAAGAAATTACCGTAAGCTGTCCTGTTTGGAGAGCTGTTGTGCCTGCTGCCCAGGAGCCCCTCAGGCAGTTCACCATAACAGCCAACACTATCTATTATCAAAGATATTGAAACCACAAACCGGGAAAATAGAAGACAATTGCCATCTTTGTTCTGCCACCAAAGCATGGTCTGGCTGTGGTATGGACTCAAGTGCTGGGTTTTTAAAACACTAATCTTTGCTTTTCTTCTTGAGTTCATGTAAATCTCTGCTATTAAGGGCTTACCCACTTCTGTAATTCAACTATCTTGTGTTTTTGTCCCCTTAGCTGACTAGGCTGACCTGTCTCAGGGAGTTCTGTGTGAATTTAATAGAGAAAGAACCAATGTGTTATGATTGGTGCTGGCAAAAAGTTGGGTTGTTTTGTGAGAAAGAGATTGAGTTTAGCTTCCAGATACTTTGGGGGGGGAAAGGATTCTTTGTTCAGGTCAGTAGAGGTGAACAATATTAAAGGGTCAACTCAAATCTAGGAGCAGGAAAATCTGCAGTCTAAAAACTCAGTTGTGGAGCTGTTTGCCATCTGAATGGCAATGGTCTCCCAACCATGCATTTGGAGCTCTTTATCCCCACCCCAAATGGGCTGCATTTTCCCCTTAGCCTTGATTATCAACTTGATAGGAGTAAAAGCTTTCTAGGACTACCAAACCTGCTATGCACCTGTAGGGACATTTCTAGGGAAGACTGACACAATATCACTTCACAACAGAAAACATCTCTTCCTGTCTGGATTTCCCATCACCTATCTCAAGACCTGGAACCAAACAGGTGCTCATTAAATGTCACTTAAGTGGACTGATCAGCACCAATCAATCAGGTTTTATTAACTTCCCACATCAAGCCTCAGCATTGACTTAGAAAAAAATTCTTGAGAGGCAAAGCACAGGAGAAAATGCAAAACGCAACAAACCAACCCACAATAAAGAAACAAAGCCCCAAATAAACAAAAAAACAGAAACTGACTTATACATGAACAGAAATAACCAGAGAGAAGTCTTGATGAAGAGGGTTTGTGGGGTGGGTTGGTGGGGCAGAAGAGTAGTTTCAATCAGAAAGCAAGGCGAGTGCTATTTGCCTTTTTTATGCTAATTGCATGGACAATCTTCCATGGTGGGTGGCTGATTTCTCAGGGATTTCCCTCCAGCTGGGATTAATGGTGGCAGTGTTTTTCAGAAGGTCTGCTGCAGTTGGAAAAGCAGGGTTCAGATAAGATTCTTTCTGCATTTCTATGGCTCTATGTATTTTCACCTTAAAATATTTTTTATAATAAGTATGAAAGATCGGAATGGTCCTCCACAGAAGTATGACTTAGATCACAGAGATCTGTAAACTCAAGGTTTTAAGGAAACAACAGGACTTAAATGTCTCTAAAAATGCAAAACAAAGCAGCCCTGCCAGCTAAAGGAGATCTCCTGAGCCTGAGATTTGTAGACCAACGTGGGAAGCCCAATGAGACCTTGGTTCCTAAAAACAAAACAAGATATAGTCTCTAGAATTAAGACATAATGTTCTATTTCTCAAAAGCTTTTTATTTAAATGTAAACTTTCAAAATCTGGATATCCCATCTTTGCCCAGAATAATGGGTATGCGCGTCAAAAATGAATTGGAATGTCCTTTCCTCTTCCCCTTCCTTTCTTCCTTCTTTCCTCTCTTCCTCTCACTTTCTTATTCCTTATATCCTACGCATCACCAAGTTGTTGAAGTAGTTGATGGCAGAGAATCAGTCCTGGCTCAAGGGCCAGGCTGTCCGTAATAACCTAATTATCAGCCTGTCCAGAACCCTGACTTTACTCAGGGGATGAGGGGTGGTGGTGGAGGGAAGTGTAGAAATCGCCACTGTAAACAGAGTTGTGTGCACATTTAAAAGAAAAAATTCTCTTTGTTAAGTGTTTATCTTAATACTTGTGAGACAGGATATTGTTCCAGGGGCATTCAAAAAATTTGCCTTTAGTTTTACTATTTGAAAAGATTTATTGAGTGCTATAGAACAGATCCCTTTGGAGAGGTCTTATTACTGAAAGAGCCTCAGGACTGAGTATTTCTTTTCCAAAAGCAAAAGAAATGCAGGGATGGCAAGAATCCATAGAAAGCACACATGACTTTGTACATAAGCAGCTTGGTTCTATTTCACCTGCAACATGGTAGTCCCTGAAGCATTCATCCTACAGACACCTCAGAAAAAAAAAAATGCCATGAAACGTTAGCTTTACTGTTTCCCTTCTATTTCTCATGCTGGAGTTCTTTAGTTCATATACCAGTTTTAGATCAGTTTTGAAGTTTTATGGGATGGGCTTGCTTGCCATTTTCCACCCTAGAAGTTACTTTATTTGAATACCAGGGTGTGTTTCTGCTTGCATACTGGCAAAGACTATTGGAAAAATAAAAGTGTGAAATTCAATTTTATTGCTACCAGAAAATATTAGCCATAGGGTGGAAATGTGAGAAACCTCCCACTTTGCGAGAGGAAGCCAGGATATCACCCAACTTCCCAATGAACATTGATTCCTTCTACTGGGCAAAGATAACTTATGGAGCTGTAACACTGGCTGCTGCCAAAGGCTGGGGAATGCTAATATCTAGGCTCATCTGGAATCTACAGTGCTAGTGGCTGCTACAGACTGTGTAATCTCAATCTCCTAGGTCTATGCAGAGCTATAGTTCTTACTGAGCATAAGGGCCCTGGGACTGAATGAGGACTCTAACATTAGAGAACACAATCTGCTGCTGGTCTCACCTACTGTGTTTTAGTTAGGGTTTCAATTGCTGTGAAGAGACACCATGACCAAGGCAACTCTTACAAAGGCAACCATTTAATTGGGACTGGCTTACAGTTTCAGAGGCTTGATTCATTATCGTCATAGCAGGAAGCATGGCAGCATGCAGGCAGACATGATGCTGGAGAAGGAACTGAGAGTTGTGCATCTTGATTTGAAAGCAACCAAGGGGAGTCTGGCATCCTCAGGCAGCTAGGAGGAAGATTTCTTCTGCAATGGGAGGAGCCTGAGCATAGGAGGAGACCTCCAAAACTCACCCCTACAGTGTCACACTTCATCCAACAAGGCCCCACCTCCTAACAGTATCACTCTCTATGGGCCAATCATATTCAAACCACCACACTTCCCTTCTCTGCCCTCTGCTGTCAAATAAGGAGAGATACAGAAACTGCTTAGGAACCACTCTGACTACTCATGACTTCTCTCTGGGTAGAGCCACAGAATCCCTGACAGCTCATCAGTAACAGATGAATCTAGAACTTCATTTGTTATGTTCTATTTTCCACTTATAGAGAGTTTTGGAAATATCCTTTTTTTTTTCATTAAAATTTTTTCTCTGAAGTCAAGTGCATTATACAGCTTATAATAAGAAATATGAGTATGTGAGGTTACATGATAAAGCTAACTATAATTATAGGTGGAATTAAGGTTGCTAATCAGTTGACTTTTCAATGGGGAGAGTGTCTCCGATTACTCAAGTTGTTCCAGTGTTATCCCTAAAAAGTGGCAATGGACAACAGAAGAGAACATACAAGAAAGATGGTAGAGAAGGGTTTCAGCAGCTGGTGCTGGTCTTGAAGAAGAGCTATAAGCCAAGCAAAATGGGCAGTCTGTAGAAGCTCAGAAAGGCAAGAGAAGATATTCTACATTCTGCTGAAACCTTGATTTTAGTCTTGTAAGTTCCTTTGCATTTCTGAACTGCAAGATGTGTTTTTAAAACCACTAAGTTTGTGGTAACTTGTTACAGCAATGGTTAATTGATAGAAAGCTATGTTGACCATTTTTTTTATTTCTACCTCTTCTGTGGTATTTTTTCTTCTTAGAAATAACTTCAAAATTTATGGTTT
The DNA here is from genome assembly GCA_021653895.1 of Mastomys natalensis. NCBI lineage: Eukaryota > Metazoa > Chordata > Mammalia > Rodentia > Muridae > Mastomys > Mastomys natalensis. Next base: position 30,170 of record JAJTUV010000621.1, on the reverse strand, counting down.
ATCATTAATATTTTTCAATGAATATGAATATGAATATGCATTTCCCTCATGTCTAGATAAATGACAGCATATGCTACCTACTAGAAAGGTCAGAGTCTCTGGAGAAAGAAAACCAACAGAATGTATGTATGTAAAGAACGGTGCATGAGAGGACTAGTTCACACAATTGCAGATCCTGAAAACCTCCACAGTATGCTATCTGCAAACTAGAGATCCAGGGAAGCCAACAAAGGTTCAGTCTACAAGATGGAAGCTTTAGAACCAGAGAGGCTAGTAATGAGCACTAGTCTTATATTGAGGGTCAAGAGTTCACAGAGGACCTCTAGTTCCACTCACAGATTCTGAAGCCTGAAAAAAATCATGGAGTCTGATGTCTAAAGTCAGCACCAGAAGAAACCTTTCCCATTTTCCTCTTCCAACTGGGTACCCTGCAGGTTGAATGCTGTTTGCTCACATTGAGAGTCTGTCTTCTCCACTCATATGCCAATATTCTCTGGAACACCATCACAGACACAACTTGAAGTAATGCTTTACCAGTCCTTGCAGTGCTCCTCCATCTAGTCCAGCTGACACCCATAACTAACCAATTGCACCTTCTTTTCTCTACCTTTTTCTCACTTAATATACTCCGAGGACCAGTCCATAGCAGCATATGACTTAGCCAAATAGAGCTGTGTGATGATTTATCTCAGTTGTCAACTTGATGAGTTCTAGAATCACCTGGGATCGAAGCCTGTCGGCACGCTACTAGAATATTATCTTGGTTAGGTTAATTGAAGAGGGAAGACCTGGCTACTGTGGGTAGCACAATTCCCTGGGCTGCCTTTCAAAACTATATCAAAAGAAAAGGTAAACTGACCATGAGTGTTTCCTGTTCCTATTTCTTGACTGTGGATACAATGTGACCAGCTTCCTCAAGCTTCTGCTGCCATGACGTCCTGGGATACTATGGACTACGATGGACTGTGAGCTGAACTAAAACTCTCCTTTAAGCTGATTTTTCTCAGGGTATTTTCTGACAGCAACAGAAATGTAACTAAGACAGACTGTTACAACAAAATACTATAGATTGAGCTGCTTACACAATAAACATTTGTTTCTCATAGTTCAGAAGCTGCAGGTACAAGATCAAGGTGCTGGCTGATTCAGTTTTTGTGAAGGTTCACCTCCAATCTTGTAGAAGATATTGTGAAGGATACAATACAATTTTGTAGAGGATACATCTGGCTGTATCTCCATATGGTGGGGAGAAGGAAACTGATTTCTGATCCTCTTTTTATTAGGATATTTTTCCAACTTGGGGACCTCCTCTGAACCTAATTAACTCCCAAATATGCCACCTCCAAATACCATTATTTTAGCAGTTAAAGCTTTGACACAGATTTGGACAAAACACAGACATTCAGTTCCTAGGCAGCCTGCTGCTTCTAGTTCATTTTGAGAACCACATACATAGTGCTTCATAGTGTTTCATTTACAGTGTTACAACATTCCAACATGGAATCATTTTGTGCAAAGTCTTTTTATTCTATGCTAATATATCACTAGGAAAAATCCTAGAGTTAGAACTGCTGGTCCAAAGGCTTTGATGTAAGAGTGTGTATGAGATATTGCCAAATATCTACCAAAAAACTTCCTTTGCCTTACTAGCATTGTAAGTAATTGCCTGTTTCCTAATATAGTTCTTGAACCTTTGAGTGATTTCTAATAATAACAATTAATTTTTTATTGTTATACAAGACTTATAATATGAAATCCACCTGCAAGTAAACTTTTATGTGTCTAGTATATTATTAACTATCTTATATTATTGTACAGTAGATATGTAGGGAACTTTCATCTTGGATGAATGAAATTCTATATTTGTGGAATAATAACTCCCTATTTCCTATTTCTTCTATCCCTTGATAACTATCACTCTACCTTTTACATCTATGGGTCTGAATACTAGAAACCTTAGAAAAGTTATATAGTATTTGTCCTACTGTGACTAGCTTATGTCATTTCCCATAACATCCTATATTTCATCCATGCTGTACCATGTGTTAGGACTTCCCTGTTTTCAGGTCTGAATAATAGTCTATTGTATAGACCCAGTATACTGCATTTTCTTTATCCAGTCACCTTTCCATGCACATTTAGGCCATTTCTATGTCTTGGTCATTGTGACTAATGCTTGAGTGAATGTAGACTGCAAATGTATCTTTGAGGTTTGATCTTAAATTCTTTTGGATAGATACCCAGAAATGGGATTGTTGAGTTGTATAGTAATTCTGTTTTTTAATTGTTTTGAGGAACTTCAATACAAATATTCATAGCAACCATATTATATTTCATCCTACCAATTGTACATGTGTTTCTCCCTTTGTGTACTTTGTCTCCATCTTCAATTTCATCACAGAAATGCTGGGATTACAGATGCATACTACCATATCTGGATTGATATAGGTTCTGGGAGCCTGAACTTGCTTGCATGGCAATGCTTTACCCACTGACTCATTGTTCCCACTCCATGTTTGATATCTTTCATGTACCCATTGGCTATTTGTGTTTTCTTTAGATTTTCTTTCAAATTCTTTGCTTAATTTCTTAATGTGCATCTTTTTTCACTATGAGTTGTAGGGATTCCTTATATGTTTTGATTATCAATCCTTTGTCAAATACGTGACTGCAAATGCTTTCTTGCAGTTCCATTGTGATGTGTATTGCATTTGCCATATGAAGTATTTGGTATCATTGTCTAGGTCAATGTCATGAAGCTTTTCCATTACGATTTCATTGAGAAATATGTTCATTTTAGGTCATTGATAAACTTTTGAGTTTGGTCTTTAGAATCACTTATTATTTTGCCAATGGATAGTCAATTTTGTCATCACAATTTGTTGAAGAGACTATTGATTCCTCATTAGATGAGGGATGTCTCACTCTGACCTCCATTTCATGGGATGCTCTTCCTGTGCCCTTTGTCTTTACATTTTCTCTTTGTGGTACACTGGTAATTAAGATTAAGGACCTAACCTACTCCACCATGACCTTATCTTAGTTATGTCTTAAAGGAATCTCTTTCTAAATAAGGCCATATTAGGGGGTATGGGACCTTAGAATTGATTTTTACTCCCAACACCAAGTCGCTCTCATGTCTACTAACTTGGGGGTCCTGCTCTCTGTCCTCACCCAACCTCATATTTCAGGACACAGATCATAGCTTCCTCTTGTAACAGAAACAGGGAAAATGCTTCTCATAGTTTTCCACAGTGACTTTGTAGGAAAACAAGGCACAGATTATATTTAGAAAAATTTAAAGATAACCACTCTTAGATTTCTTTTTCAATTTGGAAACATTTATTATTTTTTGTAGATTACAAGTGGAATGCATACCCATTATAAACATTCAAGCATTTTAGAAACATGGGTAGACTGTAAAGCAGATCTGTCTGCAGATACAACAGAGGAAGTGAAAGAAAAGAATAACTTGTTGATTCAAATTAGGTTATTAGAACTACTTTTTTATGAAAACCCGGGACCAAATGTAAAAATATAAAACATTAAACTCTGCTAAGGTGTAAGACATTGCCTGTTCAGAATCTAGGGAGAAATGAAACCCAGGAACTAGGAAGCAGAGTACAGCGTCGTCTAATAGCATCTGCTGATCTGATAAACCAACTCTTTTGGTTTTGATGGCCTCAGAAGTTGACAAAAAGAAAATCTCATGGTCCACCCATGAAGAGGAGACTTTCCCCACACTAAGATAGGACTGAGTGCTAGAGCCTATGGTGGTTTGAGTAGGAATGGCCTCTATAAGATCATAGATTTGGATGCTTAGGGAGTATCATTAAGAGGTATGGCCTTGTTGACCTAGTTGTGGACTTGTTGGAAGAAGTGTGTCACTGGGGGATGGGCTTTGGGGTTTCAAAAGCTCAAGCCAGTCCCAGTGCTCTGGCTCTTTCTGCTGCTTGTGGATCTGAATGTAGAACTCTCGACTCTCATGTCTGCCTTTATAGTGCTATGTTTCCTGGCATGCTGATAATGGACTAAACCTCTGAAACTGCAAGCAAACTTCAATTAAGTGTTTTTCTTTATAAGAGTTTCTATCTCTGGGAGAAACAAAAGTAGAGTTGAGGTGTAGCTTAGTGGTAGACATTTGCTTAGCATCTTGTAAGGCTCTGGGTTTGATTCTCAGTATGGAAAGAAAAAAGGCAGACAGACAGACAGACTACAGAAAAATATACATTTTCAAAGCATATTTGTTGCTGTCATTTATATGAATAAGGTTGTTCACAAATAACAGGCTCATTCATAATTACCAATCCCTAAAAAAAATCAAATATTTATGAATGGATGCATAAATTTTTGTGTGTTTATATCATGAATTATTTCTCAGGTGTAATATGAACAAATTACTGTTATATATAAGAACTTAGCTGTATCTCAAAAAATATGCCAAGTATGTATAAACAGACACAAGTTACATAATTCTACTTTTGCAATTCTAGATCATACTAAATTCATCCATGATGTCAGAAAGCAGGCTAGGTTTTTTTTTTTTTAAAAGAATATTTATTTATTTTGTATATATGAGTACTCCATTGCTCTCTTCAGACACACCAGAAGACGGCATCAGATCCCATTACAGATGGTTGTAAGCCACCATGTAGTTGCTGGGAACTGAACTCAGGACCTCTGGAAGAGCAGTTGGTGCTCTTAACTGCTTGCTGAGGCATCTCTCCAGCCCAGGTTAGGGTTTGTTTGTTTGTTTGTTTTGTTTGTGTGTATGTGGCTGAAGGCTGAGGAACAAAGACAGGAAATGTATTTGTGTATGAGACAGTGGTGGTTCCACAGTGGTGAACATTTGTCAAATGTGACTGATCTACATAATGAAACCATTTCATCGTATGCAAATTACAATTTGATAACATTCTTTTATGAATACCTTAGACTTTAGAGCCACTGGGGATCTGGCACTGGGTAGAGAGTTCTTTGTTTTAGGTCTTAAAATGTCTCCACACATTATTTTCATGAATAATCTTTAGCACATCCTTAAAAAAAAAAAGTCAGACATAGCAATGTATCATGGCTTTGAGACTATCCTGGAAAGCAGAGTGTAATAATGTCACAAACAAAAAAACATTAACAAAATCATAGGTATATTGTGAGTGATAGCTATTCTTTTTTTGTTTTGTTTTGTTTTGTTTTTGTTTTTTTTTTGTTTTTTTCGAGACAGGGTTTCTCTATGTAGTCCAGGCTGTCCTGGAACCTGCTCGGTAGACCAGGCTGGCCTTGAACTCAGAAATCCGCCTGCCTCTGCCTCCCAAGTGCTAGGATTAAAGGCGTGCGCCACCACCGCCCGGCAAGTGATAGCTATTCTTAGTTGTCAACTTCACTACATCTAATGCAGATCTTTGAGGTAGGGAAACACACTTTGAATCCAGATCTTTTGAGATGGGAAAAGATACACCTGTAATCTGGATCTTGAGAAGAGAAGATCCACCTTTGCTGCAAATCTTTAATTCAGACCTAACCTGGGCCAAACCTTCTGCTGGCATCCTATATAAGGACCTGGAAGAAGGAAGCTTTTGCTCTTTGTCTGATTGCTAGCAAGTTCTTTCCTTCACTGGCATTAGAGCCTACTTCTTCAGGATTCCAGTAAATACTGAAGACCAGCTGAAACATCCAGTCTTGTGGACTGAGCAACTATGAAATTCTTGGATTTTCTTTTCATAGCTAGTCATTGTTGCAGCTAGACTGAAGCCTGTAAGTCATTTTAATAATCCCACGTGTGTGTGTGTGTGTGTGTGTGTGTGTGTGTGTGTGTGTGTGATGGCTATTCTAGGTTGTCAACTTGACTACATCTAACTCAGATCGTTGAGATAGGGAAACACACACAGAGAGAGAGAGAAAGAAAGGAATCTCTCTATAAGTTTCATTTCCCTGACTAATACAGTGAGTGTGTCATTTGCAGAAGTGGAACAGAAACAAATGGGCATGTAAAACTTTCAAATGGCAAAATAATCAGGTATAAACTGTATAATAATCATAGGCACAGGTCTTTATTTTTAGTTTTTATCTTATTTTTTAAATAAATTTTTTAGTTTATGTACACTGATGATCTGACTACATGTATGTCTGTGTGAGACTGTCATATCCCCTGGAATAGAATTTACAGATAGTTGTAAGCTGCCATGTGGGTGCTAGAACCTGAACCTGGGTCCTTTGGAAGAGCAGCCAGTGCTCTTAACTGCCAAGTCATCTCTCCAGCCCCCAGGCATATTTTTTTAAAAGGAGAAATTACCAATGCAGAGAAGTAAAGGCCATAAAAAGTGACCAAGTAAACATTGAACAAGAAATGTCAAGTGTGCATGTAGTGCACAGATATACACACTGGCAAAACACCCATCACATAATATGTTTTAAAACTATTAGTAGAAGACAATTGACTAGCAGTTGGATGACAGGAGAAAGTGCTTGTTGATATTAATAGGAGGGGGAATATTGGGAAGAGCAGAAACGAGGATGAGGGAATCTTGGCTAGAAGTAGACTAGAGGGGGGCTAGCATATAACTGAGGCCAGTCCCATTTCCCTGGAGGCTGAGGCACAGGTGACCTGCAAATCAGGCCAGTCTGTTCTTTTGGAGAATAAAAATCAAAAGAAAAGAATAAAGATTTGAGGCTACAACATTGGGTGTTGTGGGTGATGGTTCTCTGAGCCAAACAACCGCCATGTTGGGAATTTCTGCTGCATCCTTTGCAAAATGATTATCCGGTCTGGGATTGTTAATTGTTACCTTCTAGTCATGGAGGAATGCAGAGGGTCACCAGACCGTTATGAAACTGGTCTCTCCTTACCTAATACCTGTTGTGAGCAACTCAACTCTGCCTTATTTACATGAGCCTTAGGGAGGGGCTAAATTTATTGGTGGGATTGGGGACTAAAAGCTGGAGGCAACATCTATGCCTCTCTACATGCCTTGATCCCTGTTTGGTAAAGGCTTTCCAGGTGTGATCCACTGGTGTGTGTTTGTGGTGGTGGTGGAATCTACACCCCTATATGTAATACTTTATCTATGGCCTGTAAGGGAGTCCAAAATATCCATTTGGTTCTTCAGAGTGAATTTCAGTGGAACTGTGCCCTGACTTGTTATTGAAACCTTGGGAGAAGGGGTAGATCCTAATTACATCTCCCCTGGGAGGGAAGTTGCAGGCTTAGATTTTTCTAAACCTACTTTATTTAGGGTTCTAGAATGCTTCAATCTTCCTTCTAGCCCACCATACCAATGCAAGAGCATCGTCACTGAAGACCATCGAAGCATTTCAAGGTGAACCAATGCAAGAGCATAGCTCATTGTCTGTTGGGTTCTCCTTACACTCTTTCCAAACATCACATGTCCTCTCATGTGTCTGCCACAGCAAAATATTCTCTCATAAGCCAGCTTCCAAAAAAAAAATACCACATGACACAACTGAGTCTCCAGAAAATCTTCAGAAATTTCTATTTCAGGAAGTTTAACAAAATAGGGCAAACTGGCCTGTCCAAGTGACCTTGAGCATCAGACAGGGATAGAGTAGATACAGAAGGAAAGAGAGATGGGCTGGGGTGGGGGGGCAAGTGTCCTGGGGGATACAGGCTATGAAAACAAAGTGACCTAATTGTTGGCTTTCACGTGGGCGAGGTTCTCTTGTGTTTCTTCTCTACCCTCTGAGGAGATCTTCTGAACTGGGCAATTCTCCTCCGTCCTGAGTCTTTCTTTGGATAATTGGATTATAGATTTTTGTCCAGTCCAATGATGGTGCTTCTGAGGTGAAGTCTAGATCTGTTCACTCCTCTTCAAATTGTTTTAGGGTTCCAGCTGTGCATACCGCCTCTGGCCCTGTGCAGCTCTTGCCAATGTCCTCTGTGCTGCTTGGAGTCTGTGTGAAAATAGTGTGTACTTTGGTTCCATCAGATTTCTGGCAGGCAGAATGCTATTTAGGTATAATTTAGTTTCTCTTCTACAGTCTCACAGGGTTTTCTTTATCAGGTATCCGCATTCCACTTTGTCTGAGTTTCCCAAAAATGAGGTGCACAGATGGTCTTGGGCTTCTGAGCTGCAATGAGAGGTCTTTTTGAAATGATGTCTTGTGTCTGCTCTGTCAGTTGCCAGAGCTGTGCACCAAGTGCCAAGGAGAGTGCTCGGTGGGGGCAGGATATTTGTGGTTTTCTTTCTGCTATTGCTGCTGCCCGCCCTGGGTATAGCCTTTCCCCCAGCTGTTCGGAGTGTCTATTCCTTTTCTGAGAGCTATTTTTCAGCTTTCTCAAAATGATTCCCTGCAGACTCTAACCGACCTTGTCTTGGTGTCAGCACCATGTCATCTTACAGTCCCAGGCTGCATACTTCTTTGGAGGAAGCCATCATCTTATGGATGGGAGGATTTAGAGCTTGGTAAGATAGGGCAAAGACTCTGTATGTGTCCCTTCACGAAAAGTTTGTTTCATGCTTTCCTTAAAATACAATTTAATCACCTTGTTGTTATTTAAAGAGTTTATGTCTAGGTATGTCCAGGCCTTAGATGGGTTCAAATGTTTAAGATGAAAATGATACAAAATGTCAGTCACATCTGACACAGAAAACACACTTACATATACCCACCAGCCTACACACACACACACACACACACACACACACACACACAAACATATACCACCCACTGGTTGTATTCTAAAGTAAAAGTAGGGATAAGAGTAAATACTGTTACATAGAGAATTGGGTTAAAATAGTTGATTTTAAGAATAATCTTTTATATACATGAGCCTTATGAATCTCTACCTAATTTTTACTTAATAGTATGTTTAAAAATAGAACAAGTACTTGGATTCTTGTATTTTCATAGATTCAATAGGCAAAAGAAACAAGGAAGCAGGGGATGTGGGTAATACACACCCAGAGTGAGCGTTCTGCTGCAGGGATCCCTCAGGCTTGGGTTTTTGTTTGGTTGTTTTTTTTTTCCCAAAAGAATTTCGAATAAAACAAATTTTGCCATTAAATAATTTCTTATTTAGTATACCTTGATTCTATAGGAGAGATTAATTTGCATGCATTGAAGTAGAATAGGTTTGAACCCTCTGTGAAATAGACATTGCCCCCCTCCCTCAGCCTCCACACTAATTACCATGGCAAACCCCTCCTCACTTCAGTTCAGTAGCCTGGGCAGGCCCTCAGATGTGCATTTTCACAGACAAATGTCAGCTTTCTGATCTGGGGTGAACACAGTGATTCTTCTCTATTGCTGTTGCTGTGGTAAAATGTATCAATAAAAGTATGCCAGTTAAACAGTTTTACATGTTTAATTCAGTAGAATTGAGCAGATTTACAATGCTGGGTACTACTGCAATCCTGACAGCATTAAATCTTTCTGTCTATGAACAGGGAGGTCCTCCTGTGTATTTGTCTTCTTTTATTCTGTAGTGTTCTGTAGTTTTTAATATAACAGTTTTCTTCCTCTTTAGTTAATTTCCAACTCTTTTATTCTTTTGGATGCTATTGTAAGCAGAGTTGTTTTCTTGATTTCATTTTCAGATTGTTCATTGTCAGTGTTCTTAAATGCAGCAGATTTTGGTGTATTGATTTTATACTCTGTAACTTGGCTTAATTCATTCATTCTCTTAGAATTGTATTAATGCAAATTTTATATTTACTGAGCAGGTGTGCAGGTGTGTCTGTTTCTGTATGTGTAAGTGCACGTTCATGTATGTGTGCATGAGTGCATGCCTACACATGTGCACACTCGTGCGTGTGCCCCCACCCCCACACAAACATGATTTGGGATATTCACAAAGTGTGACATGCATGTGGAGGTCAGCAGACAGCATGCAGGAGTCAATGTACATGTACCATTAATTTAAAAATGATAATATATATAAAAGCCACAATTATATTCTTAATACAATTTTGAGAAAGAGAGGGGAGCAGAGAGAGAAAACAATTTTTCCCCCAATCTGCTTTTAATATGCAAGTATTAAGGTCAGCTCTAGGTTGAGGAACTAGCAATACAATAGATACAAGCAGTCAAGGAACAAGCAAGATAATAAACACAAATAGACAAAGAACAAGCAAGGCAATAAACCAAGTCCCATGATCACTCCCATGATCACTGTTGCTAAGGGCTTATCAGGATAACCAAAATATCTGTCCTATCTCAAAGTCATTTTCATGCCTGAAGCCTACTTCTTTGTTTTAGCCTAAGATTTAGATTTCTGCCTGAAATTACTTCTTTGTTCTAGCCTAATGTCAGATTCCTGCCTGAAGCCCATTTCCTTGTCTTTGACCAATGTCAGTATCCTGCCAACTGCCCTAAAAGCTCTCCACATCTCTCCCTTTTTTTCTTTCATAAACAAGACTGAGCCTGTCTTAGGTCATTCTGACAAGAATTCCTTCCTTACCCATCATGGAATATGCATTATCAAAAGCTATGCACTTATGTCTTAGGTTGGTAAGGCTCTGTGCAGAATCTTACCTGTCCTTGGCTTGCCAGCCTGTTAAATTAATAATTCTGTCTGGGGGTCCATTTTCAGTTTTAAGCCATGTACTTTGGCTGCCAATATGTTGATGTTGTTAAAGGCAATTTTTAAAAAGATGGGCAGGAATAAAAGTATTTGCAGAACAAAAAGGGCTAGCATGATCAAGCTATATATGCCCTTCTTGAAACTTGACCAAAATGGAAATATTGACCTCAGGCCATGAGTAAGTTTATCAGCAGTATCTACCACATCAACGCTCAGCAGAGCAGCATTCTTTTAATTCATAATCACACTATGCAAAGTTAAAACATCCAGAGAGGAGTTAAAATTATGCCAAATACACTGCAAGTATCTTTAAACTTTTTCCTAATTATAATGACTATCATTGTAAATTTTAGAAGTAATACAAATCCATTGGTATTTGGCATGACACTTGAGATGGCTCCTTGGGTATTTATTAGTTGGATTGGATTTACTAGCAAATCTTAAAATGGCTATACCAGTTGCCAGTGCTGAGCACTAGGTTCCAAGAGAAGAATTTTCTCCACCTCTGGATTCTGTTATACCTTATTCACTTAAAAATGTAGATAATAGAGATCAAGACATGCAATCCAATTGTAAACAAGGTCATAGCCTTTATCATCCCATCTTAGTAAAAGGAATAAAAGTAATGGCTGCTGTGGGGTCTATACTATGTGATAGTGAGGGTTAACCAGAGGTAGATGATAGTCAAAGGATCTGGAGTGACCTCTTCAAGCAGCTGAGGCAGGTACAATATGACAGAAGGTTCTGGTGTATTCTCTAGTTATTATTCCAATTTTATCAAGAAGGCCTATGTGATGGTTTGTAAATGCTTGGCCCAGGGAGTGATACTATAAGGAGGTATGGACTTGTTGGAGTATTTGTGGATTTGTCTGAGTAGGGGTGTCACTGTGGGTGTGGGCTTTAAGACTCTCGTCTTAGGTGCCTAGAAGACAGTCTTCTAGCTGACTTCAGATGAAGATGTAGAATTCTCAGCTCCTCCTGTACCATACCTGCCTGGATGCTGCCATGCTCCCCACCTTGGTGATAATGGACTGAACCTCTGGAATTAAATGTTGTTGTTATAAGAGTTGCTTTGGTCATGGTGTCTCTTCACAGCAGTAAAACCTTAAGATAGTCTACATAGTCATGGTGTTTGTGAGGTGGTGTTTTTAACATCTCTGGAATAGTTGAACAGCTGACTTAAGAGCTATTGGCTCAGAGTCTGTGAGAACCTTTACATATACAATAACCAAATATGTGGCCTTGTGAGATGGACATAAATGAATGCAGTAGCAACTTCTGCCAATTTGGGGGAATGGAGGTGCTGATCTTTCCTCAGAATATCTATATGAACACATTGCTGGCCTGCTTTTTTTCTTTCCTTACCTTGGAGCCTTAAGCTATGTTTGTATCTGTCATTGCATTCACAGACAGGAGCCTAGCCTAACTGTCCTCTGAGAGGCTCTGCCCAGCAGCTGACCAAAGCAGATGTAGAGAGCCACATCCAAACATTAGACAGAGCTCCCAGGAAGTCTTGTGGAAAAGTTGGGGGAAGGATTAAAGAACCTGGAGAGGATAGGGCCTCTACAAGTAAGACCAACAGAGTCAACTAACCTGGACCCTTGGGAGCTCCTAGAGACTAAACACACCAACCAAATAACATACAAGGGCTGGACCTAGGCCTCCCCACACATAAGTAGCAGATGTACAGCTTGGTCTTCATTTGGGTCTGCCAACAACTACAGCTTGGTCTTCATTTGGGTCTGCCAACAACTACAGCGGGGGCCATGGTGGGGGTCTTACCCTGACTCTGTGGATCCTGCTCCCCTAACTGGGCTGTCTTGTCTGGCCTCAGTGGGGGAGAATATACCTAATCCTGCAATGACTTGAGGTGCTAGGGCAGGTTGGTTCCCTGGGAGGAACCTCCAACTTCTCAGAGGTGAAGGGAGGGGGTACAGTGGGAGGGGCTGTGTGAGGAGGAAACTGGGAGGAGAGGGGGATTTTGATCAGGATGTGAGGTGAATAAATAAATTAATTAATGGTAAAATAAAGGTGTGTCCTTGTTGGGGGAGGTATGTTGTTCAGGGTAAGTTTTGAGGTTTAAAAGCCCACATCAAGCCCAATCTTTCTCTGTCTCTGCCTGCTCCTTGTGTGTCAGGATGGAGTTCTCCATTACTTCTCCAGCACTATGCTTGCCTATATGTTGCCATGCTCCCTGCCATGATAATAGACTAACCCTCTGAATCAGCAATCAGGCCCCCAGTTAAATTCTTTCCTTTGTAAGAGTTGCCTCAGTCATGGTGTTTCTTCACAACAATAGAACAGTAACAAAGACACCAGGTTTTCTGTTCATCTTGATTTTGTGTTTTAAAAGCTTGGATTTGATATTTCCCCAAAAGCATTCTCTCTGTGTCTGTGTCTGTCTCTCACTTTGTGTGTGTGTGTGTGTGTGTTTGTGTGTGTGTGTGTGTGAGAGAGAGGAGAGACAGAGAGATCCCCCAACCCTTGCACCCATGGTTACAGATTGTCAAATCTGCTTTTAGAAGTGGCCAGCAATCAGGTTTGGGGGTCTAGTACACAGATGTTCAACCAATGCCTTCCTGCCAAACACTGCCACTTTTCATGAGAATCCTTGAAGTTTCAAATTCTCTCCTCTACCTCAAAAACATTCTGCTTCATATATATGTATATGAATATATATATGAATATGTGTGTGTGTGTGTGTGTGTGTGTGTGTGTGTGTGTGTGTGTGTGATCCTAACCCTGGCACTTATTCCTTCCCACTTTCTTTCTCAGTGTTAGGAATGGATCTCAGGAACCGTTATGTGCTAGACAAGGATTCTGCCACTGAGCTACATCCCTGACCCTGCCAATCTATTGTGCATGAGTGTGTGTGCATGTGTGTGTTTGTGTGTGTGTGTATGTACACAACTGTTTATGTGTGTGTTTGGCTGAGCCAACACATGCTACATGGGTAAAGCATGTGGAGGTCAGAGGACAACTTTTAAGATTCCATTTTCTCCTACCTTGTGGGTACTGGGAATTGAACTTAGGTCATTGGGCTGGGCAGCAAGTAACCTTTACTCAGTGATCCAGCACATCAGCCCCTGCCTATCATTTTAAGTGGCTTGGTTTCACCACTAATTTGGACATTCAGTAGATATCCTGAGGGATATTTAGTTGGAAAAGAATTGTTCATCTGAGAAGGGGATGATATGGGCCCAGTGGGCAGTAGTTTTTGATTAGCATGCTTAGGCCTCAAAACAGGATCCTAATTCAAAAATCACTGCAATAAAAAGTTCTTTGGCTGAAAGTAATGAGCAATTTGACAAATGTTAGCAAGAAAAAAAAACTAGATACTTTTCCAAAGCAAATCAGTCTCCAGGGCCTTCTCCAGTTGCCTTCTATATCCAGTTCTTCATCCCTCATATCCTTGTACACAGTCTCCCTCCTCAACTCCAAGCCTCAAAGTATCACTTGCCTAAAGCTCTATCCTCCTCATGAGCCTGGATGAAGGCAACTATAACATTTAGATGTTGGGTCTGGCTGGGAGTGTTGCTCAATAGAGTGTTTACCTAGCACATGGCAGGCTATATTTGTTCTTCACAAAAGTGAAAAGCTGTGACCTCAGCTGACTTAAAAGCTATTACCTACCCCATTAAATGGCTAGTACATAGTGTAGGTGTATTTAAAATTCTTCAGAGGCATAGAATCCAGGGTTAACTAACTTATGTGTGTATTGAACACACATTGGTTGGAACCTCAGGTATTAAGTTTTGATTATAGAGGTTGCCCTAGTCAGAGTTACTATTGCTGTGGTAAAACATCATGACCAAAAGCAAGTTGGGGGAGGAAAGGATTTATTTGCCTTAGTTTTCTATATCATAGTCCATCAATGAAGGAAGTCAGGACAGGAGCTCAAACAGGGTGGGAACCTGGAGGCAGGAGCTGAGGCAGAGGCCATTGAGGGATGTTGCTTACTAGATTGCTCTCCATGGTGTGTTCAGACTGCTTTCTTATAGAACCCAGGACACCAGTCTAAGGATGGCACCACCTATACAGGCTGGGCCCTCCCCCGTCAATCACTAATTTAAAAAGATGCCATTCAAGTTTGTCTATAGTTTAATCTTCTGTTTTCTCAGTTAAGGTTCACTTCTCTCAGATGACTCAAGCTTGTGTCAAGTTGACATAAAACTAGCCAGAATGGAGGCCAAATGGACAGACACAGAAAGAAGCCCAGAGTATCTGTCGTTCCACAGGAGACCTAAGGGGAAATCAAAGCCTGCTAATGGAAGTCAAAACTCTCTTATGATTGATCAGAAAAACAAACAAACAAACAAACAAACAGATGAGAGGAGATCTTTGGTGAGTACTAGAGATTCCTCCGGACAACATAGCCAATTAAAGAAGGTACGGAAGCAGCCCTTACATCTTATTTTGTCAATGGACTTGAACTTGACACAGAGACCTAATTTGAAAACAGAAAATGGAACTGGAGCAAGCTCTGTTAGCTTAACTCTAACCCTGGCTGAGGTATGGCATGTTGAAAGAGCTTTCGAACAAAAATAAGTCTAGATCCAAAGTAAACTGTGGAATTGCCGACAAACTGCTAAGGCCTAGTCCCCAGCCCACACCTGTGGATGAAAACACTTGTAGATATCTTCAACTGGAAATGAGACTGCCCTGACATCAGAAACACACACATGCACACACACAAACACACACACACACATGCATACAAGCACATGCATATGCATGTATGCACACATGCACATACATATGCACACATGCACATACATATGCACGCATGCACATGCATATGCATGTATGCACACATGCACATACATATGCACACATGCAAATGGTGGGGCATGAATAACAAAATAAAAATGAAGATGATTAAAGGCTTCAAGGGAAGGTGGAAGACCCCACTACCTGCCATACAGTTTTCTTTACGAGCATATGTTCTTTGCAGAAAATATTGACTTCCTTTCTGACGTTTTTCACGAGTGACTATCATGTGTTTTGCTATTATTCACCTGTCATCCTCTGTTGTGCTCCCTTCTTCCCCTTTTGGTCCCCACTCTTGCCATGCATAGTTTCCTATCTACCTGTGTGTCTTTTAAAATTTGTTTTGTTTGTGAAAGAAAGTCTCACACTGTGCCCTACAATGGGTTGAAACTTTCTACATAGCCTGTATTAGCTTTGAGCTTGCAATAATTGTTTTGCCCCAACCAACCCAAATGATTATAGACGTGAGCCACTACACCAAGCTCTCTGTGTGTGCGTCTGTGTATATTTCTTATTTTATTTTGGCATTTTGTCTTACTTGGGTTTATTTGTTTGTTTGATTTGTGGTTTTGTGGTTTCCTTTTTTTTTTTTTTTTTTTTGAGAGAGAGAGAGAGACACACAGAGAGAGACACACACAGAGAGAGAGAGAGAAAGAGAGAGAAAGAGAGAGGAGAACATGTAATGTTGGATGGGTAGGGAGGTAGAAAAGATCTGGGAGGAGCTAGGGGAAGAGAAACACAATCAACATATACTGTATGAAAAAACTTAATAAAAATGTCATAGAAATCAATTCTAAATGGGCAATGGTGACTTCATGTGGCAGCATGTAACCACCCTCTGCTGAGTAAAACAGGTTTCTTTGTCTTCAAGAAGTCAGCTTTATATTGCTTTAGGCAAAATTTTGGGGTTTGCTTTCATATAGAGGGGAATTTAGATAGTATAAAATAAAGAATCAATGTTCATATTTTTCAGGAATAAGTAGGTATTGATGGACAGACAAACTGAATGATAGGTTGTACAGTTATGGTCATGAAGTATCATGACTTAGCTGACTATTAAGTATGCCAGCAACCTTGAGTCCAGACCCTCTCAGACCATTGTGATGAGACCCAACAGTAATGTATTTCAGCAGCTTGAAACTCCCTGAGCAACTCCCACTTTTGGTAAAGATTTGTTTTATGGGTCACAGGGTATCCCTAAACTTTAAAACAGCACTGGCTGCTGTGACTCAGTAGTCCCACAGCATTTTTCTGTCTATATGTAAAGTGTGAGGGCATCAGGCTTTGCCAGTTCAAGGGAATGGACACATGTTGGCATTTGGATGGAAGCCAGGCTAGAAACACCTGGTTTCCCCTGACGCATCTATTATTTCAGTTCATGTTCTATCAGTTATTTGTTTTGCTGTTATGACTGAACTTATGTCTTGCGCTCACCAGTTACTCTGCCAGAAGGTTGTATCCCTGAGCCTGATGCTCCATTTTAACTGTGAGCAGGTGTCTGATTTTAAGTCTCCTCAGCTTCCTTTGCTCTCTTGTGATTGGATTTGGGCTTTCCACATGCTAGGCAATTGCTCTGTTACTAAGTCACGTCCCCAGCCTGAGTTTTGTTTTACTACTGTTGTTATTATTGTCTTACATTTATCTATTTATTTTGCATGTGCAGGCATGTGTGTGTGCCATGGCACTCATGGGGGGCTCTCTTCTTCTACCCTGTGAGTTTTGGAGATTGAAATCAGTACATAGAACTAGATGTCCTTGAACTTTCTGTGAAACTTAGGCTGGCCTCAAACTCACTGTCTTCATGTCCCAAGACATATCCTCTGTCCATCTTCATTGCTTAACAGCAAGTTTTTGAGAATATTCTTTGCTAATCACCCTCTGCTTCTGTTGACAGGAAGGAGGAACCTGTGAGACCTCAGGTCTGGTTTAGCAAAGGCTCCTTATTTTCTCCTGTTTCCAGGGTCAAGGGACAGCAGCACAGTGGCCCCATTGCTCCTGTATCTGGGCTTCAGGAAGACTGACAGTTCATACAGCCCAGTTCTGCAAGATGATGAGGCCTCTTCTGGGAGCCCATTGTGCTTGAGATGCTAACAGGAAAAGGCATCTGCACAAACACATAGGCTTGGGTCATTAACACTAAGTTTTAAAAGATATTTTGAGACAGCCAGGCAGTGGTGGCTTTTAGTCCCAGTACATCTCTGAGTTCAAGGCCAGCCTGGTCTACAGAGTGAGTTCCAGGACAGCCAGGGCTATACAGAGAAACCCTGTCTTGAAAAACCAAAAAAAGAAAGAAAGAAATGAGGGATATAATGAAGGTGTCTGCTGGGCTTTCTTTCCAGGTGTGTTTTCTGGTTCTCACTTTTCCAGTCACTCCTGTCCCCGACCCATTATGAGACACCCACTAGGTATAACATAGACCAGTCTGATTTATGGTCTAGCATTCTATTTCTTTTAATTAACATTTTCCATTTAAAATTTTCATTTTAAATTGTTTTAAATTCACTAAAATTTAAATTAAAATTTATTTTTAAGTTCTTACACTTAGTGTATGTACTTACAAAATACCATAAGATGTTTGGATACATGTATATATTGTATAATTCTCAATCATACAAACATCTCCATCTCTTCAAAAGCTGATCATTTCTTCAGGTAAAAACAAACAAACAAACAAACAACCTCAAACAAACATTGAAATTCCTTTCTCCTACCTGTCATAGCACCCACAGTGTCCCTCCTTCCTTGAGGATAGCTTCTACCTCTCCACACTCTCCCCTTCCCGTCATTCTGACCAACTTCTGTGAAGTCAACACCTTCAGAAATTCCACACATAGCCAGATCATATGACACTTCTCCCATGCCTGCCTATTTATGTTTGTGTATATGTGTGCGTGTGTGTGCATGTGGAGGTCAGAGGTCAACATGGGTGTCTTCCTCAGTCATTTTCCACCTAGCTTTTTGAGACAAGATCTCTCGTAGAACCCGGAGTTCACTGACTCAGCTAGACTGGCTGACTAACGAAATCCAGGGACTTGCCAGTCCTGGTGCTGGGATTACAGACGCACACCATTGTTCATAGCTTTTACAGAAGAACTCAGCCTTTGTGTTTTTTAATGAAAATAGGAGAGCTTGATTGACCCCCATACACCCAGTGATGAATCATGTTTAGCATGAATGAGGACCTGAGTTCAATCCCCAGCACATACAGAACACATACAGAACATGTTTACATATATTTATATATAAATAATATAGGTCTCAAAGATCAGTACCAAATTCTGCTATGTAGCTTTATTTCCTTTCAAGTATTTTTTTTTTTTTTACACTTCTTCATGAAAGTGTATGTGTGTACATGTGGAGGTCAGAGGACAGTTTACAGGAGTCAGTTCTCTCCTTCCACCATGAAGATTCTGAAGGTCAAATTTAGATCACCAGGCCTGAGGGCAAGAAGTACTTTTGAAAACTGAGTCATCTTGCTGGCCATGCTCTGCAGCTTGAAGCAGGAATTGTTTTAGATGGGAAGAGTTTTAGATGGGAACAGTTTTAGTCTGCTTCTCCGTTGGGATGCTGTGATTTGTTTGTAGCAGGGCTGCTCCTCTGCTGCAGTCTATTGAAAGCCCACATTTAACAAGGATGTGTGTGTGTGTGTGTGTGTGTGTGTGTGTTTTGTGTGTGTGTAGCACTGTAGTCTTGTCTTTCTCAGTCTCTTTATGGATTTAGATGGAAAAAAATACAGATGTTCTTCAATCCATGATGGGATTAGATCCTAATACATATTCATAAATATAAAGCATGCAGAATATTCTCAGTCTACCAGGAATAGAACTTAGCTTTCCTCACTTGAAGTGTGGCTGTAGTTAGGCAAAGTTACCTAGTTCAAAGCCTGTGTAATGATAAAATGTCATGTGACTCACTAAGCACAAAGCTGTTTGGTACAATTTTGCAGCACAATAAAACTGGGGAGGGAGAACCCTCAGTTGAACTAAATGAGTTGTCTATCTGGACTCCTCATGGCAACTTATATTCTATAAGTTAGTTGCAAAACTTTCCCTGAAGGCTGCCTCTGAGTGTTATATTGTTCCACAAGCTCACAGTGGTTTTCACAACCCTGAGTGGAAGTGTCTACTCTACCTCCCGGTTCCCAAAGCCTAAAATGTTTACTTTTTAACCCATTAAGAAAAGTCTGCTAACTGGCTGTTAAAGAGAAGGTGAATAACTCAGCAAGGCCCTTTGAGGGGATTGGTGAAGCAAAGTGAAAACTCTGGTGGAGAAAAAGAATAAGTAAACATATCCCTGTGATAAAGTAGTATTTACATTTATATGTGTCTTTGACAATACGATGGGCATGGGTTATCTTGTGGTGTGATTCAAAGTCGTGATGTCTGAAATTGTTCCAATTAGTAAGCAAAGAAAACAAAGCAAAGTAAAATACAGATAAAGACCCATCAAATAAAAATACAAATGATAGAGACGTCTGGGGGAAGATCCGATTTGAATCACTGTAATGTGTATGCCGTGTACATAATTCCGGAGCCATAGGGTCTGTTTCAACCAGTCAAGGTCCCAATGCGGGTGTGCTTCACATCATATATTGTTCAGTGTTTTGCTTTTAGGAAAGTTCCCATGCAGTTCAGAGGCCCTGTCCTGGGCAAACAGTGGTGCTTTGCTAACTGTGGAACAGATAAAGTCTCTATCCATTTAACTAGTGCTTGGAAACCAAACATGTCCCATCAATTCAATGTCATCCCCAGAGCCAAGAGAAATAGACGGATCATCAAGCTTTACAAAGGGAGTTCACAGTAGTCTCTGATATGATGGAACAATATCTTTGAAAGTTTCAAAACACAGATAAGATGAACTCATTTGTATTTCTTGGGAATTACTCTTTTGAAACGTAAGTTCCAGCCAGATTTAGAGTGTTCTGGTACACAGTCAATATTGCCACCTGCTGGCTAGATCGAGGAAGGCTACTTTGTCAACGTCACAGAAATGTGATGAAACTGAGTCACTTAGCAGGATGGCATAAGCTGTCATTCCGACATTTAAACTCTCTTATTTTCTTTGCCAGTAGAGTTCATGGAATTATACCCTATATTAGACTGTTGTTTTCACACTTGTGAATGTGCGTTTACAACACACCCACAGAACGTTTCTGGTGTACTTAGGTATAAACTTTATGAATCTTTGTGGTGCTGCTGCAGTGATTTTTCTTCCATTTCCTTCTTCTACTTCCTAACCTCCTCCCCCATCTCTTTTAAAGAAACAAGGTCCAGTTTGGCTGGCCAGGTTGGATTTGTGTCTTTGGGATGAAGTGATCATTTAGTGAAGCTGGGACTGTAGGCATTAACCAGTGTTCACTAACACACACACACACAAACACACACACGCACTGCGCACACACACATGCAGTAGAGACAAATGGAGGAAAAGAGGTGAAACTCATACCAACCCAACACAATTTCTGTCACAGTGGCAGGATTCATTACATGTTTAATAGAGGGAAATGCCTTTATGTAAGTTCTTCATTGACATGGAGCATTATTTTAACGGTGTTAACAATGATTTAATCATAAAGGCACTGTGCTTTTATTTGTGTGTGCTCTTTACAAACATTTTTTCTCACAGATATGTTTGAATTTCATTTGATTCCAAATAGACAGTCGAACCAAATATTTTTCTTGCTCTTTCTGGAGTGTGGCTGTACTTCACATTTGCTCTTGTCTTTGAATGGAGTGCTTTATAGTTCACACTGTTAAATGTGTGGAAATAGAAAATACAGTGGTTAAAAAGGAAGAAAGAGCTAATATATTTTTTCTCTTTCTGCTTTTGCTTTTTGATATTTTGAGATAGTCTCTCTCTCTCTCTCTCTTTCTCTCTCTCTCTCTCTCTCTCTCCTCTCTCTCTCCTCTCTCTCTCTCTATATATATATATATATATATATATATATATATATATATATGACTATTCTAGAACTTATCATCATCTTATCTCTTTTGTCCCAAGTGCTGGGATACAGCTATGCATTCAGCTTTTGTGAATATTTTGAATCCTCTTTAGAGAACAGAGTGAAGTTTCCTCACCTTTGTTTTCTTTGGGGGGCACTGTCCAGGGCTTCTTTTGGTGTAGAAAAATACCATGCTTTGTTATAAGAATTCTTGGGTTATTCTAGGGCAATCTCTGAGAATTTGGGCTGCAATGTTTTCATAGTAAGTTCATGTGGATGAACTGATAGGTAGCCAGCTGTGTTTCTAACCCAACCTTTTCTGTACATTGAGCACATTCACATTGCTGTGTGAGTCACACACACACCCATTTTAGGGCTTTTACTTTTTTCCACATCAAAACTTCACATCTTCTGAACTCAAACTGCCCAGTCCCCATCCTCAGTCTGCAGAAATCACTGTACTGTTTTCAGTTAGCCAAAGTTTCCTACTCTACGTACCTTACAGAAGTAGAATCAGACAGTATTTGTCCCCTGTGGAAAGCTTCTTTCCTTTAGCATAATAACTGCAAAGCTCGTGTTACTGTGTGAGCCAGAGCTTCATTTCTAGTTGTGACTGAGTAATATTCCACAGGTGCCACATTCTGCTTGCTCATCTGTGGATGGACAGGAATTGCTTTCACTTCTTTGCCTGTTATGACTAACACTGCTGTGGCTATGGGTGTACACTTGTCTGTTTGAATGTCTGCTTTTACTTATTTGCCAGATCGTGCAGTTTTCTGTGGGGAGCCTTTTGGGGAAATCACCAAATTATACCCATGCCCTGCAGTGGCAACTGCAACATCTCATGCTGGTAACAGCATTGCCCAAGCCCTTCATTTCTCCACATCTCTATAACATATGCTAGTATCTCCTATCTGCTCTGTGTGTGTGTGTGTTGTGTGTGTGTGTGTGTGTGTGTGTGTGTTTGTGTATTGTCTGGGGAGAAAGCTAGGGCTTTGTGCTAAGACCATACTCAACCATGAAGTTACCCTTCCAGCCTGTATTAGTCAGGGTTCTCTAGAAGAACATAACTGATAAGATGAATATCTATCTATCTATCTATCTATCTATCTATCTATCTATCATCTATCTAAAGGGAATTTGTTAGAGTGGCTTATATGTTGTGGTCCTGCTAGTATGAAAATGTCTGTCTACCAATGGAAGGTCCAAGAATCTAGTAGTTGTTCAGTTCATGAAGCTCAATGTCATCTGGTCTTCAGTATATACAAGAAGTCCCACGAAGGAGACTCTAGTGCCAGTGAGGGAGTCAACTTGTCAGTGAGAGCAAGGGCAAGCAGCAAAGAGCAAATACCTGCCTTCTTCATTGTTCCCTACATAGGCTGTTGTCAGAAAGTGTGGCCCAGATTTGTAAGAGTGAATCTTCCCATCTCAAACAATCCTGATTAAAGGAGGTTCTTTCTACTTCAGATGATTTAATTATGGAAACTCCATCATAGATGTACACAGTCCCTTGGGTTAGCTCCAGATGTAGCCAAGAATAGTCATCCAATAGTCACATACATCGTTTTGAATAATGTCATCCTAGTGGTCACGAAGAGATATGCCATCAGGACTTTGGTTTGAAATTTTCTAGTGATAATTGTGGTAAGCTTTGTGGCATGCACTTAATAGCTAATTCTGTGCTTTTGGAGAAATGTCCACTCAAGTCTGTGTTACATCTGGATCATTTGCTGTTGTTGAGTTTTGGAAGATAAGCATGCATTTCTACTGGTTTGTTTACTTGACATCTACAACCTGCTACAAACCTGTACTATTAAGTTACAAAACAAATGTCAAGATTTAGTCCATGTATATGATACTAAATAGGATATTCATATAGTTGATTTTATTTTACAAATACAGAGGGAACTAATGAATACTTTAATTTTGTTTGATCCAAGTGTACTCTGTAATATGCTCTCTGTAATACCAGGTTTGTCCCGTTCCTGGAAACACTCGAATTGATTGAATGTCTAAGCCACTGGGCTTCTGATATCTACCATATATCAAGCCAGATCTTAGGATGTCTCCAAAGAGAGTCTTTTCACTTTGCAAGGATGTTCACTAGCTGTGCTTTTAATAATGTCAGAATTCTATCACCCAATTTTCTTCCCTTTCACAATCCCATGCATTAGTTTTACTATCCTTTTTTGTACATGAGATTGATTCATTCTTTCTATGAAATATGAGAAAACACTTAATAAAATGTTCCACTTAATTCTTTTTTATGAAATTGGAGGGGTAATGACTGAGTTACTGAGTCACAGAGGAACACATTCCCTGACCTTCCCTTGACTTCAGAGTCTACTTTGGTTGCTGTCATCTCTGGATTTGCTTTATTGGCATGGCATGTGGACTGGGTGCCCTACTCCATTGCTACCATCACTCCATGGCTCTGAGCTCCCACCTTTGCCAACAGAGAAAGGCAGAGGGAAGTCAAAACTGAGGAAATGTGAGCCAGTGCCTTTTCCAATACACTGCCGGATTGGATGTTTATCTGCTGGCCATTGCTCCCCATCTGTGCATGATAGAGGCTCACTGGTTGGATAATGTGCTTCTGATCTTTCTCCCCATCAAAGACTGGGTTGTGGTAGCCTGCCAAATTCATATGTGGTCATATTTGGAGACAGGATCTCTACAGAGAAAACCAAACTATAATGAAGCTGCGAGAATGGGCTCTAATCCAATAGGATTTATGTTCTTATATGACGAGGAGACAGCACTTAGACACAGGCGGAGGGAAGATCATATGAGGATATGGAGGGAATACCATTTGCAAGCAAAGAGCTGGCACAGAATGCAAGGTAGATTTATCCTTCTGCTTACAGGGAGAGTTACAAGTCTCTGCCACATTTCCCATTAATGAACTTGGAGTTTGGAGGATGGGCAGAGGCTATAAGCTCAGGGTAACAATAAGCAGTGGTTACCATTATGTCCCTAAGGTGTGACTCCTACTAGATTAGGCTGGGTACCTCTACTCATCTATTAAGTCCAATCTATGAAGCTGCCACCCATATTCCTTCTGCAACATGGCAAAGGGCTGTACATTGGGATGGGGATCTTCATGCTTGGTTACTGGACAATAGAACATGGTACCAATGTCTTGACCTCTAGGCATGTCTATAACATGATAGCATTATAAAGTTTTGTTCATTTCTCCTCTAGAAGAGACCCCATCTTCTGTACTGTTCTGTCTTCTGCATGTAGAATAAAGTCTGATATTCCATAAATGAGAATGTAAGTGTGGGATGAGAAAAAGTATAGTATATGGATAATTTAAACAATTAGTTCAAGTGAGATTGTGCCTGAATTCAGTGCAAGTTCAAGCTTATGTTGTTGCCCCCAGTATTGCCCATCTGCAGCACATGCACATATTCAGCGTGTACTCCCCAACTCACAGGAGGAAACAGGACTTGCCATGGCCCCCACAGTGTGGCTATTAGGGCCACATGGATGAAGAAGCATTTTAAGAGTTTTGAAAGAAATGATAGTAGGGGAGGGAGTGAATAGTTTATTCTTCTTTATCTTTAGCATGTTCCACATAGGTGTTAGAGCAGGAGTGCTCACCAAAGCTTGGAACCCTCTAGTTATTATAAGCTAGGGAGTTCATAAACAGCACATGTCTATTTCCCATGATTATGGGTATGGGAAATCAGGGAACAGAGCTCTAGTGTGGCTGGATTCTGGTGAGGGTTGTCATCTTGGTTTATAGATAGTTGTCTTGTGCCTCACAGTGGGAGTAGATCTTGTTCAGTAAGTAATGCCAGTCCCTTCGTCATGGGATCCCCCTCATAGCTGATTGCTCACTGAAGACTTATCCTCCAAAACCATTGTTTTGGCTGGGATTGCACTACGGGAGTTATGATAGGACAATTTGTGACCAAGACAGATTATAGATGACATGATCCAAGTGTCACCAGTGCCCTAGGATTATAGTCATGGATTCCACTTCCCGCCCATCTGAATAGCAACATTTAGAGGGACAGCTGACTCAAGAAGTGGCAAAGATGTGTGGAGACAGGGGACTGCTCATGGGTCTGAACCCTGGCAGTCACTCTGGTAACTCATCTGTTTCTTTGTGCAATGAGTGTGCGTCTGTCCTCTGACCAGGATTCCTTGTCTTGATGTTGTGCAATGTACAGCTTTCACAACAGCAAGCGGTGGCCCAGGTTCAAGACCACAAAATGAGCTGCTGGAACATCTGGGAAGAGGACCTTCTGCTGCCAGGTAGTTCACAGACCAGGGTTTGTCACGGCAGCAGTTCATGGAAAACAGAAAACATAAAGCCTTTGTATGTCAGGGGCTAAAAAGGAAAAATAACTATTCCAATGGAGAAGCCCTCGGGTCTGGAAGGAGGACGGGTCATTGTGATTCCATGAAGGCGCCAAGGCTGTGCCTGGAGGAAGTGAAACACTGGAAGAGCATGCAGGAAGGGAGTCTGGAAGGACTGAGTTTCTAAAGCCACAGGTCAGGGAGGCTGATGATGAATGGGGACCCATGTGGTGAGGGACAAAGGAGCATAGAAACCTGTAGTGGAGACTAACTGACAAGGAACATCTCTCTTTGGAAGGACTCCCTGCCTGCTTCATCATGGATTAACTGAAACCAGATCAGACTGGGAGACCACAAGGTTGTCTGTTTCTCCCTGAGACCACAAGGCTGTCTGTCCCTGGGAAGAAGGCTGGAGGACCCCTAGATAATTTAGGAAGACAAGAAGGTGCATGTTTACGATCTGGAATTCCCGCCAGTTTGCAGGTGGAGGCTTGAACAAGGGCTGATTCCATCTGGAAACTGAAGCAGTTCTTGCCTGCTATGCTAGTTGTCTCATCCATTTCTTCACCACAATGTGACTCCTTCCAAAAACAGGGCCCAGGTTTGTGGCTGCTTTGTATTGCTGTGACCTGGCGATGGGTCTGGTATACTGGCTGTGCTTAGCAAACATTGGCAGACAGTGCCAATAGGGGAGGGCAGAGAGGGTTTGTGAAGTTAGAAAGAGCAGAGGGAAGCAATGTCTGAACTCCAAAGGGAACCCCTCCTCCACTCTCCAAAGCAGACTTCTCATATTATCAGCTCCAAACATCGTACTAAGGATACAAATTCTGGGGCAGGGTGCTGATTGATCATAGATAATTATTTTGCAACAATAGTTTGTACACTTCACAAACCTTGGAAAATCATGAGTCCCAAACTGCACTGCCAACTCAGGTTTCATACTGACTACTGAATAGCACTCTTGAAAAACGATTGGGTGAGAAACAAATTGGTCACCTTCTCAAGCAGTTGTGCACAGTAAGGCCAAAATTCATAATCACATCCATCATAGAAGTCATTTTGGACTCATGGATTTTCCCTAGAATATATTTTTTTTTCTTGTAACACTTTGTAGATACTAGTCCCTAAAGAAAAAAAAAAATAATAATGCATTTCTAAAATTTGAGTGGGGTTTATTGAAAATGTAACCATTAAAAGATTTTTTTGAAACTTTAATTTCCAGCCAGGCATAATGACACACTTTTAATCCTAGCACTTGGGAGTCAGAGGCAGGGACATCTCTGTATGTTTGAGGCTATCATAATCTGCATAGTGAGTTCCAGGAAAGACAGAACTACATAGTGAGGCCCTGTCTCAAAAGAAAAAAAACCCACAAAACAGCAAAAATATCAATTTCTACAGAATGTGACCTTTGCTAACATAGAGCTTAGCCTTGTCATCTCCATGGCATTTGATAGATTCCAAATGAAATTAAAACCTCTGCTTATATTATGCTCTAGCTCTTGGAATAGAGACTTGTGAAATGATCTAGTCATGTTTATGGACCAGCTTTCTAATAATCAAATGTAAACATGCTCCCTCAAGACTGGTTCTGTTGTTTGGTGGCTAATGGGATGGATATACAACCTTGAACAAACTAAGATGTAAATGTTTTAATGACATCTCATTTACAAAAAAATTATTTTATTATTTTTAATCATATGTATGTGTATCTGTCTCAGGTATGTGCTTTGGGGAAGGGGCTGGTGCCTAGAAGCCAGAGGTATCTGCTTCCTCTGGAGCAGGATTCACAGGGGACCCAATATGGGTATAGGGATCCAACACTGGTCCTCTGCAAGAACGGTCATGTTCCATCCAGCCCCTCAGCCCCTTTACTTTTTAATTTAAAAAAATATTTCTTTTATTATTTTAAAGTATGTGTGTCTTGGGACATCTCCAACACATGTGTGTTCTCTTCCTTTCTTGTTAGTCAGAGGTAAGAATCAGGGTGGCTTCTGGGAGCTAGGGATGAGAGACAGAGCATGAGGCCCCCAGGACTACAGAAAGGAAAAGTCCTGATGTAACCAACATACTGTGTTTGAGGACAAAAGCAACAACAGCAATTTTTATATATTAGTCTTTGAGGTTTGGGATTGTTTCAGAAGTTAGCAATATGCAAATGTATCCTTAAAACAAACCAACTGCAGCCCAACTAGTACCTTGCTTAGTGGAGAATACGAAGTATTCTCACCAAAGTTAAGTACATATATAGGTATGCATATTCTTAAAGTTATTAGTGTGTGTGTGTGTGTGTGTGGTGTGTGTGCATCATGTGCATTGTACTGGAGTGTAATATGCCATGACATGTGTGGAGATGCTTCTATCCCTTGTTTTATGTTCTAGGTCATTAGACTTGCATTGTACAAAGTCATCTCACTGGCACAGCATTTTATATATATATATGTATTAACATGCCCATTTCACAGACTCTTCAATCTTCTTTTGTGGCACTGGCCAATGTAATTAGACAACAAGAAGAAATTTATGAATCCCAACCCTCCCGGCAACAGAGGGAACAATGACTCATGAGTAACACCTCATACCTACAGAGACTCAGTATATGATAAAAGGGACAGGAAGTCAACAAAGGATTGATGGGTCAAATAACAAATGAGGATGAACTCATTTTAAAATCAAGACAAAACTGGGTTTTTTGACTCAAATATTAGCTCCATCTAGCTTGTAAGTCAATAAAAATATTTAATATAAGTGACAAAAATAGAAATCAATACAGTATGGGAACAGAGAAGAATCCAAAAATATTGGGGAAAGGTGGGGAGATGGCTCAGTTGTTAAGAATACTTGTTCTTGCAAGGACCAGCACACATATTGCTGCTCACAACCATCCAAATTCTAGTTCTAGGGTATTTGAACTACATACACAGTGCACAGACAGACATTTAGCAAAACACACATACACACAAAGTAAGATGATGAGTCTTTTAAAAAATCTAAAAAAATTTGGAGTAGGAAAGGTCTTTCTAGTTATGATAAAATGCTTATCAAAGTACAGCATAAAAGTAATTCATAAAGCTCAAAAGGTAAATGGCTGACCAGGAAAATATTTAGGAATTCTCCCATAAGCAAATGGCTAATCTCTCTAGCATTTAAATGCATCCTTTGGAACCAACAGAAAAGTTTCAATAACAAAGTAAAAATGGAGAAAGGATAACTACACAGGATCTAGCAAGATAAAAACAAATAAAAGACCAGGCATTTTACTTTAAAACACTTGAAAGCTATGCTAAAATACTGTCACCATGAACTTCCCTGTGTGTATCCATCATGTGGCTTCAACACGCTAACACATGGCTAATCTTGCTTGATCTATTCTGCTTCCCTTTATATTTCCCCCAGAAGCATCTGTTCCGTCGCTCACAGAGACAAAGAATTATAACATCGAGGGGGTGTAAAGACAGCTCAGCAGTGAAGATCTGTTACTGCTTTCACAGAGGACTGGGGTTCCATTCCTAGCATCCACATGGTAGCTCACAGTCATTTGTAACTCCCGTTCTAGGAGAACCTCCCTGAGCTCCTGCATTCACATGGCACACCACACACACACACACACACACACACACACACATTCTGGTACACACACATAAATAAAATTAAATAAGTAATTTTTTTAAATGAAGAAAGCAAAGGACATTGGAAAACACCTAATAACAACTTCTGGCTGCCACACACAAATGGGCATAGTTTGCTGGAGAAAAAGTAAAAACGCAGGAAATTTCTTCTATTGTTGGAGGGGATGTAAATCAGTTATATTCACCAGAGAGAACAATTGCTTCTTATCCATCAATATTATAAGTTCTTTGACTCATAAATTCCACTCAGGGATGTTTAATATGGCTATGTTTATATGTGTGCAAGCATATTTACAAAGTTTGTAATAGCCAATGACTGGACATATCTTATATGTTTGTATTCTTATATTTTGTAGCTATGACAAATTGGGTGTAATTGTTGATATGGGATGTTGTCTAAAGTATATTCAGATGGCAGTGCAGTTAAAATTGTTTCGAACCTGGGTTAAACACTATACAATGCAAACATGTAGCAAAGCATCACATGGTAACACACACATGTACAATTTAATACTTTTTTAAAATAGCAGGTAAAATAAATTTAATTGAAGATGTTCTAAGGTATAAAGGGTGTCATGCATGTGTTTGCCACTGGTGTTTATGAAGATAAAGAGTTATCAGCTTGGGCTTTCCAGAGGACATTAGACAATGTGTAGAGACATTTTTGGTTGTCACAGCTGATGAGAGGAGGATGCTGGTGTCCGTGAGTAGAGGCTTGGGTGTCATTCAATATCCTGCAGTGTGAAGGAACATGTATAACAGTGATCTGAGTATCAGGAGAACTGACTTCAAGAGACCCTGATATAAATGACAGTGGCAGCTGTGGGTCTCATATGATGAAGGGAGAAAGGAATCCTTTCAAAACACAGGGAGTATTTCCTTCCTAAAGTCTCAGCAAACAGCCGCCCAGACTTGCTAGCTTCAGTTGGAGGTCTCAGCAGTCCATACCTAGAGTGGAACCCACTGATAATTTTTCTTC